>PTEX01000223.1:400891-525764 GCA_003342815.1 Eudromia elegans | reverse complement strand
GCACCGTCCCGGGCTCCCAGCCCTCCGAGGGGAGCGGGCGGCTGCGGCGGCTCACGCCGAACGGCCCCTCGCCCGGCGCGCTCTCGCCTTGCTGCCCTCGCCATAGCCCGCACCGCGGTACCCTCACCCTGCTGCTCCCACCCTGCCGATCCCACCGCACCGCCCCCCGCCAACCACCCTCACCGCGGCTGCAGCCCTGGCCCTCGGGCTCCCAGGTGTCCCCCGCCCCGCCGCAGCCCCCGTTCCCTGCCCCGGCCCCCGCCAGGGCGCTGCCCTCGGGGCGGGAGGCAGCGGCGAGGCGGCCCCGACGGCGCCCCCCGGGCGCGGGTCCCGCTCGCCTCGGAGGGTCCGCGTTGCCCCGCGGGACGGCGGCGTGAGGTGGCCCTACCTCCGAGTCCACGTATTTGGTGCCGGACATGCTGCCCCGGGCTCGGTGGCGGTTCTGCCTCGGGTTTTTCCCTGCGCGATAATTTAAAGGAGCGGAGGAAGGAAGACCCGTGCTGTGGAGCTGCTGGCCAGGGGGAGGTAGCTACGCGGGAGAGCGCTGGCCGCGGGCCAGGGGCCGCTCCTCGCCGCGCTCGCCTTGCCTGACAGCGGCGGCAGGAGCAGGCATCGCCCGGGGGCTGCGGGCGGGAAGCGCTGCGGCCCCCCAAGCCGCCCGCGGGCCCCCGACCCGGCCCCGGCCCCTCTGCAGCCCGCGCTGGGGGCGGCGAGGCCGAGGGCAGCAAGGAGGCTGCTGAGGAGATGGAAACACTTTTTTTTTTTCCTTTTCCTTCTCCTTCTCTCGCCCGCTTGGCAATAATTTGCAGGCAGGCACTAGCACCCCGGGAACAACTGTGGAAACTTGGACATCCTTGGGCTGAAGAGAAAGTGACTTTCCTGACTGCTTCATTTCCAAGCTACGCAGCTATCTGACAGTCCTGCGCTCCGACTGCACGTTATGTATTTCTATTTTTTTCCTGGGAGGAGACTGACCCCTGCACGTCTCTCATGTGTCTCGGCCACCGGGACTTGGCTTTTACAGCGGTGTGGTGACACAGTGACACTTGGCTGTGCTCTGTTGTGAAGGTCCCCTACTAGCGCTGGTGCGCGTGCTGGTGTCATGGCTCTCATCACTGTGTTCAAGAGGCTTCAGGTGAAGAGTACCGTGGCACCACACCTCTGTAAACTACTAGTTTTAGCCCTGTAGTTTTTGGTGTTTGCAGTCATCAGGTTTCTGCTAGGAGATCAGCTTAGCAGTGTTAAGATCTGTCACATTAACAGAAAAACCAAGTGAGGTTAGTGTTAAGCCATTTAGGGTCGAATTGCAGCAAGAAAAGTAGAAACTTTCACACTGTGCTATATTTGGCTCTGGCAACTCAGCAGAGAAATGACCTCAAAAAGGCTGTTTTAGCTGAGATGGAAGTGGGCTGCACAAGAAGAAAGCACCTGCTAGAAATGCAGTCCACATGGACACCTAACTGATACGGTCGTCAGTTAGCAGTGAATTTTAAGGGTTCCTGTTGCTCATAAAATTTAAAACAAATACTTTTGAGATGGATACTTTCCAACTTTACAAGTTGCTTGGAATTTTAAAAAGTAACTTTATTGATGTAATAATTTGCTTAAGCCATTGTTAAAATATCTTCTGTTTTCCGAACATTTCAGTGTGTGCGTAAAGTCAAATGGATGGTCTGAGGGACACAATCTCAGAGAAAAATTTCTGCCTATCTGAAGAAAGTCACATCTTTTTTTTACAGGGAAGAAGATTTTAATTAGCCAGTTTCCTGCATGGGCTTCAGAAGCTTCGGAAGATTGACTCATCATTCCATATCCTTGCGTACCTCAAAGATGACTAACTAAGGGACATAGTTTTTAGCTTGAAACGCTACACTTGGAAAAGTTCATGGAACTGAAACCTCCTTAAAAAAACTCTGAATCACCCATCTCTAGTGCGGCAGTGCAACTAGAGGAACACTGGAAGTGGGTGGAATTTGTAACCTCTATGAGATGAATCCCAGAATAGGCCACTTACCAGCTGAAATGATCTGTTGCTTCTGCCAAAACACAGAAGTGCTTATTTGGGCTTGAATACTATGAAGACATCCTAGAGAAAAAGCTACCTAGGTCCTTAGGACTTTTGGAGGTGTGAGAATTATGTCTGCAGAGAGAGAAATCGTAGCATGTTGCTACACAGCCTGTAGTATGAAAAATGCACCCAAATTGTCTTCTCATTGAGTGAGTCTTTATCTGACAGGGATGGAGAGATCACGTTCCTCCCTTCTCATAGTCTCTAGGAGCTGGCAATTTCATTTTCAATGGGGAAACACTACACATTTGACAGGAACTTGATGGTTAGAAGATTAATGCTGCATGTAGGAGAGCTGGGATGACTTTTGCCTTCCAAGGCACTGGTGTACTGGGACTCACTCTGGGAAAACTGCCCATGTGTTTTTGGGTCAATCTTTTCTCTGTTTGGGGAACCCTTTTTGGGATCTGATGGGACTTGGATGCAAGTTAGGGACCACATTACTCAAGCAAGGGCAGTTCTAGGCATGAGCAAAAGTAAAACTGTAGGTACTGAGGGAACATTTTGGGAAAGGGAGGTGCCTTGTGCGTTTAGGCATGTTCCTGGTCAGGTGGCAGCTTGGCAGGGGTTATGATTTTGGATTGAAATGGCTGACAGCCATCTGCTTTAATCCTGCTTTAGGCACATACTTCTTCTATTAGAGTGAGTCCCTGTAGATCTTGATCAAGACAGCCTGCAGCTGCCTTGACTAGTAAGGCAGGCAGACTGAAAGCTTGATTCTCTCACCCAGTGGCTTTGCGCATTTGAGCATTGTGAATTTTACTTTCATCAACCTTTTTTTAAATGTCAAATTCCCTGACAAATGGCGAGCTGGACCACTTCCATTTGTCTCAGTGTCACTGCTCTTCCATATCTTTCCACAAGGGCTAATGTATTACGAACTGCCCTGGTTTCCTATAGACATATCAGACTGTGAGAACTGCTCTCTAATTGGACTCAAGCACTCACTCCTTGAGGTTTAGGACAGGTCTTTTTTTCACCCCGATTTAGCTGTCTAAAACTTTTATGTTCAATCCTGGCTTATATTTGTAGCATTGTATTAGTTATGATAGCAAAAAGAATAGAGAGAGAGAGGCCAAGTACACAGGGAGGAAAAGTAGCTGTTATGACATTCAGATGGTTGGAAAAAATAGACAAATGTTCCTCTAAATTTGAAATAAAAGTGGTAATCTCTAGATTTTATTCCATGTTGATTCAGTGTGCTCACTGGAGGTTTTTAGCTCAGGTTTCCAAGTGCATAGTGTACTAATGGACAACACTGGCAGAAAGTGCCTGGTGTTTGACCTTGTTCCATTTGCATTTTCTTTTTTTGAAACAAAAACATACATTTTTTCCATGTACTTCGAAAACTTTTCAGCAATAGCTTTATCTCTGCAGGTGGGGGAAAGATCACACCCTGTGGAAAAAATGAACTTCCTATTCTTTGGCTTCCACCAAAGATGAGTGTGTGGTCTGAGTCCCAGAGCTGCAGGAATACTCTGAACTTTTCAGTCAGATCATGCCTACGTGAGGTTTTAGATAGCTGTGAAGAGTCTCCTCCTTCACTCCTATGTCAAAGGTTCAGCTCAATTTTATATGGTGAACAAATAAGGTGAGGAAAGACAAGATGTGACAATAAAAGTTCTGCAGGCACATAAAAAGATTTTATTCAGTAATTATCATAAGGAAGTGGATAAAATTTCTTTTGAATTGAAAAAAAAAAAATAGAAAGACAATTCTGAGGTTAATTCCTATCTACTTCTTCTTCCCAGGAAAAAAATCATGACTTCAGAAATTGATCTGCACACCAGAACTAAATCCAGTTTGTGGTTATAAGTCTAGAATCTGTGGTAACAGGAGGCGGGTTGCAATTTGAACACCTCATGCTTTTAAGTTAATTTCTCCTCAGAACCCTACCTTTCAGGACGATTTTTGCCTAAATTCTCATGTGTGAGTTGTTGTCAATGCAGCAGTTGGTATGATTTACCCTCGGTTCAAAAGGATCAGCCAAAGTTAAAGAACCTGTCCGTACGTGTAAGAGCGTGGTTCAGAGTCGATGCCCGTGCAGTGCTCGCCCAACAGTGCTATAAGCTATTGACTATTGACATTGTGGCAGAGCCTTTTCATGTGTGCCAGTGCTGTCACACTCATGAAAAGCCATGAATATTTACCAGCCATCATTGCCTGGGGCGGCTTCATACCTGCGTATTGAAAAGCCTGTGCAAATTCAATCCCCTTCCTTCCTTCCTTTCACAGATGAAGTAAGTGTATCTGCCAAATCTCTTCCAGTAAGCATAAAAGCCAGTTTGGTATTTTCCTATAGGAAAAGCATATCTACTTCATAGAAAGATACTGTACTACTATGGTCAGTAAGAAACTGCTTTAATTATTCAGTAAGTAAAGATATTTTTCATTGCAAGCTTGCTTCAGTCTTGTCATACAGTTAGAGAAATGATGAGTCTATTAAAAACAAGTTGAAAAAAGTCAATTAAAAAAAGTCAATCAGCGCAAGTGGAAAGGCCCAAATCAAAATAAGAACAAACTGAATCATTCTACTTGGTTCTCTGTGGTAGCTAGGGCCAAGATCATAGAATCATAGAATCATAGAATGGCTAGGGTTGGAAGGGACCTGTAGAGGTCATCTAGTCCAACCCCCCTGCACACGCAGGGTCGCCTAGAGCATGTGGCACAGGGTGATGTCCAGGCAGGTTTTGAAGATCTCCAGAGAAGGAGACTCCACCACCTCTCTGGGCAGCCTGTTCCAGTGCTCTGTCACCCTCACTGTTAAGAAATTCTTCCTCAAGTTCCTGTGGAACTTTTGGTGCCTCAATTTTTGGCCATTTCCCCTAGTTCTATCACTGGCCACCACTGAGAAGAGGCCAGCCCCCTCCTCCTCACTCCCTGTCTTGAGATATTTATATACATTGATCAGATCCCCTCTCAGTCTTCTCTTCTGCAGGCTGAAGAGGCCCAGCTCTCTCAGCCTTTCCTCATAGGGCAGATGTTCCAGGCCCCTAATCATCTTTGTGGCCCTGCGCTGGACTCTCTCTAGCAGCTCCACATCCCTCCTGCACTGGGGAGCCCAGAACTGCACACAGTACTCGAGGTGCGGCCTCACCAGGGCTGAGTAGAGAGGCAGAATCACCTCCCTCGACCTGCTGGAGACGCTCTTCTTAATGCACCCCAAGATCCCATTGGCCTTCTTGGCCATGAGGGCACACTGCTGCCTCATGGTCATCTTGTCGTCCACCATGACGCCCAGGTCCCTCTCTGCGGGGCTGCTCTCCAGGAGGTCGGTCCCCAGCCTGTAGGCATGTCTAGGGTTATTCCTCCCCAGGTGTAGGACCCTGCACTTGTCTTTGTTGAACTTCATGAGGTTACTCGCCGCCCAGCTGTCCAGTCTGTCCAGGTCCCTCTGGATGGCAGTGCAGTCCTCAGGGCTGTCAGCTATTCCTCCCAGCTTAGTATCATCAGCAAACTTGCTGAGGGAGCACTCCATCCCTTCATCTAGGTCGTTAATGAATAAATTGAACAGGACCGGACCAAGGACTGACCCCTGGGGGACACCACTATCCACAGGCTTCCAGCTGGACTCGGCACCGCCGATTACTACTCTCTGGGCCCTGTCATTTAGCCAGTTCCTAATCCACCTCACTGTCCACTCATCTAACCCACTCTTCTGGAGCTTGCCCAGGAGGATGCCGTGAGGGACGGTGTCAAAAGCCTTACTGAAGTCCAGATAGATCACATCCACCGCTCTGCCCTCATCTATCCATTTAGTCACCCCATCATAGAAGGCTATCAGGTTAGTCAAGCATGATCTCCCCTTGGTGAACCCATGCTGGCTACTCCTGAGCACCTTCTTCTCCTTCATGTGCCTGGAAACAGCAGTCAGGATGACCTGCTCCATTACTTTCCCAGGGACAGAGGTCAGGCTCACCGGCCTGTAGTTGCCCGGCTCCTCCTTCTTGCCTTTTTTGAAGACCGGGGTGACATTGGCTTTCCTCCAGTCCTCTGGCACCTCCCCCGTTCTCCAGGACCTTTCAAAGATGATGGAGAGCGGCTCGGCTATGACATCTGCCAGCTCACGTAGCACTCTGGGGTGCATCCCATCGGGGCCCATGGATTTGTGGGTGTTGAGTTTCCTCAGGTGCTGTCTAACCAAATCTTCCTCAAGATGACATCAGTAAGCGATTTAGAAACGCATATATCCAGTAGTGCATGACCTAGAGTGATGTATTTTCCTCTAAGGAATAGCCTTAGCCTCAAAATTTGGATCCAGAGCTGAATCCCTGCAAAGCCTTTTTTATAGGGCTTGTTTTACGGGCAAACACTAGCACTGATTGATTTTTTTAAAAAATGTAATTCATTAAGGGAATTTTTTCTTGTGTGGAAAATATCTTTGTCAAATACTTAGGCTTTGGAGAAGAAAATAACTCTCAAAAACTTCCAGCCTGATCATTTTTTATTTTCAAAAAAGATATTTCCATTTTTGACAGAAAAAAAGATACTTCAAAGAGCTTATTTGAAAAGTAATTTCAATTTCCTGTGGAAGAAAAAAAGTTCTAAAGTTTCGGTAGACAATAACTATTAAGATCCAGCTTTCAAGAACCATATGAATCTCTTTCTGAGTGTCACAAATGGAAAAGATGTTTTTAATGTACAAAGAATATGCAATGTTAGTTACCTTCCGTAGAGTAAGAAAAGGAAAATTTTGCAGCTGATCTATAAATAAAGCATGAGTCCTTTAAAAAGAATTAAGCACTTTTTAAAATGAATGTAGCCAAAATTCCTTCCTGAGTAATCTGTTTCAGAGAAAACATTCTGTTTGGTTTAATCCAGCACAGAGAAATACTTCACTTTCTAGTATAAATAAGTTGAATGCATTTGATATAATGGAACTATATTAATGCTTATTCATTTCTACCTCTTACTTTGTGTTTTGTAAAAAAAAAAGCATAGTATTCTATGCTGTTCCACACTTTAAAGGACTTTTAAAAAGTTGAAGATGAAAAAATGAAAACACAAAAAAGCTGAAATTTTATTTTTTATTATATACCTCTTGTTTGATAAGAAATTTGTGCCATTTTAGAAAGCAACATTCTAAATGATACAAACATTTTACAATTGCAGCTTATAATCAGTATTTAAATAAAACAGCAGCATAACCCCATCAAAAGGCTAAAGTAATCGTAATGTACCTCTGCATATGTCCTGTTACTCTGGGTTACCAAGCTCTTTTAGGTGCAGAAGGAAGAAGGGCTCTTTATGGGTTAGGCTTTAAAGTAGTAAACAAGCAACACAGAGATTCAGGTCAGTAGGTGAGGTGAATTAGCAAGGTTACCAATTACACTCATGAGCCTTATATTAGAGCTGGTTATCTACTTAAAGTGCCTGCACAGTGTCTATAATTTTAAATATCACAACGTTGATGATAATGCGCAGAAATAGGCAGGGTTGCGTTTACTGCAGCCCATCTTTAATAAAAAACAATTCTCATAAACAGATATTTCCAACTCTTTTGCATAGTCTTTTAAGAAAACACTTACAATCTTAGCTTTTACACACAACTATTTATAGAGGATATACTAGAATTGCACAGCAACACTTCAAAAATCTGCATAATTTATAAATTTAAGTTTTATTTAATTTGTTATCTATTTTTTGCAGTGTATCACTTTATGCCAAGTAAGTTTGTTAGAATACAAATACTATAGAAAGAATGCTTCAAAGACTAATGATCAAATGCCATTTACATACGTACAAAATATACAGCAAAGTTGACCTCTCATTAAATAAAATACACAGAATAGCTGATTTTCTAAACATTAGGTAACACCTTATTTTAAGGGATAAACTTTTGGAGAGCTTTTCCCCAGTGTGGAAGAATTACACAACAGGTCGCTTCCCCGTATGCAGCATGCAGTGAATGACACTCAGTTTACCTGCTGCAAATAATAATTGAGCACATCAGGCTGAGGGCCAGGAAGATCTCGGGTGGAATCCACTAGTCAATGTAAAACCCTAGAGATCAGTGTCTCTCAAAGCATCACATCCTACCAATTTAAATATTTATAGCAATACCCCCAGTCATAGCGATTTTAAACATTACCACTGTAATAACTACTAAGCCCCCATAAGAATTCTTCTGTATTCTACCAATCAATGTGCCATTAAAATAAAGTGTTGCCAGTGTAATCCATGGTCCTTCTGTTGTTAAAATAGTGAGATATGAAAACAGCTTCAATTTATCTTAAGCTGATCCCTGAAAATAAATGAAAAACAGTATGTTCCCACTTAAACCAGCCATGGTAACTGTGACAGTTTGGAACGAGCAGTAAATGCTTGCGTGGTACGTGAACAGAGAGGTCTAACACCTTTGGGAAGCACATGTAATCACAGTCGTCACATTCCTGACGGTTACTCTCGGTCCAGGCGTATATTAACCATGGCAATGCATCGGCCTATGCTATGAAAAAATGGTACAATGAAAACATCTGTCAGGCTCTTCCACACAGTCTGCACTGAAGGCAACACCATGAGGCACGTTTTCACGAAGGGCATCACAATCCTGTAAAGCAGAAAATGGAAGATGTGGAGGTTACTAAACCTATAGCATAGGAGGTCAAGATGACAAAGCTCAAACGTGAATCTTATGGAATAAGAAGGTGATTTTATTAAACAAAATCTTTAAGCAAGTTGACCACATTCTCATGCTCATTCTCCAGATGTTGTTGTTATTCATATTACATTCCATCCTATCTAGCATTTGTTATAAGTTTTTTCAATACAAGAGAAACAGTAAAGCAATCTTTAGTTACATTTGATTAGTAGAATATTAATATTCAGATGCCCACAAAAATGAGATCTCGCTAATACTGGCATGTTTTTTTTTTATCAGGGAGACACTAAAGTAGCATGAAGTCAACACTGTTGATAAGGGAAAAGATGTGGCTATACTCAAGGCATATACTCAAGGAATTGTGCTTCTCGTCTGCTGTGCACTAGGAATTATTTGTGTATGCTCTTCATATGTCCCAATTCCAGAGCAATGTCATTAGCAGTAGCTTAAGTTAAGCACGCTAACAATGAGAAGAGCCAGAACTGCACATATGGCTGGCCAGCAGTTACGTAACCCTAAGTGACTATAGTATTTTTTCTCTCTCTTTTTTCTTTCCTTTTTCCTTTTTTAAAAATTATTTATTTGCTAAAATCCCTGTCATTTGGTCATTTCCTTTAGTTGGATATCCTTACTCAAGTGCAGAAAAATTAAATGTACAAAACATTTACTTAAATGTACATTTATGTGATGCTGAAATATTACTAGAACACAGTTTTCAAAAACCTCTGTCATGGATGTATTACGGCCAGCTCCTAAATTAGCCAGGAGGAGCCACAGACTCTTATCACAAAGATAAAAAATTCCATTGTAGTTTGCCATTGAGCCCTAATTTAGAAGACCTATCCTTTTTCAGTTTAATTCAGTTGCAAAATTGTCATTGACTTTGATGGAAATGAGGGAATATCATTCAAAATATTTATTTACTATTTTATTACAGTCTGAAAAATATATGAGATTGGTATATCACCAATAAGTATCACCACAAAGAACACAGTGGAAACTCAGGGAAAACACCAGACGTGGCTACTAGCTTGTGTTGACTTTTCCATTTCATCTTTGCTTGTAGGGGCTATATCACTGCTCCTTCCTTGGCATCTAAATTTAATTTGAGATGATTGTTTTTAATATTTATTTATTTATTTAAATATAATTCAATTGCAGAAGAGAAGGAAAAGCCCACATTTCTTCATCAGATCCACCCTAGACGGGATCACAAAGACTGCAGGCAAATTAGAAAAATGCCAGGCTAGGGAAGAGTATCTCAAAAAGTTGTCAGAAATCACCAAAATTTTATTAGGAAAGACTGAGACTGGAAAAGCACTGATCGTACTACTAAGGACTGCTACAAACCACCCACTCAGTGTCAGAACTCAGCCTCTTCTAATAATGTTAAAAACAACAAATACCAAAATGTTTGGGTTTTTTAACATTTATTTTCTAATGTTATGTTAAATAGATGAAAAAACACAATGTAGGCCTATCTTCAGAGGAGGTGATGGGAAACACACTGAGAAGCAAAGTAAATTAATACAAACAATTTTTTATTTTTTAAAATAAAACTTGGTCTATTTAGACAATAAAGTTGAGTCAGACGGGAATTTCTCAAACACATTTCCTCAGAAAAGAAAATCCTTCCACCTAGCAAAGCCCTAAAAATTGTGATTTATGATTTATAAAATCTACTTATGTTTTTCTGTATTATCTATGCTGAATGCAAGTACATATATGTTGTGTTCTGCGTAGGTTCTTTGGTGTTCTACGTTTTCCTTCCACGCAGGATTTCCAAATCACCAGGTTGTGACACAATGTGATATGACCCTCCACAGGATAATCAGGCATAATTAAAAACAAATATGACCAAATACCACTAGAAAATATCTACCTTTTTACGAAATGCCTGACAAACATTGACTGACATTGCCTGACAAACCACCGTGCTGTGTGTTTAGTCCAGTGTGGCATATCTATCACGTAGGGGGAACTACTCACTTGAGTAACGCCTACTAGTGGGAGTACCGTTGACATATCCCGAGGATATTGACATTTGCTGCAATACTGGCATCAGTTAGTTATATTAGCACGCGGTACAGTGCAGAGAAGAAAAACAAAGCTCTGTTGAATGTGATGTCTGATCTGAAGCACAGCCAAGGTGTTTCAACTACCTTTAAGAGCCATTAGTGAATTGTGCTACGTACTATCTTTTAAAATGATCATCCCTTCAATAAGTAGAAGAACTTACCTGCTTTGGGAGCTGTTGATCTGAAAAGGATAAATTATCCCTTATGCTATTCTTCTCATTTTTCTGTTCTAGGCATGATAGGTCTATCCCATCAAACATTCTCATTTTTGTTCATACTACTATTTCTTGCTAATTCCCAAGAGAGGTACTTTCTCAGGAACCAAATATCACTTGGCAAAGGCAGAGCATAATTTAATTCTCACTGATCAGGGTATCTTCAGACTGTCAGGAAGTAGCTCAGCTTTTCACAGATTCACACAATGTGCTTTATGTCATTTTATGCTTATTCAGATTTTTGCTTTTAAGTGAAAAATCACACCTCCTGTGAATTTTTCCAAAACGGAATCTCAAACATGTCTTAATGCTATTTTTCAAATACTACACCACTCAGTGGCTAAATTATCCAGTCCATGGTTTACATGTGCATTACACAGGGATCTTGAACTGAAGGCTTGTATGGTACTGCAGTATAGGAAGAATCGCAAAAAGACCCGTAAATATCAGCTAGCAGCTCTGGAGCTTCTTGTGGGGCCCCATTAGCCCCTGGGATATTTATGAGCGATAACCCTCAGAGTCTTCTAGCACCCACACATAGTATATAAACTGCATTAAAACCAAACATTATACCTCAAAGCACCTGCATGGGCTCAATAAGATAAAACTAAAAAGAAAGCAATAAAGTAACCATTTATTTTTCAGAAAACTAAGACTGTATGCTGGACGTGAACCGAAAAGCAGCAAGGTAACGTGAGATCATAAAGCAGGCTTTCATTTACCACTTTTCCTTCGATTTCAGATGGTCAGTAGATAGTTTCAGCTCTACAGGTTTGCGTACAATAGCCCTACACTCTAGAAGTGGAGTTGTGGGAAAAGGGGTGCGAGGTGTATGTACATGTTTACCTATCTCTCTGTGTGTCTGTCCTTGGCTACATTCTAGCAGTACGACTGCAAATACGGGTCAGGAAGGACTCCAAGTACTTGCCAAGCTGGCTGAGGCCTTGTTTGAGTGGGTTTGCAGTACACAACCCAGGTCAGACCCAGCACACAGGCTATGGAACCAAAACGAAGTAGAGATTCTCATCATAAACGCCAAGCTTATATATAACAATATACAACATGCTGGAGAACTCTGCGGACAAGACTACAACAAAGTTTATGTGAGATTTAGCCTGATTTTCAAGATATGGCAAAGATACTACATGGAATAAGAATTAGCGCTTGAATCTGTAAAAAAAGGTCACAATTTGACATGTATTGTCTGTTAAAACAGCAGTGTCCTGATCAAGTTTGAAACCTTACCAGGGTTTAAGAACACGTTTAAAAGTTTTATCAAATATTTACAGAACATAGGCCTGACAAATTCCACATTTATATTCTGTGGTGAGGATGACAGCAACCAGCAAGGAGAGGAATGTGGAGAAATCTTCCTTCAAGTCTTGAACTAGCTTGCATTTAGGTCTTTAAAATGCTAGTTGGCACAGTTTTGGCTCATTATCTCTTTTTTAGTGGGTAGTGTAAATTTAGATCATAGAATCATAGAATCATAGAATGGCTAGGGTTGGAAGGGACCTGTAGAGGTCATCTAGTCCAACCCCCCTGCACACGCAGGGTCCCCTAGAGCATGTGGCACAGGGTGATGTCCAGGCGGGTTTTGAAAATCTCCAAAGAGCTCCAGGCAGCCAGTTTGAGATAGAACCTGAATACACTCCTTTTGGATAGGTAAAAAATACAGTTAAAGTGTGCTATTATGTGGTTCTTCCTCAGCTTGCTTTCCGCTTTCCATGATGTTCCCTGGGCTTGTGCCTTTCTTTTTACTGGTGAGGGGTAGCATTTATTTCCAGATACGAGGGTGTGCAACTCATGTATTAGGGGCCCTTCATGCACTAGGAGTGCCAGGTCTGTTCTCTGCACACTGAAGAAGCTGCAAGAGCACGTGTGGCAGACAACAGAACTTCGTGTTTGAGGACTGCCAGGCGTCTTGGAAACAGCTTCAAATTTAGTCTCGTAGAAAGCTCCCCAAAAGACCAGCCCACATCAGCAGCTCAATTGTTCAGGTGACGAAGACAAGACACAAGGATGGTGCTAGGCCCAGGAGGCTGTGCCCAGGGTTTCCCATGACCTTATACTGGGGTTATATTGGAATTCCCTTCCTCTCACCCACCAAATAAGGAGCTACTATTTTCTTATTTTCCAGACCCAGTGAGACTCCACGAGAGCCAGGGCCATGTGCTTGAGAGTCCCTATGTCCCTGCTCTCTGTTTATCTGTTTATCGCATGCTCCTGTTCCCTCTGACAGCCTGACTCGCAGCAAATCCGCAACACCCTGAGCCCCACGGATGTTAACACGGGCTCAGTGTGTTCCACCTTTGTGCAGGAACAAATCCAGCTTGTTCCTGTGCAAGACTAGACTGCGCTGGCCTTGGAACCTCGCACCGCAGGGGGCCCAATCAGTGCAGACAGAGCTACTGCATTATACTGTTCTTTCACTCCCAGCCCGTGTGTAAGAAAGACCAAAATGAAAGATCAGCTTGGTATTGTCAATGATTTACGAAAAAAAATGGTGGGGAAATAAGTGTGTAGACAAAAGGTCAAGGCAAACTCTTCAAAATCAAGCGCCACATTCAGACAGTTCTATTTTGGATGTACCCAGAACCTACAGTTCCTGATAAAACCCCTTGGGACTACTTGCAGAAATAGAAACTGACCTTGGAGTCCTGCTTCAGCGAAACCCAGATCCAACATCATCAAGCCCAAAACCTCAGCAGGGTCTTAGTAAATGGGATATTAATGAATCAGCCCATGGACATTCCGCTGCTGGAAGGCTGTGCACCCACCATGCTCTCCAGCACCACGTGGTGCAGTGCAGCCCGGTGGCAGCCCGCAGAGCTAGAAGTCCGGGCACTCTGTTCAGAACAATCTGGGGACTAGGGAAGTAATCTGTGGGGTATTTGAGACACTGAACTGGCAGGTGGACACCTCTAATTTTAACAGCAGCTCCTCTGGAAAGAGGGAGGACATGTAAACTCTATACTCCAAACTTCTAGCTAATCCCTCTCCAAGGTGGCTTGTGACAATATTGTCAACCCACAAACTTTTACTTCACTTTTGAAAATCGAAATATCTGGCCAAAAGATTGCAATCAGATGTTCAGAAAACCAAACAATATAATCATACTGTGTTTTTTTAACCCCAGTTTCTGCACTTTATTTTGTTTTCTTTACATCACACTGCCTTAGAATATTTATGAAGCTTGCTTCAGAATAAACAACATCCGTGTTATTCCAGTGCTACTCAAGTCAAACGAGACTTTACTCAAAACCCCTGTATATGGAAAATCCCATTTTGGAATGTTGGTGACCACCTCCATGCATCCCTTCCTCTACACATTGTCAGATTCCCAGTTCTTTCATCAGTCTTATGCTTTTCCCTTCATTTCCTCCTCCACAATCAGCTGCCTGTCTAGTCTCAAGATTCACTTTCCTGACATTTTGCCAGTGTTTTCAAGTACATCAACTTTGCTGTGACTTGGAGAGCTACTGTATTTGCATGTGAACCTGGGCCGTGGCCAAAAGGGCCTTCCTGAGATCAGCAAGGGTTCTTTGCCTGTGTGGAAGTGCTTTGGGGCAGCGCACCTAGAGATGGCCATGAACCACATACAAGGCGACAGCAGTAGATATTAAGACCATAAAAAGAAAGAAAAATAAAGTTGGGCCTCAAAAGCTTTCTTCAGTCTGTGAGGATAAAATCAAAGAGACAACCTGACTGAGAAGGTGTCATATAGATAAAGGACCTGAGGTGTAAGTAATATCTTCCTTTAAAAAGCAAACAAACGCGTTTGTTACTGCAGAAGCCAGGCGAGGCCAGGCTGCCCTGTGGCAGGGACCATCCATATGACAGGACTGCCTCTCTGCCTCACGGAGGGCAGCTGGTAAGAGCCATATTAAGGGCAGAGAACTGAATCACAAAGAAAACACTATTTCTATTCATCTCCCTTCAGAAACAAAGTCGTGGCTCGCTGCTGAGCCCACGCATGGCAACGTGTCGCAGTGGCGAGCGACCCAACACACTTACCAGATGTGCAGGCAGCTGAGCACGGCGAAGACGATCCCGGCAACCAGCGCCAGCGGGACGGCCAGCAGCAGCGTCACCAACTTGTAGACCAGGTACTTGCTGAGCTCAAAGAGCGCGTGGCTGCAGATCCACACCTTGTCGAAGGAGTGCGTTAGCTCCGGCTCCGCGATCACGTCCTCAAAGCCCAGCTAGAACAACAGAGAGCAAAACCAGCGGCGCGGTGGGCACCTGCCCCCAGGCGCGGAGCCCCGCGCAGCCCCCGGGCCACGGGCCCGCGCCGCACCTTGAGGTGGCTGTTGAGCCCGTTGGGGTCCCTGTCCGCGCCGTCCTCGGCGCTCTTCTCCACGTCGGAGAGCGCGGGGCCGCCGGCGCGGCTCAGGTTGTCGTCGTCCATGAAAATCCGCGTCTCCGCCTTCTCCTTCTCCAGCCCCATGGCGAGCGCGGCGCGGCGCTGCCCTGCGCGGCGCCTCCGAGCCCGGCCGCTCTCCGCAGGCGCGGCCCGGCCCGGCCGCCCGCTCGGCCCCGCGGCTCTGGGGCGGAGCGGCGCTGCCCGCGCCCCGCCCCGCTCCGCACCGCCACCGCCACCGCCACCGGCGCGGGACCGGCACCGGAGCGGGAGCGGCCGGCAGTCCCCGAGCCCGCGGAGCGGAGCGGAGCGCGGGGCCGTCGCGGCCGCCCCAGCTCCGTGGGCAACGCGCGCCCCGCGCCGCCTCCCCCCGCGCCGCGGCCCCGTCCCATCCCGTGGCGCCCGCGGCCGCCGGGCCGGGGCGCGGAGCGGAGCGGATCTGCGCGCCCCATTCATGCGAAACGCGGCGGCGCCGCGGGGCTCCCTGCAGCAGGGCCGAGAGCGGGGCTGGGGGGCAGCGCTCGCCGTGCCCCAGCCGCAGGCACCGAGCGGGAGGCGCGGGACCCCTCGCTCTCCTCTCTCCAACCTGAGGGTGCAGGAGGGAAAGGAGGAGGAGGAGGGAAGATGCTCTGAGCCTACCCAGAAGGGCTCCTGTGTCCAGGCGCTCCAGGCTGCTGCCAGCCAATACTCGACTTAACTTCCCTCAGCTGCCCAACTGTTGCTGCAATAAAATAATGCCACCATCACTATTCATCAGCATCATGTCCTTCTTGGGCTTTAGCATCAGGCTGTACAAATTATCCCACTGTTTTATTTTAAGCTTGAATGGGCTATATCTCTGTCGAAGGGAGAAAATTGCTATAATGACTGCAAAAGATGTTTGCTAGTGTTGGTGTACACTGTGAGCTCATGGACTGTCAGGAGTACATTCCTGCTGCGTTCAGCAACCACGGTCACCTTTCACTCTCAGAAAGAGAAGTGCCATTGCATTCATCAGTGGTTCAGACTTGTGAAATGAAAAAGAAGCTGGTACTAGTCATTTTCTTTGGTTTTCACCACCATGTTAAACTAATAGTAGCGTCAAGCTTTGCGTAGCTCACAGGAAAGTGATATAAAAATAACTCTGTGAAGTTTTTGTAGGAAATCACCCAATACAATGCCGTGGACCACACTGCATTGTTCTCGACCGGATAACTTCCGCAGAAAAGCTTCGCATCTGTGTGTAACTCAGCCTGATGCTCTCCCCCGCCACACACACACTGATGGGCTTAGCGGTACTGCTGTCGTGTAAACTGTTTAAACCAGCAGCGTAGCTGCAGCTCGTTTAGTATGAAACCTTGCAAACACGAGCCTGCAGCTTGTTCGAATGCAAGCAGAGGAACAGTGTGGTGGCTGAAGGCAGACTTGTGAGCTGCAGTTCTGTCCTCCAGTTCTGCTTTGTGCTGTGAGTGGGAGGAATGAAAAGGACAATTGGCAGCCCTGTGGTTCAAATCAGCCCTTTAGGATCTTTCTGCTCAGCATTATTTTTAAGCTATGGGCACTGCTGTTCCCCAGCGCATGCAGCCCACAGCATTTAGCTGCTAGTTCACTGCTTGAGTGGCACGCAGAAATTTGGGGTTGGTGTTGCTAAAACTGGTAGAGGCAACCAGGAGAGAATCGCAAACCAGCTCGAAATGTCAACTACTCTTTGCTTTCCCCCTCCCTAGATCCACAGAACAGTGTGAAGTGCATGGCGACAGGGCTGTTCTTGCAGGGCTATTTTAACAGGGCTGTTTTACACCTCTCCCCCAGCCATTCCTCGCACATCGTGCTCAGCCAGCCAGCTGCAACAGGGTCCTGAGCAGCGCCACTTGCTCAGATCCAGCTTTGCTAAACCCTGACAGGGAGCTCTTCTTGCAAGATTGCCCAAGTCACAGCCTGTCACCAGGGCCTTGCAGCATCTGCCTCCTCTGTGAAAAATGAGCAACATATTTTTTCATTAATATGCATCAGTTTTTTGGAAAGCTGTTAGGGCAGCAGTTGATAAGACAGTCAAGAAAACAATGTGTAGAATGAGGAGTTTTCCTTTATGATCTCTGAGGATTAGAAGGTTTGAAATAAAGCGGTGATGCAATTGCTCCTAAAAGAATATGTTTCATGGAAAGCCTTTTTAAAAGCAATAAAAGTTCAAGGCCATAGATGACTGGAGACATTGTTTATTAAGAATTCTTTATAGCATTTTTTTTTAATAACTCCAGTAGTTCTTTGGAAATAATTTGTGTATGAATTATCAAACAATGATTGATAGCAAAGTCTGAAGAGTGTCTAGCTCTGATCCTTGACTTTTCTGGCCAATGCACAGAAAACAGAGGTACTTGCAATGTTCAATAAGGGAGACTCTTCGGTCTCCCCTCCCCAGCCTGTCTGGTCTCTGCACAGTGCTGCCAGGCTCAGCTTTCTGCCAGTAGAGACCAACGATTGCAAACAGTGGAAATCTGGCCCTCTCTAGCTTCTCCAATCTTACACAATATTCAAAAGAATCCTTTGTTTTTTTTTAAAATCTCTGTAGAGATAACAATCAGACTATCGTATCAGGTGACACAAAGTGTGTGTGAATTTTCCACACTTTGGCTCAGCTGTAGTTCTTGATGGTGCTAATGCTGTAGGTGTGATGCCTCCATTTTCTGTGTTACACGCTTGGCTGCTGTAATAGTCATTATTGGACAGTTGAAATTATTCATTATTATTTCTTCACATTAGAAGAAATATCTATAAGCCTGTAGATCACGCAGGCATTGAACAACAAGTGGTCTCCGAAGGAGCTGTTAATCAGCAATACAAGCCCGGAGATGACAGGATTACAGAGAAATAGCTGGGTCATATGAGGACACAGGCAAGATCATATAGGCTCAGCAGTTTTATCATTGTGGTTTAATAGACATTCTGACAAAACAAGTCTTAAGAAGGCATTCGAAGAAGGGTTATAAGGACTTCAGAGATGTTCACAGCCATTCCTTGGGGGCATGAGGTGCAGTGGAAGGGTGAACGTCTCCATTTACCTACAGCTTGTTAGAAGGTCCTGATTGAAAAAAGTTTAAATATCTGTCAGTGGCAAAGAATAGGTTAAATCTCTCTTTAGACTCTAATCAGTGTTTAATTTTATGGAAAATTATCAGGTCAGTTTACCCTTTGTTCTGTAAGTAAAGGATGTTCCTGTTTAATATTTGAGCATTGCTTGATATTGTGGTGGTTTATATACAAAACTATCTCGCATGAACATGGCCAGGATGCCAGTTATATGCCTTTTGACATTTTTTTTTTTTTTACAATTATGCTTTTCATTTGAAAAAGGTCTCCAATCTTTGCAACAAGACTATGACTTGGGCATTATCTATTCTTTGCTTGGGCCTTAGATGGGCCTTATCTATTATTTGCTTGCCTGGTTGAACACAGCTCTTATGATTTCTTTTCCTCTCTTCCCTTTCAATTCCCTTTTTTAAAGAAATATTTCTGTCTTGACCTAGAACTATCATACTGTGATTATCATATAAATAGCGCCTTATATTTTCAAAGACACAAGGAATATATAAATAAAAATGAATTATACTAACTGTTCTTTCGATGTCATTGGCATTCTCCATGTGTGTGGTTGGAGCAAGCTGTTTTCTTTTTAAGGTTGGTGTTGAAAATTTTGATGATTTCAGAGGAGCCATGAGCAGGAGGAATCTTCTGTTTTATCATCAAGTCTCTATGACATATATGGGAATTGTTGTTATTACGGTTCACAGTCTACTGCAGCGTGGAAGGTCAGCTGGGCTCTAAGTAGTTGTGTGCCCCACAAGCAAAGTGTCAAAGCCCTGATGTGAACCTGTGGTGAGGGTGGAGAGGAGAGGACGCTGCACAACCGGGATCCCTGAGGTAAACCAGGATATGCTCATGGTGGAGTTACAACTCTTTTCCCCAGTTTTGCTTCGGATAAGTGCGTGCTTGCCTATAAATTCAGATAATGAAGGTGGGCATAGTGAGCCAAGACATCCATGTGCCTTTCAGAGAGATGCAAAATGAATTAAAATGAAACAAAATCTGGAGAAGTTTGGAGGCTAAAGGTACATATTAACTTTTTTAGCTTTCAGAATGAGTTTATTAGATATTCATATTTGACACATGCAGAGAGGTTTGGACTGCAAGCCCCAACAGGTTCTCTTGATTTGGTCCTATTTGTATAGGCAAAACAATTTTACTTCTTTCAAGGGAGCCTTAAAGAAAAGTATCTGATGGGAAACTCTTGGAAACTTGTGGGCACCTCGTTCATACACTGATTTATCACTGCTGAGCCAACTCTGAGAAACTCTGCTTTCATGAAAAAGTAAAATTAGAGTCTGTCTGTGCATGGAAACTCTTGCTCTCAGCTGCTTTTCTTGCAATGTTTTCTGCCCTGTGGAGTGTAAATTTCACTTTGTTTTCAGTGATCAATCAATGTAAACAAAGGCAAACCACAGCTAAGCAGTTCTATTTATTTTCCAAATTATGTCCAAGGCTGCTAAGTTTAAGTCAGGAGTTTCTATGAGGACTGTGTTTGTATGTGTCAGGATGAAATCTAGTTAGAGACTCAGAGGATATAGAACCTGACAAATGCACTCAGGTCAAAAACCGGTTGCAGATCTGAGAACAGATTTTAGGATTATCTGGATCTTGTGTAGCCAAGCTGGGTTAGAGATAATAAAGAGGTTTGTAGCAGCTTCCAGCTTAGCTCCTGAGTTCTAGTATGAGAAAGGAAGAGAGAAAGTATTCCCATAAGGTCTCCTGTGTTACTGTTCTGATGATTTACCAGTTTGTGCTCAAATTATCTCCAGGGTGGGGGTGAGAGGTTTCTGTTAAATACCAGCAACGGGAACTCAGTTCCAGCTGAGCCTGGGGAACACAAAGCAGCAAAGGGGCTGGGCTGAGACATTTTTAGTTGCTTTTTTTTTTCTTTTCCTTTTCTTCTATCAGAACTTTGCAAATGTTTTCGATGTGTTTTCATAATTCATGCCATTTCATAATTCACACTACACTATTTTTGTTTTTTTGTTTTTTTTTTGCTTCCCACTCCCATTTAAAGGCTGTATCAGCAGAGCTGTTCTTAATATGTTGGCATATGTCACAGTGTAAAACATGCAGTAACTCAGTAGGACCTAGATCTGAATGCTGAAGAAACAGTGGTCTAGAGAATAAGGCCCCAAATTGGACCTTGGGAGCTAACTTTATATGTGATACATACCTCAACATTATAGCGGTACAAGGTAGATTGTAATATATTTTCCCATGTGCTTAAACATGTTAAAGAAAACCTGAGGCTATAAAAGAGGTCAAAAGTGTTTAAAACTGGTTGCTCATATAGCACAAAGTCAGGCCCTGAATGCTCATCAGAACTTCAGAGCTTTTATTGGGAGTCCACTACAATAAAAATGTGGTATTGTGGAGGTGATATGCAAACAGCACCGATGGTGGTGTGATCTGTAGAAAGGATCAGGCAATGAGTTTGTCTTGAGCGTCTTACAGTTGAGCCACAGATTCTGGTGGAAAATCTTTATAAAAGTAAAAGCCACTTTTGGTATTTTATTAATGCTCTGGGTTTAGCTGTCAGTGACTGATGGAGACTATGTCCTTTAGCTGGGATTACACCGTGTTTGCTGAAGATTGTTAAATGCTCTGTTTTAGTTTTGACTCTGTTAATGATCGTTTTTTAATTCTGTTAACTGAGTGTCCCGTCAGAATAACACTAAAGTCCTTTAGAAACCAGGCAATGGTTTGGCGGCCAAGGTGAGTGCTGTCATTAGCAGATGGCTTTTAAAAATTACATAGTGATCACAAATTTAGAGTTTTGTACTTTTAAAAAACTCTTGATACTTTTTTGGAAGATGGGGCTACATTTTTGATTCCTATCCATTCAGCAGCTGGATCAAAAATGTCTCGGAGCAGTTTATGAAAGCGGGAATTCCATCTGGAGTCCGACTTCACTGTGACAGTCACTGCCGTGAGCCCAGTTTTCCTTTCTGAATCCAACTTCTGTGGTTTGCTACCACTAAGTTTTCCAGATGATTCCCGAAACTTACTTTTTAGCAACTTTCTATGTTGAAGATTTTTTGAGCTTTTCACAGATTTCAGTTCTTTTCATACCTTGGACATGGAATACTGAGCATGTTGTGCTTGAATTAGGTCATTCTCTTTAGAGCTACTTACAGTTCTTTGACTTCTGCGAAAATGCTTATGATCTGATAAACTACTTATCCTAAGGGTGCATTTTTGGTCTGGATGCAATATGTTGATGAGCCAGAAAGTCTCCAAGGGATTTAGGACATTCTCAGTCCCTTGAGGAAACAACAAAACTTTTTTTTTTTTCTGGGATAAAATAGAGAAGAAAAACTTTTTTTTTTTCCTGATAACATAGAGAACACAATTGCCTTACATTCTCACTCGTCATAAAGTTTTAGAATACCAGATTAGGAAGCCAGCAATAAATATGTGTCAGCAGTGCACGGTGTAACTGTCTTCCTTTCCAAGGCATTGGCTGTCCCTACACTTATGATCTGCTACAGAGGCTGACTGACTTGCACAAAGAGTGCTTCACAAGCATCACTTTCCTTTTTTTGTTTTTTTTTTCCTGCTAACATAGACTTTTATTTATCTTTTTATATTCTGAAGGTTTAGTCAAATCTGAACTTCTCTGGATAAATAAGTCCATAAGTAACTCTCAGGCTAAAAACTTTCCCTTATAAAACTCAGTACTACTTTTTCTAAAGTAGAATTTGCTGAATACTTTTCAGTATGCAATTTAAAAATAGTTGCTTTAAAACTCCAGTAAGTGTGAGAGAAAATGGAAGACAAATGCCCAGAGTAACTGCTGGTATTTTTGCTGTTTTGAGTTGAGAAAATGCACTTGCTTCCCTTCTTGAAGATGCACTTGGATTACATTCCTTCGCTGTGTAAGATTTTGCCAGTGTCATTTGATCTTCCTCTACAATGTCCATGCAACTAGTCCACTATGACGATTATATATGTATGTATAGATATGTATGTATGTGTGTATATATATATATATAATCTGTCTGTCTGTTTATCAACTCATGTTTTGGACTAACTTGTTGAAAACAAGGGGATGGGAACAGATAGACTGCTAAGTTACTTTCCAGACGGGACGGACATGATAAACAGTCAAAGTGTAGCAAACTTTGATTAACCTTCAACTGGCTGCTTCTTTTTGTTGTTGTTGTTTTGTTTTTTGCTTTGTTTTTTTTCTTCCAGGCTGCTCCCTCCCAAGTCTACGTGCTCTTTCTCTTTCTCTCTTCAAAGAACTTTCTATTAAATCCAGATGGAAAAAGGAAACTCTTGCCTAAATGAGTCAGCAACACCTAGTAGGTTCAACAAAAGCTGAAAAGATTTATTTGTATAAAGCAAAGCACTGCTTGCTTAAAATTTCCTTCAGCAATAATGCCTGTGACAGCAGTGGTAGGAGACGTAGCAAAGAGCAACTAAATTAGGAATCAATTTGTTCTCCAAAACTGTTTTGACCAGAGCTAGATGATCCTTGAATAAAGTACCAGCTACATTGTCTGCATTTTCATAGCAAGTAACATTGAGTTATGGAGATAAACTAGTCAGAACAAGAACAAAAAAGTTTTGAGAAACCTACAGTAGACAAGTTTAGAAGGAGAAAGCAGTGTTAGATTGTCTTGATGGATCTTTTACACGTTCTATGCTTGGAAGACTATTCAGTCTATTGTAACTTTTCAGGAAGATTTGAGGATGTCCAGCTTACATTTTCTTGTCTTATTTTATTGCTGTTTCCCTTAGTCATTCCTCTTTTGCCATAAAAGTCCATTTCTTTTTGCATTTATGCATTTCAAACTGTAGATTTCTGTGCCTCTTTAACTGTAAGTGAGCCAAGGTCTTTAGAATCCGTTCTATTTTAGTCACTCACAATGTCTCTCCAACTCTCTGATCTTTTTTTGCTCTTTTCTGGACTCCTGCCATTTTGTGTCTCAGCTTTTCAGATGGCTATAATTGCATGTAAAAACTCTGGCGCGCTCACAGAGAATAAGGTCATATAAAGAAAGATTTTCACCTCCCTTCTGTTTGACATGAGATTTGTGCACACAACTTGAAACTTTGTATTTGTACCTATATTGCATTGCAAATCGTGTATTTCATTTTTCCTGCTCATTATCACTATGGAATCTTAGGCTTTGTAGCTTTAAGATTAATTGGAATAAATGCCAGGCCTCAGATTTTCCCATTTATGCCCACTAGAGATCTAAACACTTTTGTTTCTGTAGGGTGCTTCAATTTCTGTCTGGGTTTTTGCTTAGGTGCATGTCTTTATCTTTTTGTGCATGTCTTTGTGTCTCCATGTTCCTGCATTCATGCTATCTATGCTCTCTACAACTTTTTTTTCCTTTTTCCCTTTGACATATCTGTATGAAGATCCCCATTTTCCAGTGAAAAACCTATTCGTCTTACATCTGGTGTAAGTCATAGCTCCAGCTTTTCCCACTGAAGCTGCTGGGAACAAGGGCAGAATCCCAGGGATTTGGATGCTGGAGTTCTTGATGACCGTATCGAGGCCATATATGGCAGAACAACCTCGGGAATACCCAGGCTGCCGGGCCGCCCCTGGGACTCAGCCCCATCCTGCCCTTTGAGGCAGTTTTCCCTGTCAGGACTCTTCCCACTTGCAAATCCTGCTGCCAGAGGTGGTTTGCTGAGATTGGCTCTTCGTGCCCCTCTATGGAAGCACCCGGGGGGATCTGCCCTGGATGCAGGGGCTGCAATGATGGCAGGGCAGGAAGGGGCAGACAATGCGCTCCTTCTCCCGCGCTCTGTGTGGTGGGAGGCTCTTTGGCACAAGGCCCCTTCTCCCATGGCCCAGCCATGCAAACAACAATCAATCCTCAGGCGAAGGAACTCCCACAGAGTGTGGATGGATGGGTTTTTGGAGCTGTGGCCTAGGACGTGCCCAGCAGCAGCAGGGACACACAGCGAATAAGCGGGTGCCTGGTTCTCCTTGCATTAGCTCTGCAGTGCTTCCAATGTGGATGAAGTGGAAAGGCGAAGGTGGAAGGGCTGACAACTGCTCAGCCCCGTCAGCTCTCAGCTGCGCTAATAAGCAGATGGATGTCTAGACTTTGTTTTGGTGTTGATTGCCTAAAATGCATACTGGGCATTGTGAACCTTTTCTTAACACCAAGTTTATTAAATAATATTGAAATATTATGCTAAGAGGATGGCAAGCCCACGGCATTTCTTGGAATATGACTCATTGTATTTTCCATTTCAGCAGCTGCAGGTTTATTTTAGCGTCTTCACCAAGTATTTTAGATTTTTTTAGTTCTTTTCATTGTGGGCTTTCTAGTTCAAATTTGTTAGTGAAAGTGAGGCAAAACACAGGAAGAACACAGCCTTTGAGCATCTTCTGGCATGAGTACGATCCTCTGCACACTGAGAGATGATATATGAGCTTTATTTTTCTCCATGGTATGAAAGTTGGCAAGAAATCTGTGTTCTTTGTGCTATATTGTCTTTATCTCTGTAACTCATTACTACTTCATTATATAGAGAACTCAATGAGGTGATTTTATCAGGTTAATGCTTATTAATCCTATGAAGTATATCAGGGAACCTATTTGCCTCTACACCTGCCCACTGTGCTATATAAAACTTATTAATGTATACTGCACTGTGCCTTGCACAACTTTGAGTTGTATGAAGAAAATTCAGAACATTTTGGCAAAGCCCCTTGTGTTCATTTTCTCATAGTCCTCCCTCATTCTGCTGTCATTGCACAAGTACCCAAATTCTCAGAAACGTTTGCTCCTATTGGCACAGCCTTTGCTCTTTAAGCTGGTTTGTGGTGAGGAGAGGTACTCTTCAGCATGCTTGCTGCGAAAAGCCATGTGAAGACTGTTTCAAACACATTAGGGCTGTTGCAGGCAGCAGCTGGAATGCAGCCTGCCTCTTCACATGGATTTTCTAAAAACCATTTGTGGCTGCTCTGGAGTCACCAGAAAGCCTAACTAAGCAGCCACGTATGAAGTTCCTTCCCGGTTTTCCCTTTCTCCAGGGGTGACATCTTTTGACCAGTCCTCAGTTTGCCAGAGACGGAGTCCAGAGCACGGGCAGGGTTGGAAGCTGGCCGTTCCTCTTCCTGCTCGCTACGTGTCCCTCCTGTGGTTAGGAAGCGCATGACCGGTGTCCCACTGTGTTGTTGCCTGGGGGGGCCTGTGTCAGTGCTGGGAGGAAGGCTGAGGTGTAAAGGGAGAGAGTCCCTTGTTTTCTGCAAGGAGGGCAGAGGAGGCAGCATAAACCTGCCCAGAATGTTAAATCAGTCGAAATGGCCGTGTGCAGCTGAGGCAGAATCACAGAGACGCATTTCCCTGAGAATGCCCAGCCTGCCTGGGACAGAGCCCGTGCTGGAGCCTGGCTCGGCACGGTCTGTGGCTGTCGCACAAGGGTTGTTCAGTCTGACCTTTTCCCCATAGGTGTCAGAAGAAGTGAAGGCTCTCCTTTTCCTGTCAAATATAGGATGTAGATTACTCTGATATTCCTCTGATAAACCAAGATGCAGGTTTATAAAGACAGACTTTTGAGCAAATCCCTCTGTTTTCTGTTTTGGGAGAGGCAGAGACATTCAGAGACATTCTTTCCAGATAACTGTGAAGTGAAACAGCATGTATTTACAGAGTATTACGGAGTGCTTCTGACAAAACATAGCCCAAGGCAATAGGATCTGAAGAAAGATGTCTCATAAATTCCACCCTATCATCTCATGACCCACCCAGTAAAGGTGGTTTTGTTGAGACACTTCAGGAAAGAACTATCATCACGTGGGTGATCGATAGACAAAGTGAGCATTGTACTTAGAACTCACAATGGAGCGAGCGGAGGGCAAAAATCTAATGAAAATTCAGGGGTGGAGCTGAAGCCTGATTGAGGTGAAGCCTGATGACTAACAGAAGCATGCTTTTGTAATTAATGTGTTGCCAACAGCGAAAATCCTTCCCTACTTACCAAGTATGCTGTAAAATTCGCTGAGTAAAACTGGCCAAAAACTCCTGCTTGCAGAGAAATGCAACAGGCTCCACTAGGTGCAATGTGTGACAATGATGCAAAGCTCCTTTTCTCCAAACAGCCACAAGACCCACAAGCACGGAGGCTGGAGTGAGTCCTCCCCAGTGAGACGGCGGCTCTTGCACCCGCTCCAGCAGCCGTAGCTCCTCTGGCACCTACATCCTGATGCCTACTGAATGCACAGACCCTATGGCAAAATCAGGCAAGGCATGATTCAAACTGCAGCCTGACCTGGTAGAGAAAGGATAAAAACAAAAGGCAGGGAGAAGAAAAAGACTATTAAAGTAGTATTTTCTTTTCTCTTTAGGTGTTAGGCAGTGCATGGATAGCTTGAATAACAGCATTTTATAGAGCGCAGTGGATGAAAAAGCATTTTTTCTCCTGTGTATCTGGCTCTGGAGGCTTCTATAGACAGTGTCCCAAAGAAGCTGAGCAGTGCCCAGGTCTTGTTATGTTTCCCAGGTGCAGAAGTTGCAGGAACAGAGGCTCTTATCTGTGTTTTATCTGGGAATGCCTGGCAGGGAGACCGGGGCTTGCCCTGCAGAGTCCTTGTACAGGTTGGCCAAACACTTTGTGTCAATTCAAGTTCAGAGAAAACAAAATGAGATTCCACACAAAGAAATTGTTTGCACTCTAGGGCTGCCCTTCTGCAGGTCTAAACTGGGATAGCCCCACTCTGAAAGTAGACATGAAGAGGTCAAGAGCACCTACCCTTCATGTTTGCCTTGGGGTGGGTTTATTCGGCCTCATTCTTGTATGAGAAGTGTTTGAAATATATTGAGGTAAAAATCCGTAAAGTGACTGCCTCCTGGAATAAGAATTTATGATTCTTAAATTGCATAGTGAGTAACTACTGAAACATTGTACTTGTTGTTCTATTAACAGTCGAAGAGCTAGATAACAAAAATAAGATGTTAAAATCACTATTTAAAGTTTCTGATATTTACAGAAAGTTTTTAAGGAGGTCTTAGCCCTGCCAGCAGGTCAGTTCAACAAACGAATGAGAGGTTTGTGAACCGAAGCAAAGATGGGAATGAAAGATTTGAAGATTTTTTTATCCTCTGGCATTTATATTGAAAGCCTAATTGCCCCATGCGATGAGATGTGGGCTCTGTGTTCTGTGTCGCTCTGGTCTGTGTTGTACCTCTCTGAACTGAGAATTGAGGAGAATCAGACCTGTGCAGGCATCTAAGCAGAAACAGGAGCCCAAGTTCTGCTTTTTGATAGTAAAGAGGAGAAATATATCATGGTCATGTCATAGTCGTCCACCATGTTCATGGTCTACCAAACAAACTAGGGAATCCGATGATCTGTTGGAGTCCAGCTCCCATGTTACTCACCTTTAACTTGCTGGTTTTCAGAGAGCTTTGACAGCAAGTGTATTTTGATGAAAGTGTGAAAATGTCCAGGCAGTTGGTTGAACATTTAAAGTCCATTCACCAGATCAGAATTAACGATTGAAGTGTGCTCAGCCTGCCATGCAGACATGCAGCTGGTCAGTGCCGACTTGATGTATCAGCATGCATTTGAAACGGTGACAGCAGCTCTCCGTGCCTCTGGCGAGGTGTATGCTTTTGTGACAGGCAGGTAATGACTTTGGGTAAACTATTAACCAACAATTTTCTGTAATCCAAAAAGAGCAAGTTAAACAATTTATGACCAGATAAGAAATATATAATGTTTGACCGGAACTGGCCAAACGCCAGTGTGCAGCACAATCCGAGTTAACTCTGCAGGTCTATTATAAAGTTTAAGCCCTTGCCAGTACAACAAAGAGTGGCAGCTTCACATGTCTGTTGTGGTTTCTCACTCCTCTGCACTCGTTTAGAGAGAACTCTTTTTTTTAACCAGTGGTGTAAAGCTGACACTAGGTAAGTCACAACTTTCCTTTTGTGGAGAATAAAATCATTAGCCATGTTTTTTGCACAGTTTTGTGATACTAATCAGATCTAAATTTTGCTTTTTGTGAAGTTCGGAAAGCTGGGTAATTTCATGGCTCTTGGTGTGCTCCAGTGTCATTTTTTTTTTTTTTTTAATAAAGACATTTTTACTGAAAAAATGGCAACCTCTGTACAAGGACTTTTTCACCTTTCCAGTGAGATGCGAGCAGTTAGGTCGTTCATATTTTATGCCTGTCACGACCACAACATCCTGTCTCTTCCCCCGCACCGGGTGCTGACGGCCTTGCTTTGCAGTTTTAGTTTCCATTCTCCTGAAGCTGAAAGAGCCTGGAATCCCAAATCCAAAACTTATTTATAGAGTAATTCTGCTAACCACAAAGATAGGCAGTACCACAGAGCTTTCCTTTTTGGACTCAATGTATTTTGAGTTTAACAATATCTATTCTATGAATTACAGATATTTCAGCTGGAGATATCTCAGGAGAAGCTCAGCCAGAGATGTAATTATTTTGGGGGAGAGTTAATGAGCAGGAGAATGCTGGAGACAGTCTAATCATATATGCATTATCACTACTTAGAGACACAACTTACAGTATTGTATACCGTTGTTATTTCTAGCTAAAACACTTACCAGGAAGATTTATTTAGGCTGTGAATTTATCTCACAGCTAAAAAGGCAACGTGGGAGATAAACTGTGCTCAGCTCCTTAAAAACCATCTCCAGATAACATTATTTCAAAATGAGTAGAGCAAATGGCCAAAATACTCTTTCACTGCATCAGTGAAGTTTGTTGTTCTATGCTTTTACATCCTGGAAAGCAGATGTCATTCAGGCACTTTCCTAGACTCTTGGATAGCAGGTTTACAACCCTCTGTCATCAGGCAGGGATACAGGAAACACTTGTTACTTCTAACTCTGTATTAGAACATAGATCTGTAATTCCCTCTACCTGTGCTTTCTCTCTGTTTCATTGCAGAACAGCAATCTAAAACCCACCTCAGAGTAAAAAATTTTTTTAAAAAAAGTGTTATAAACATTTCACCTTGTTTTCCAGTATTAGACGGAGGAGATCCTCCAGTGAGCTTCAGCATAGCTTTTAAAAACAGATTTATCCTTCCTTTTATAAGTAACTAGAGAAGCAAATCTCCACTGGAAATGAAAAAGGGTGTGTCTAGCTATGAAGCCTGACAGATATTATTGCCTAGTCTGGTTTGTGGTTTGGTATTTCTGCTTATGTTATCACTAGCATGTTGCTGTTTTTAAAATCACCTTGTGTCCTGCAGGATAAGATAGTAACATTCTTTCCTTTGGCTTTCAAACTGTAATTACGTTGGGTTTACTTTACCATTTTAATGAGGAGAACTTCCTACACAATTCTCTGTATCATGCATAAACACAGATTCCTGTTTATTCATGCTGCGAGATCTGCTAGGATTGTTTTATAACATCTGCAATTTGAAACATAATACACACATTTTTTAAAATTTATGAATGAATAGTATGAATAGCTAGTTTTATGGAATGTCAAATGTAAACCATCAGAGTAAGCCACCTGAGCTCATTAAAGTAGCATTCAGACAAAAAAGAACATGCATTCTTTTGTTTTGACACATTTCTTTGTTCTTCTACCCACCAAGATACAATAGAAGTTGAGGGATTGTTTAAAAGCTAGGTCACTGAGGACATAGTAAGGCCTGTTTGTATATCCAGCATCCTGCCCACGTTTGAGGGCTAGCAGCAACGGGCTGCAGCTCCCTTGCAGCCCACTCACCAAGGCTTCACCTCCTTGGGAATATGCTGACGATGGAGCAGGAGCCATCACATCCCCAGCTCCCTGTTGTGGAGTCTGGGGACTGAGTCCCGAGCACTTCCTGCCACCAGAGCTGAGACTCAGCTCTTGTAAACTAGAAACAACAGGACTCTACGTGGGGAGACCGAGCTGGTGCAGAAAGTAAAATGTTTGCATGGACTGCAGCAGGATTCACTGGAATTAGTGTGCCTGCACTGACATGAAGACAGGGACTGTCAGGGACTGCTCCCTGTCTATTACTTTGATATGATTAGGTGTTATGAGAAGTTGGAAGAAAAAAATCAGTGGCTTCATGAAGTATCCTATGATAGAAACATCTGGCTTTACTGTAAAAGCAACATGGCTGTGCTTAAATAGATTATCTTTACCAAAGAACTTGCTTTTATATCCCCCTGGTACCAATAGATAGGAAAGTAACAGTGAAAGTGCTGCCACATTGCCTAATAAAAAGATGATCCTAAGAGAGTGATGGCTGCTTTATTTTCAAGCAAATTTTCAGGTAGTCCTGCTGGATTTCTAGCTGCTGTTGTACTATATTGATGGGGAATGCATTGTCATAGCAGAAATGCAGCAGAGCTCTAGGTTAAGGGAACATCGTGATGTAGTCACCAAATAACTGCAATACCAAATGTAGGACCATTCAGTAGAGCACAATATCTATGAAATTATAATGCGGTTGTTATGTACAGTTCCCTCAACTTTCCGGGGCAGAACATAAGCGTGGTGAAGTATTTCTCTATAGGCGACTGAATAATGAGGAAGCATTTTCAAGTGGGGATATGAATGTGTTTATGAATGCTCCATAAATGCTTGCGGTCTCACAGAAGAATATTTTTACTGAGATGACAATACTGAAATATTGGAGTGGTGATGATCCAGTGCCAGAGCTGGGGACAAAGAATGGCTTAAAAATGGACTTCTAGTGAAAAAATGAAGAATACATTTCATTTGTAGAAGAAGAAGAAAAAAAAGAAGCTTCATTCAAGGTCTTTGAATGTATATTGTTTATCTATCTCTATGAAACAAAAGTTTTGGAGGCTTCTGGAAAACACCTAAAGCTCCAGCATTCCCTATTTTATATATCCATATTTTATCTGTTTTTTTTTTTCACCGAATACTGACAGTGTTTAGCATATCTGATGCTAGTTTATATCTATAAAGATATTTTAATGGTTTAATACAAAAGCACTTTTGGCTTGTACAATAAGAGATAATCATGTAGGTTTATCAGGCTCTTGCAGAAATAGCAAATCTGTATTTTTCAAGAAAATAGAGGATTCCTTCAGCAGGCCATAGGCTTTGTCCTAATTTACAGTTAACCGGCTCCAGCACCTTTGTTACAGATGAATTTACCAAGACCATGTCTATGAAAGGTCAGTAGATTGCTCAGTCTAGCCAAACATTGCTCCAAGTTTTAGATTGCACAAATTTGAGTCTTGAGAAAGATCCCCTTGAGTGATTCCCTTTTTATAAGATATAGTGCAGTTATGCCAATATTTTTCCCCTGAAATGTGTTGCTAAGGCACACTGCCCTGTTTTCCCTTTGCCATATGGGCAACACTGTTACCATACATGGTGAAAGTCACTTTGAGTAGCGTGGGCTGCGAACTGATCCAACACAGGTGAGCTGCTATCCAAGACATGTACTGTCCAGCAAAAGGTGGGAAGCAGCACCTTTAGATTTTATTCATTGGTTGAGACAAATATTTCTTTTTTAGTAAGACAGTACTTTAAGACAAAGAAGTCCCGTGTCACTTCACTCAGTAGAAAATACATTTGGCACTTCGTGGCAGACGCTGTAATTGTTGTTGCCCAATGGCATGTTACAGTTCTTTCCAGGCTCGTATTGTTCATGCCTTGATTGCTTCCCATTTTAACTATTTCTGTTCTCATTTTTGTGGTCTGAACTCTTTTAGTTTCTTGGCATCCAAAGTTCAGTGACTAAATTACAGATTTACTTAAGGAAATGGAAACATCCCAACCTTCTCCTCAGTCACCTTTCACTGGCCTTCTAGAAAACTTTAATGACAATTCAAAATTTGCTGTTTGTCTTCCAAACCTTTCTGCTATAAGATGAAGAAAATGTCCATTTTGTGATGACAACTTTGACCAAATTTTAACTGAGCTGTTCATTATTTTCAAATTGATCAGATGGCTACTACCTCTCATTTATTTTAGCTCAGGAAAAAAGATTCTCATGAACTACAATTATTGCCTAGTATGTCAGTAAAGAGAAATTCCACAAGATATCCCTGAACTCTGCCTTCTGGTATTGATTTTCAGGAGAGAATGTGGGCATGGCAAAAAAGTCCAAATCTCATGGGGTTCCCTGGATATAAGCTCAGGTCTTCAAAGGCAATATGTACCTTTGAGGTTCTTCTAGTTGTATCAGCTACATGTATAAATATGAACAGTCATTGTATACAAAAAGATCCAGTGAAATTGTGCGAAATCTTGGTCCCTGGAGACGGATAATAAAACATGTGGTAGGTAAATATGTATCTCTTACAAGTTTAACTGTCTTTAAAATCAGAAATTCTTTAGTTTAGACATTTAGCCTAAGCAATGAACTGAAGGAGAAGTTCTTCCGGAAGGTGATTTGGCTACTTATTTAGAAATCTACTTTATGGCTGGGATCAATTGCTCTTAGGAGGCAGTTCCTCAACCTTGACTCTGGACAGCCTAAGAGACTGACTTAGAATAATATTAAAATCCACCTTTTCTGTAGCTGTTGCCTAGTATGCGTTGATCTCCATGGTTCTGTCTGTACGGTCTTGGCCTCGGTCCAACATTCTGCACTGCGCTGCCCTGCCTGGAGTTACCCTGATTTTAATGGAAGAACAGTTGGTGGTTTGGGACCACAGTTGGATTGGTGTGAAGGGACATTTGCTATGAGTATGGCAATTTTAATACTATTTTGTAAGAAAATGACTGGAACAAAACATCTTGATTCATAAGAAATAACAGGAAATGTGGAGGATCTTTGTTTAGAGTTTTAATCACATTTTGTATAGTTTTCCATTAAACGGAAAATCCAATTCCTGCAAAGCACCTTCTCAAAGCTTTGCTTTAGCTGTGAAAACCACTAACAAGTAATAGCTATGTAGAATTTGCCATAAGCTTTTTTAGTTTTTGCAATTTTTTGATGGAACTTTTCCAAGGTTAAAGATACTCTAGAAATAGAGGCTATCAGAAATAAAGAAAATAAAATCCTTTTGTATTTTAACTTCCTTTATCAGGAGATTGTATAGCACTTTTCTTCCACTGTTCAGCCACTCTTTCTCAGTTGTTGCTTCCTTCTGGCCTCAGCAGCTGTGTCTTCCTTAGGCTATGACTGTCTCAGAAATTGGCATAGTAGAATATAGAGATTTCCACTTCTTTCCATCATCTCATGTTCATAAAATTAGTCATCCTTTGCTTCCCCTTGTTCAGACTTACACAATAGATATAGAGGAATCCACTGGGATAACCATGGAGTTCCAAACCATTGAACTATATTTATTTAGATTACAAAAACAAAAGCAGCAAACCTTACTGATGAACATCACAGGCTAAAGGAACAATGCCTTTAGAAACATGCAAATAGATTTCCTTTAATTCTGGAAGGAGGTCTTTGAAATAAATGGTGTGGTAAATTATTTAGCCACTATTTTTTGAGGGGTTGAGCTTGCTAATGTTCCAGATGTGAGAGAACAGGAAGTTCTATAATTTCCTCAGACTATGTGATGTGTACACCTTTTTTTATTATTGTGCCTTACTGATATAAAAATAATAAGAAAAATAAAATATCTTTCCTATTTACAATATGTTATGATGTTAGTATTATTCATGACATGACTTTTTCTGATTTTTTGTTTTTTCCCAAGTATCATGGTTGTTTGCTATTTCATAAGAGTCATTCCAGAATCACATCCTTTTTTACTGCATCTACTGATTTTAAGTTATTTCTAGCTCATTTCTGGGTTTATTGGAAAGAGATATAATAACTGGTTATAATTGAAGAGAATATAAATTGTGAGTACAAATACTGCTTAATAATTGAGGACTATTTCATATCATATGTTCACTTTCAAAAAGCCACCTCACATTATGGCAACAAATTCAAATTTGTCACTGATTCATCTCGGGCACTTGTGCTCTGTAGAGTAAAGAAATATCCTCAGATATTTTGCTAAGAAATGTATTTTGAGAATGCTGTGCTACAGAAGCTGCTAAGAGGCTATCGACAAGTTAATAAGTAAAGAACCTATCACAAATTGCTTGGCAACCAAAACCTTGACAATGACCTACCAAAAGTTGTGCTTTGATAAAGGGAAAGGGGATCACATTCCTGGCAATAAATACTGCTTTCTTACCATGAAGTAGACATGTGGAAGATGTATTTGGATACTGAGTTACATCTCAAATGTCATCTGTAGAAACACTGATCACTCTGAAATCTTTATAAAATTAGAGTTGCTCCCAGGAAGGGGTATCAGAAGTATGGGTATTTCCATACTTGAACACATTTGAGATACCTTCTATCGTTTCATGTTGCCTGGATGATTCTCAGCTTTGACATTGATTGGGAGATGTGACTGGATTGGAAAGCAGAGATCTACACATCTTATAGTCCACCCAATAGAAAGATTGAACTGCATTCCACCTTCAACTTCTTTGTCAACTGGAACTCAGTGGAGGTTCTTTCGGCTCATGGAGACACTTGCAAATATGCAGGCTAGTGATTGGACTGAACAGGTATCTACACACCCCACCTTTTCACATTTTGATTATGTTTTTTTTCTGTTTTATTTTAATATATACCAGAAAGATCTCCATGCTGATACTATTTTTACTAATACCTGGGAAACCGAGTGTTGCAAAAACAACCTGCTCTCTTCTCAACTCAGATGCCTCGTGTTCTTATCCTATTGATGTACAACTGCAATTTATTTGCTTTGTTATTAGAAAAAAAATCAAAAAAGAAAAATTAATAAATGTTATATCCCCTAGAACAATAGAGACATATGTCTATGATGGACATGCTTGGTGTTGTTGTTGCAAAGTAGTTAATATGATTAATATCATAACTTGAAGAGAGTGAAGAATAGATGGGTAGCTATTTTTACCCAGATTTCATGAAACACGTAACAGAACAAAACAGAGCCATAAAATACAAACGAATTTGGATCACACTGGTATAAACCAGCAGTAATCCTCAGGAAATCACTGACATTATTCTCAAGTTGTTACTGCAGGTTTCAGAATAATTTGTTCCCCCAAAGGTGCACTTTTAAGAACCATCTAAAAAACAGGAAACTATATTCAGCAATCCTGAAAACACCTTGGACCATAGCAAGGAAATAAATAGCTCCTTTCTACTCCAAGCTCCTTTCTACTTTTGGCCGTGCTCACGCATTGTTTTTTGGCTGGGTAGCAGCTATGAAGAGAAGAATATTTTCCAAACAAATATAAAAGAGCCTTTAGGATACAGATATTTTTATCACTCTTTAGGAACAGTGCATTCTGTTTTGGATATTAAAAATTCAATGTACAGCACATAGTTCACACCTATTCACTGCAACTCCATTAATGGTGGTTGGCCTAAACAGCACTGTTCATGGCAAGGACGTAAGGAAGGAAAGTCTCGATGGAAACACTTCATGATATATGGACTTCACAAAATTGCTTAAGCATTCGCATTCTTGTCCCAGTCCTCCTCTTACTGAAGTCAGTGACAAAACTTCTAATGACTTCAGTGGTACACAGTAAAATCCTTTTTCTTTTAGCACATTATCTTGAAAATATCTACACGTCTAACAGAGTAAGACATGTTTTATTACCCTGCAGAGAATAAGCTACCATGAGTCAGTGTTCTCTGCACTAAATCATATCCGTGTTATGAAATATAACGTCCTGCAAGCCTAGGATCATTGAAAAATAACAAGGATCCTTAGCTGGACTTTTCACAAGCAGTCAAAGAGGAAACTACATGTAAGAATTATTTCTTTTTCATTTAGCTTGCAAATCCAGTATCAATTAGATTTCCTGGTCGTGTTTAAAGAACACTTGAAAGTCATTCATAGTCTATTTTCTTCTGATTAGAAATGGTCTGAGATTCTCCCAAAGAAAGTTTTCCATGACAAAATACTGTTTGGGTTATATTGAAAACTATCCCAGAAGATTTATTTCCATCGAAAGCGCTAGTAAAAGCTAGAACTAAAGTAAAAGCTTACAAGGTTTTCAGCTACTCACTTGTCTTATTCACTTTTTCCTATTCACTAGCTCTTTAACTGCATAATTGATCTGGAGTAAGAAAATAAGCTTTGTCATTGTGGACAATTTGACATTTTTCATTTTTTTCTCCAATTCAAGGGAGGAGGAACGGTTATATTGCATTCAGTTGCTTGTTGATTTGTTTTAGGCTGAGAGAGCTGGGCCTGTTCAGCCTGGAGAAGAGAAGGCTGAGAGGGGACCTGATCAATGTGTATAAATACCTGAAGAGAGGGAATGAGGAGGAGGGGGCTGGCCTCTTCTCAGTGGTGGCCAGCAATAGGACTAGAGGAAATGACGGCAAATTGAAGCTCCAAAAGTTCCACAGGAACTTGAGGAAGAACTTCTTAACAGTGAGGGTGACAGAGCCCTGGGACAGGCTGCCCAGAGAGGTGGTGGAGTCTCCTTCTCTGGAGATCTTCAAAACACATCTGGACACCACCCTGTGCCACATGCTCTAGGAGACCCTGCGTGTGCAGGGGGGTTGGACTAGATGACCTCTAGGGTCCCTTCCAACCTTAAGTATTCTATGATTCTATGACATCATGGGTTTACTCCTTCAAATAGTGACTAACTTTGAGCTATATGCTAGTGCTTGAGAGCGCCGTGACTAAAACTAATCAATCATAAGCTTAACAGAAAATCCAATATTGGGAGTGTGTGCAAGTGTGTGTGTGTGCTTTAAGCAGCCTACTTTTCATATACCTGGTTAGTGATCTCTATGCTTATGCTTCATTCAGTAGTTATACACCATACACATACAATCACGCATCGTACACAATAACCATACACTTACCTATGTAGATATTTAAAATCAACCATTCTGAGATGCTGCGTGTGCAGTGGGATTGGACTAGATGACCCTTCCAACCTTAAGTATTCTATGATTCTATTCTATGATTCTATGAAGCAAGAGTGAAAAGTGAATGTCAAAAGAATAAGAGCGTTTATTTTTGATGTCTTTCTCTCATGTTTGACATTGATGTAATTCTATTATCTTATTTTAAAAACAATATAACTATGGGTTCCTTATCCTGCACTACTTCTACACAACGTAACTCTTTCTTCATTATTGAAAATTCTATAATGTGCCATTAGAAATTAGAAAGCTATGTAAATGCCAAAATCAGTATTAATTTTTTATGCCAATTTTTATGCCAATTATATGCTATAAATTCTAGGAAATGTTAACGGTAGGGTTGACTTTATGTCTCCTATTAGACACCTAGGAAAGCTGAACCATCTGTTAGCATTAAGGTGTAGGCGTTTTATCTTCATTGATCTTCTCAGCAAGCCTGAAGCATGACTGTCACTCCAGGTGTGAAGAGTGAAAGCAAAGTGCTGTTCATAGCAATTAATTGAAAATACCTTTTTCCCAACACTTCTCATCCCCTCCTCTAGCAGTTTTTCCAATGTTTGCCATCCTCTCCTTTAGCAGCTCAGGCTCGTTTTTGGCACAGAATGCACACAAAGTCAGAGAGACAAATGGCCAGAGTCTCAATTGAGGCACCTATATTTCAATGTAAGTCAGTCTAGTTTAGGAGTCCAGACTTCTTCAATTAGCTCATGTAAACCTGCTTGCACTGCTTGGGTGCTCAAATACTCATCCTGTAAAGCTTACTTGGATATCTCGGGTGATCTTTCTACACATGACAAAGAGGCCATGTTATCTGACTAAATGAAGTAAATGAATACCTCTATGTGGAAGAAGAGGGTATCAGTTTGTTAAAAACGGTCTGAGCACTACCAATATGGCAAGAGATAGCAATAAGCCACCAGGGAAGCGGGGAGGGCAGTGGTCATGTTAACTTGATAGCCTCTTGACTGAAGCACTTGTCTGGGAAGTGGGAGAACTGATCCAATTTCCTCCACATCCTGAGGAAGTTTCAGCCCCCTCTCATTTCCCAGCCTGTATGCAAAGCTGGGAATCACACTCCATCCTTTCAATCACTTACACTACTGATAGGCAAGACCAAGAAATCATGAGCCCAGAGAAAGGATGAGGAGGGACGCCATGTGGGATGCAGTCTCTTAGGAGCAAGGGAGCTGGGCTTCTGTTCTCTGACCTAACTTTGAAATATGGAAATAGCTTGAGAAGTCTAAGAGTTACCATTTAAGTGACTAATATCTTTTCTGGGTAATATCACAATCTGTGATTTTGGGATGACATGAACGGCTTAGGATCACCTGTGAAGTCTGTGATACTATTGCTCTTCTGCATACGTCACGCCTATCGGTGGAATGTTCATTTTGGCCCATTTAGAAAAGAAACAAAGTAACAATGTATGTGATGAGAAAACATGAGGTGACTAATGAGCTAAGGCATTGTTAGCAAGAATGCCAAAGACATTAAGCGTTTTTCATATAAGAAATAATAATAAGTCACTGGACTGCCATTAAAAGACAGTGCTAAAGCAAGTGAAAAAGAAAACAGTTGTACACTTCTTTGCAAACAAACAAGGCACTGAAGAGTTCACACTTTTCATCAATTAGTGAAACAATACGAACTTTTGCTGAAGGAAAGGAAAGGAAATAAAATAGCAGAATAATGTTCCCTTCAGACAATTCATCTCTGAGCACAAACCTTATGTTGATTTTATAGTTTGGTTAAGTTTTATTATTTTCTCATATAGAGAAGTAACCTCTGTGGTTTCATAGCCTATTCACTAATCTTTCTCTCATCCTTTTCCTTCTTCACTTTAGTACCATCTTCCCTGTGAAAGCAGAGTGGAGAGAATACTGTGTCAAGAGCATGGAGTAACTTGAACCTCAGACGCCTGTATGTTTCTATGCTTGTGTGTGTGTGGATATATTAATGCATTTGTGTAAAATTCCATCTGATGCTGACAAAATACATCCAAAGGCAGAAGTGATGGTATTTCCTCCTTTTGTTCCTAAAGAAGGTAAGACGCATTTCTCTGCACACAAGTCCTCCTGTGTGCCTGCCACAATCACTTTCAAAACGTGCTGTCCCACCCAAATGAGCATTGCATCCTACTTTTCTTCTCTGGGGACCGCAAGCATTGCCTTAGAGGGCTTGTCTCTACAAGTACAGGCTTTACTTCCCTCTGCCTCCATGTGAGCAAAGAGAGAGGAGAATCTGGCCCTGCAGGCACTGCATATACATCACCCACACTGTTAATTTTTGAAAAGCAGACCACCTCTTAAACCTGGGTGGAACCTCAGGGTGGATAAAAAAAGAAGTCTGTAACTTTGTGATGACATTTATTAAAATAACTTATCTTAACTCTGGTGTTTTGATGGGGTATAATTTTGGTCTGCGTTATCTGTGATCTTCTCCGTAGTCTCCAGGGTGGCAGAGGTAGGTGATGAGCCCGAGGCTGGTAGCTCGCTCTGACTCAGAGGGACACCGTGCCAGGAGGAGCGGTAGTTCCCAGCCCTTATTAATGGGAGTATAGGGAGATCAGTCCATTTAAAGGATCAAAGATTAGCTGACACTTATTCTGGTACTAAAAACATTATAAATAGGGATCAAGCTTTTGTGAGTTAAAATCTCTTTGACCTTGATGAAATAGGGAAAAAAGAGTTTGTAAATATAAGTATAAAATCATCATGAAGTCTTCATATTCACATAGCTCAGCAGAGAGAAATATCAGGAGCTGAACATCCTTAGGACACAAAAATCTCAGGACAGTTGCAATCAAACTCTTTTTTTTTTTTTTTTTCCTGAAGCCAGCACAAATATTTTTGGATACAAAGATGTTGCAGTTTTCTCAAATGACCAGTGGAAGAAATGACCCTGTGATATGAGTGAAATTATACTGAATGTCTCAGATGATAAGTAATGATACTGTATTGTATCTTGTGACATAGTTCCTGAGTAGTCATACTTTGGCTGCAGGAAGGATATTAGCTTGGATATTTATTTCCTTTCCATATTATGAAGACAAGAGATATGTGTATTGGCTATAGTTTACTTAGAAGATGTGGTTTGTTTACTCTTATTGACCAACAAAATAAAAGACATTACTGTAATGAAAAAGTACAGTTCTCTTCATTTGTGGTAGAAAAGTATTAACAATTATTACTTATAACTAATTTTATATAATATACCACAGGTAAAAATGTGAATAATAACTTGGTTCAGTGAGACATCCCTAAACTATTTAATGACTCATGAATGGGAAATCTTTTATATTTGATTTGCTTAGCTGAATTTGACTTCCATTTTTGTTCTGCTCAAGAAGTCCAGGCCATGGGATATTATTGACACGGTGCATACAAGCAGCTCCTTGATAAAACAGGCCAATTTAGCAACATTCACCTGTGTGGTAGAATTCTGACTGCTTTATTTTGGATGCTACTATATCTGTTGATGTTGCAAGTATTTCATGTTTATTCTCAACCTTTTTCTTTTGATAGAGAAAAAAAAAGATATTCCTACATATAAATATATTTTAAAGTAGATACCACAAACATTATATTTGGCTCCAAGGCATTAATTGAAACTAAAATTTGTTTTCACTGTTCAACGAGTTATCTTTAACCAAGATAATGAAGTGAGAGTTATTTTAATTCAAGAACAGTAAAACACACTCAGAGCTTTCTGTCAGAATAATCTTTATGTTCACCGTAATGACACGTTGCTAACATTATCTCACAACAAATGTGCAGATATTGAGGTTGAATGCCAGATAAGCACATGCTTTTTGAATTAGGCATCACAGGCAACAATTGCTCAGAGCACAATGTGGTAACTCGCATTTTATTCAAAGTGCCTCACTAGAATCCAAAACAAAACCTCAATTTTAAATTCTTCTCTATAGTGCTGAAATTAAAAATATCCTGAAACTTTTTCCTGAAATTTCTCCTTTAAAGTTTTCTGAAATAGAAAGTTTCCTGGACTCAAGTGAAGTTCATTTAAAAAAGCAAACAGACAAATTTTGTTCTCTCTCAGCCTCTAAACTGATTGAATGATCCTTGTATATATCTTCTAAATGTTGATGCTGACAAAAAAAACCCTGTAATAGAGGGACTGCACTACAATTTCACCTAAATTAAATGTGGTTCTTTTCCTGTAGAAACATTTAAACCCACTTTAGCAAAGGAAGCCTGTTTCCAGTGCCAGAATGTGTAACTTGGACGCTTTTCAGATGAAATTTTTTGGGAAGTGCTCTTTTCATTTCAGTAGTTGAATGAGCAAAATTTGCTGGCTGTTGGTAATAAGCGTGTATTTTCCTGAGAACACTTTATAATAACTTTATTTTAATGTTAATCTATAGAAGATTTACACTGCTGTAACTGCTGGCTCTAGATGAGCATCAGCAAAGTGGGATAAGAATCAGTCCTTGAGAATTAATAATAAAGAAAAAGAATGATGAAATTATCTATACGATTAGTTTAAATTCATATATAACTCAGTTGATGTGTTGAATTAGAGATGTTTTTGTCTATGCGTTACATATAATTATGTAGAGTTCTCTCTACAAGTGAGGCCGTGATGTAAACTTCTACCTGGTATGGAAGCTCACTTCTTTTATCAGTCAATAAGTCAATAAATGTTTCTGCCAGAGAACAAACAGGAATAAACAGGATAGAGAAGTTGCAGGGTAAGATATATTGTTCCCCCCTCTTCTTGCTTTATGGCACTCACTCCTGGCCTTGGGCTTAGCTGCACAACCCTGTGGTCTCTTCTGCTCCTGGTGGAAAGGCCTGATTTCCTGTTGTTTGTGCATCCAGAACTCTCTCTCAGGGTTTCTCTGGTGGTTCTCCCAGAGGCAGCAACTGCCCCTGCCTCCCGGACAGTAAGGAATTAACCAATTTTTCTGTCCTTGAGCCATTTCAGCCAGCCTGGAGGAACTTTCAAGGGTTACTTTTGAGACATCTCTGTTATTTTACTATGGGTTTTTTAGTTTATATTATTCCAAATTCAATCTGATTACCCATCTATTTTCCTTTATTGGTCCCTATTGCTTATGTCTCTGTTATTGTAGATTATTTCCTTGTTCTCACAGCATTCCAATCAGCCACATGCTGAAATAGTGCACTGTCTGCTGCCTTGGCCAGGTCGTTAACAGCATGACCCTGGTGCATGGAGCCCAGCAGCTCTTATTAGTTTTAAATTGGTCTTTTAAAGAGGATGTTCAAAGCCTGGGAGGCTGATTTCTTTTTTTCTTTTTCTTTTCTTTTTTTTTTTTGGATCCATAGCAAAAAATTGATCCAAAGCATTCAATACCTCTAGCACAGTCATGTTTCAATTAGATATAGACTTACTTTTATTTCGTCTTGCTCAAGCAGAAGTTGTTGTTGTCTATTTTTTTTTCTTCTCTTTTTTTTTTCGAAAAGGAAGCCTCTCTTTAATCTTATGTACAGGTCTTAGCATACTCCTTTGCAAACTTGTTCCAGTTGTGAATTTTGCAGGACCTGGGTTGCTTAGAGTTAGCGGGGTTAAGTTGCTAATCTTTTCCTGCATCTGATTCATATGTAAATAGAAAGGAAGTGACTTGTAAGGGGTCCAAATAGGAATCCCTTCTGTTATATGAAACCACAGTTATGAGTCACCCAAATGGAAAGCTTAGTAAAAACATCAACATCCCTGAAGTATTTGGAAAAAGAAGCCCATGTAAAGAAACATTGACCTGCTGAATCTAAGCCTGCATTATGGGGTTGCTTTCATCTGGACGTTCATTCCATTTGCTTGAGCTAATAACATTGATTTACTACAGAGATTTAATAGCGATGCAGAGATGACTGAAGCTTTCATGTGTTGTGGCCTCAGAGGATAAGTGTATGAACAAACACTGCACAATAGGAGTGATAAGAAAATAGGGTCATTACACAGCTATAGTGAAGCTTAGGGCTTTATTGAGATGCCAAACTCTTACATATTATTTAAAAACCCAACTGGAGTGCTTTAAAAGGTGAAAAAGAAAGGCACTATTAAAATTCTCAGCTCCCTTTTAAGTATTTACAGTTCTAAGCTCTCTACAGAAGTGGTAATTTACACACTCAAGCCACTCTCCTTGGGTTACTCCCTGTTTGTTAGGATATTTTTCATGATTATTTCTTCTTGTACTGAAACAGCTAATAGTTATTCCCTTTGGGTACATGCAGATACGTTGCTACAGTGCCCACCTCACTGGCTATGGTATAAATGATGCCAGCACACGATAGACAAGCTCTGAAATCTCTCCCTGAGTTGAACCCGCACCCCTGCCTGGATCAGGTACCAGGCACTTCTGTGGGTGAGAGACACAGGGATGCTCAGCCTTGGGAATAAGGTGGCTGTTGCAGGCAGGAGGCAAAGGGAGAAGAGTAGACACCTGAAGAATGGTAGCAAAGAAAAGGGAAAATGAAATTCCTTCTCTGAGGATATATGAGCAGAATTTTCAGACTGAGGTGGAAAAATGATACCTAATACCCACATCAGATACCAGTTGTCTTCTTCAGATGTAATCCTAAAAGCATCAAAATGTATTCAGTTGTATTCAAGGCACTCACACCATTTTTTAATTCCCTTCCTTTTCTTTGTAGCCGAATGCTCCAGATGCCTTAACCCATAACTTGCTGTTAGCTGGGCTTGTATAACCTGAGCTCTTGTTTTTCTCGTTAGCCTGGGTGCTTTTCCATGTGCTAGGGCATCATCTGCTGCAATGTATAACCATTATACCTGGTTATATATGGTTGTTATTTTAAAGGTTACATAACTCTTAGCAAAACACAAACCGTGGAGCAGCCTGGAGATTCAACTTCAAATCAAACAGCCAAAGTAGTGGAGAAATAATGTGTCATATATAAAATGTGTCATATATACTTATCTTGATAACATTTCAGAGAAAGTATGTCTTGAAGAGTGATAGTGATTGCTCCCCAATATCTTAACTGTAGAGGGAAAACAAAACTAGCAATCTTTAGCTACTTCCTTTTGTAAGACACTGTAGCTAGAGAAGGAGGGAAACTCGGGACTTTTGCCAAAAGGTTTGCTTTAATCTGAAGTGGCCAGTGAGCAAACACCAAAGGCAAGAATTCAGCCTCGGGGCTGCCAATTGACATGCCCTTGGGAAGCTCAGAGGTGAGGTTTAAGAGGCTCATGCTTTTGCAAGAAGCTCTTGCCTTCATGATCCTCCTCCTTGCATAGCATTGTTGTTAGCCTCATCTTTGTTTATTTTTCAGAGGCCCAACTTAGAAGCAATTCTTTCAAATATTTATAGCTTCTAACATTTTCAAGTTGTTCAAAGCAGCAATGGAATGAGTTTAGGTCCTTGGAGCAACAATCAGCTTAGGCTGATTCAATAGAGCGGCGCCAGGAACCAAACTGCTCCACAGCATTTGGTGCTCTTGGTCTAATACTAAGCTCTTGATCAGTATGCTGCACATTTCTGTTAATAGTTGAAAAGGCTTTTTTTTTTCTCTTTTCAGTCATGAGATTATAGCTTGCTTTAAGGCCTCATCTGTTTGCTAAATGACAACGCTAAATATGTATATTATATCTGGCCATTTGGGCAATGTTCAGGCTGTCTAGTCTAAAACCACTATTTGATCATAATTTCTGCTGTAGCAAAGACTTAGCATCTTATGAAGACCTTCTGTTCGTTCCATACACAGGAGAGGAGAGAAACAGTGCTCATGACTATCAGGCAGATGGGACAGCCTCGCTGAGCAAATGTGTTTTTCTTTCTATCGCCTGTTCGCTACCTGGCAGCCCCAAGTAGCCACGGTGGCAATTAATTGAGTGCTCTGCAGTAGGTGGTCTGAAATGACCCCGCGTCGCTTCATTCTGTCACTAACACAGCAGCAGCTCCTATCCCAGAGGAAGAAACACACAGCAACAAACAGGTCGCCTGCGGATCTCCCGTTCCGGCCTTTGGGAGAACGAGCACTTCAGAGCAGAGACTCCGTCATCCTGGCGGGTGTTTTGTCACGCTGAAGAAGTCGCAGCTGCATTCAGAGCCTCTTATGGGTTTTCCTGTAGCGGAAATTAGTCTCACAAGATGGAAACTTGCAACTGGATCTATTTTCTTGTAAACTGTATCAGACCAAGGCAAGGCATTTTACTAGAAACTAGGTAAGTAGTCAGATAGAGCAACATGTTTACCAAGTGCATTTTTCTAGTGATGTGTGATAGGGTATCTGGAAACTATTTAACCTTGGATCCAAATCCATGCAAAATGGATCACTATTTTCCCTTCTTTAGAGCCCGGATATTTTTAATAGTGGAAAGAAAATGAGGAAAACAAACAAACAAAACCTCCAACAGCAGAAACAGGAGTGATAACGGTTTGTGATAATACGCCTACCTGATACTAAAGACATATAGTTAATGAACTATTGGATCATGCTTGTGGTGCTAGCTGACAGCCTGTGTTCTCCACAGTCCATATTCTCCATAGTGTGAACTTGTGTCTTACCCAGTCGCTTTTTATAGTTCAGACAGTAGGTCCACTCTGGAATTATGTTTTATGCCCACATTATGTGGGAACCAGATGATGCAAAACGCAACATTTCCTCTCAGCCTTAAGGAAGACTATAAAGCACAATAAACTTTAGGCTTCTACACAGAGCTGGTGGCCTTAGGAATATGATGAATAGCACTTCAGTTATTTTTCCTAGAAATGTCCAGTTTCACTGCTCAAGTAAAATGTCTTTCCTGTCTTTTTTTTTTTGTTTTGTTTTGTTTGTCCTTTAAATGGAGTTCACATCCATTTTACAGTTATGAGTAGTGAATTACCATACTGGATCTGACTGCTTAGTTGCACTATTGCAAACAGTAACAAACCATCCTCTTCTAAATCTTCTTTTAAATCAATTCACTGGCTTTATATTCTTCACTGTAGAGCTGTGGCCAAAAGAACAGAAAATAGCTTCAGACATTTCTGTGATGACTTGAATAAGCAAACTAGAAAGATATTTCTTTGGCGGTCAGTCCAAGGAGAAAAAGAAAGGACTTTTGTAAAGAAAGGAATTTTGTAAAAATCTTTATTTCAATGCAATCATTTTGATCACTTTCTGACTGGTTAAAGTCTTGTATGCATTCTTAAATTGGATGGAAAATATCTGAATCTCCAATGGTTCAATAACTTCTTCATCTAGACTGAAAATTGCCAGGCATCATCTACACCACAGATGGTATAAAAATGGAGTGTGAAGAAATAATGGATTATAGCTTAATTGCTTAATTGAATTTTTAGAGTATTTGCCATGTTTCAAATTCAAAGGAAATCATGTTGAGCAAATAATCAGATAACCTTTTTCCTTCTGTGAGAGAAATGTAGGTAGAATCTGTGTTAAGATGAAAAAAAAAGGAGGTTCAGGGAGCCTCCCTCTGGGCAGAGCTCTTCCCACACTTGCACTGCTCTTGCAGATACCTGAGCATGGCCTTTCTGAGCTCCCGAGCGACCTCCCTCAGGGCACCACTGGCAGTGCCTCCTCTCCACCGCCCCAGCGCCTGTCCCTGCCTTCCCTGCCGGTCTGACCACAAATGCAGCAGGATTGCTCCAACAGATGTGAAGGAAAAAGCAATGGCACAGAGAATAAATGCTATGAGGAAGCAGCTGTAACATGGGAAGCAGTGTCCCTGGAGGGAAGGATGCATCTGCTTCAGCTGAAGAGGTGAGTCACCCACTTTTTGATTTAAACTACTTGTCTGAGAATATTGCCCACAGGTCCTTCCACTGTGTTCACTTCTTTCCTGAAGAGGAGGTAAGATGTTCCCTGAATGCTTCATTTTCTTAGATAATTTTGTATTTTTTCCTTATTAGGAGAGATTAAGTGAGCATAAGAGCAGCTATTTTGGCTCTGAGTTCCTCTTATTGCTTCTTGATTGGGAGCCCCCTGCTAAGTCCCTGCTTTTGAAATCTCTCCTGGTGGAGAGGTGCTGTCAGTGCTGGCCTTCAGCCTTCTTTCCTTAGCAGTCGTTGCTAGCAGAAATATTTGAAAATGAGCCTGCTTCAGCATATTCCATGGGGAGCATGGCCACAGCATCTCACGCTCCGCTGTCGTTGCAGAGCTCACAGAACATGCACGGCTGTTACGCGTGTCTTCTACTTCCAGGTGCTGCCCTCTACGCACTAAGCCTAACTCAGAACTAAACTGAAGGTTGGCATTTGCTCACTGCTCATTGTAAAATTACATAGTTCTCTCTCAAAATAAAGTTAAAAAAAGTTTTATAATGCTGTGTTCTCTGTAAGTTCTTCTGGTTCCTGCCAAATATGAGAGAAACAATGTTATGGTTCATTTGAAATATTAAATAAGTTTAATAAATGCTTGCTAATAATCAAACATATATGATAATAGTATAATATATAATAATTAATATAACAATAACATAACATAATAATATTAATAATACTTGATGCATATTAATAATTAATATAACAATAATATAACATATAAGCAATTTCTTACTGTGGAAATCATATGTCAGTGTCATTCAGTCCAATAATAAAAGAGAGAATATTCTAATCACTTGTGTGTGTGTACCTGTGTCTGTGTGTGTCTGTGAGCACAGATTGTTGCATTTTTAACAAGTATTTGGAAGGAGTTTCTTCCTCCTCCTTTAGTGATGTCTGTGAAGTAGTTTTTTTCAAAGAACACAATTACTCAGTATTACCTTTACAGCGACTTAATGGTCTATGTCTTTCCCAAAGAGTAATGTCTTTGCCTTTGACAAACACTTATACAAGTGTGTACGTGAGGGGGAGAGTGCTCCCTTATTTTTCTAATTTATACCATGGCCAGTATGATTCATAGTTGGAGTCTTCACTGGTAGAAGAAATGAACTGGGAGCATCAAGTATTCACTTGAATCACACATTTGCAGACACTCCCGTGGGAGCAAATGGGATTGTGATGATTTTTTTTCCGTTAATGAAGTCAGAATTACTTTTTTTTTTCAATCTGTTTAGTTATATAAAAATAGAGTTATCAAAGTTTCTAAAAGTAGTGCGCCAGAAATAACTTCTATCTATTTCAAAGCACAGAGTACTACATCTCTTACACCTTCAGACTTGCCATGGCAGGACATGAAAAACAGATAAAAAGACACAAAAATCTTCCATCTGTAGCCTCAGAGCAGGTCTAACATGTGCTTTGCTATTTAAAACTCCTAGAACGTTTCCTGCATTGTTTTGGTTTGTTTGAGCTCTTAGTAATCTCTAAAAAGATTTCCCTGAGCTGTGTCCCTGACTGTCACATTAGGTCACGGTAATCCTTGCTTAGGTGACATGCAGCTCACAGGAAAATGGCATGGTTTGGAGTAAAGCCTTCCTGGGAAGCTGCAGGAGAAACATGGGACATGGTAGCATAGCTAGTTCTTAGTTTATTTCCCTTTACATGTGTAGATGATAATGTGGCATTAAGTATCGTGATGCTCACAACTGGTTTATTCCTTCACGTAGACTGAAAAGAATACGCCTTGCTCCCATTTTCCCTGATATAAAGAAAGAATAATGAAATGCTTTCCCTAATATCAAGGAAGGTAGCTCCTCCCATCACCCACTTCGCATGACTACCAACTGGTAGACCTCATGACGGTGCAACACTCTCACATGCTGCAGGAGACACAGAGTTCATGTTTCTTTTCTGGACACATCTGTTTAGTGCTAACAATAATTCAAGGCTTCATGAAGATAATACTGCTTCAATTTAAATCCTGACTTCTTTGGGGAATGCTCTAAACCATAGGTAAACCCGGGGGCTGTGAATTGCTGTGTGAGGGGACGAAGGGAGGGCTCCTTTGTCCCTGCCTCACACAGGCTGTGGATTCCAGCTCTGCTGACAGCCCCAATGAGCTGTGATTATACAGAAGGTCTCTTTGTGTTGCATTTTGTTTTGACATTTTTGAAACCACAGTAAGTATATCTGGTTTTATTGGAGGAGCAGAAGACAAATGAAATATCAAAAGGGCTTATCTTAGTTTGTACTACAAAAGGCACTCAGGTTCATGTGAAGCAGTTTAGTCTGCGGGCCTGTGCTCTGCTTTCCAGAAATCAGCACGTGGCACTGAATGAAGCAAACAGATGCAGCAGATCAGAGATTTTCCACTTTTCTTCTCAGAAGTGAGGAAGGATGGAAAAAATTAGAACCAGACTGCGGATGGAGGACGGCCTCATATGTTTGTTCCATGCGCGCCTGCGTATACTACACTGCATGCACAAAGCACCATTTACCAGATGAGGGAATGCAGCTACTTTTCCTAAATGGTCTGTTTAAAAAATCTTGTTGTATATTAATTTGTATATTTATATTGAAAAATATATTAGAAAGGGAAGTAACCCATGCAGCAGATGCTCTGTAATGGTTTATGACTTTTTTCATACTTGATTCATTTTTGCTAATCTGTTTTGCAAAGAACAGCGGCATATTAAAACATGTATTTTATTAAGCAAATACTTTTCTTAAGGATACGAAGATTTTTATTATCAGTAAAAGCACATAAAATCATCCAAATTATGGCCTATTAACGCATATAATTAAGAAAATTCTTTAAATCTAGCAAATCTGGTTTATCATCTGATTTTCTGTTGTTCTATGTTCCTTTTATCTCATTATTTCTATCCTTTTATAGTGGAAACAGGAAGCTTCAAGCAGGCTATACCCCTGTATTTTCTGTGCACCCTAAGCAATGGCATAAACTCCATGTGAGTTCATGCTGCTGCCTTGGTACTGCTGAGATTCCCTGCGCTAGCAGACCCAGACACATCTTCCATGGCTTCATACTCACTGTTCTGCACTAGTTTTCAACATCCACTTTATAATTTGAAAAAAAAAAAAAGAAGGAAAAAAGAAAAAAAGGTTAAAACATGGGAACTCTCCAAAGAATTCCTCAAATGGCAACATTTGGTTTCATCTGTGCTCAAGGCCTGGCTTCGCTGAACACTGGAGACTGAGCGACTTAGCTTCAGAAGTGTTAGAGAAGTAGTTTATATGAAAAAATAATCCATACCCCTTTGTAAAACTGCAGAGCTTCAGCTACTGTTAGTTTTTGTTGTTTGAGAGATGAGGGAGCTAGGCAGACCGTACAGTGTCTGATTCCTTAAGCCACTTTGGCAGCTAACAAGAAATATTTCACCACTATCTAGAAATTCTCCGACCTTTTTTAATTCCCACCCTTTTGCCAGACCTTGGCCTGCCACAACATTGCTTTTCTTTAGGCCTGAAAATCATTAGAAAACAGAGCCCCGGGAAGCCAAGGCCAGTGGGAGCAGCCGCCGTGTCCCAGCGGAGCAGGAGCAGCAGCCCGGGCTCCCAAACCCGCCAGCCCTGCGGGCTCCGGGTGCGGCGCCCGCCGGCAGCGGCCGCTCTGCGGGAGCAGGGCAGTGCTGTGCGCACAGCTGAGCTCCGGGAGGGCAGGATGCAAGCTCTGTGTGTTACGCTGTGCATCCACCCCCTCGCTGCTTTCTTTTTTGTTATTTTTCACAAAAGCACCATCTCTTTTGAGCAACCGGCTCCTGCAAATTGGCAAGAAAACTTAGGTTCAGGATCACCAGAAAATTTACTGTGTTTTTCCCAGGTTTACCAGTTGATATTTTATAATTGATCTCTAAAATTTCAACTTGCCCCTTGCAAGTCAATCATCTCCTGGCAGAAGCATTATCCAGTAATAAATCAAATGATTTAACAATACACTAGCTTACTGAAAAGGAGGAAGCAAAAAGAAATATATTAACTAACAACAGAGAAGCTTAGGTTTTCTTGATAATCATGTTATCAAATTCAGGATTCAAGTGTGGACTCTTCATGGCAGTACATGGCCACCAGATCAACGTTCCTGTGCATTTCCATTGAACTTTTTCCTATCTTTTAGTTGCTTGCTGCTCAAAGCTCGTGTTCCTTGTCCCCTGCATCCCTCTTTCCCTTACAGATGTTCCTCTGGCTCACTGAGAGATACTGCAAAGAAGCTCCTGCTTAGGAATGAAATGGCTTTTCCAACAGAGTGGTCAAGGGAACCTCTGCTCCTGAAGCTGGCCAAGGGAAAGCAGGACAACTGTAATCATGAGCTGGACAGTCTTGTTGAAGAAGTTACTAACACAAATAAGGTAAAATGAATGATGAGCTCCTGAGAATTCTGCTTGTTTGGATGGAAATAAGATGAATCTGAGATTGTAGCATGTCCTTAGTGAGATCATTAAAGGAAGAGAGTCAGGTCAAAGCAGGAAAACCCTACTGGTGTAGTGGAATGCTTGAAACTGCCTTTTGTAAGCTCTTAAGTCATGTTTGCTCCGTCTGAACCTCAGGCAAGAGCAGGAGTTGGAGTAGTCTATGGGCCAGCAGGCTCTCAAGCCACACCTCCTGTCTTATGGAGAGCAGTCCCTGAGAGACAGGAGATTCAATGCAGACCAAGGCTGTGTAAGCTCAAGAGTTAATTTGAAAACCCCATACAGACGGTTTCCCCTGGGGAGTCCTCTGCATGAGAATAAAGTGAGAGCAGCTGTTGCTTTGGCATTTCATGCACCCAACAGGGGAACTGGGGACACGGATGGCAGGGGAAGAAGCTCTTAGAGGCAGGGTAATTCCTATACTGGGAAATATTCTTTTGCATTCACAGCTGTTCTGCTTTGGGAAATCACCATCCTCTCCCTCCCCTGTGCCCTGCTCCTACCTCTGCAGTCACTTGTTCTGCCTTGTCTCTGCTCCCGGCTTGTGCCAAGTGTCAAATCAATGGTCCGTGTGGTAAGGAAGGACAAGTGTCCAGGAAGGACTGAGAACCTCTGGAATGGCTAGAAGGTGAGCTGACTGTGGTTTGTGAATGCTGTGTGAGTGAGTATAGATCTACTGGTTTCTTCATCACTCTCTCTCTCCCTGTCTCAAGCCTGAGAAAGCACTTCAGCCTAATTTTCTGTGCTATTCAACCAGATGAGTTCAGCCAGACAAGAGAAGTCCATGCTGAAAGGACATGGAAAGGATTATATTTTGAATTCTCTCTTTCCTAGATAAGAGGAAACAGAGACAAGTGTAAAATACAGCTCTGTCAGGGAACATCTTTGTAATGGATAAAGGATAAACTATCCAACAACTTTATGGACTGCCTAACTCACCAGAGACTATTTTTTTCTTAGAAAAAGAGTTAGCATTTCCATGGTCTGGCCCCCAGCAGCGGATCACACTGAGCCCTTGGGATTACAGAGCAGAATATTTTCAAGAGAAGACACTAGTGGACTTTTATAATGCAAGCTCTTAGATCATCCTCAGCAACACAAAAAAGTTTCTGATCCTACATTTTTCTCATTCAGATCATAACTAGGCTCTAGAAAGAGCCAGTTTTAAAGAACCTCTTGATTCTCACACACAGAACCTCATTAGTCATATTCCCTGGTCTCACACATCGCCTTCTAGAGACTGTTATCTTGCCTTTTCAAAAGTGTCCCCTGTGGGATACTCACATACCCACACAGACCACTCACAGAAGAATGAGGAAACCACATCCAAGAATCTGCAGTGTTGAAAGGTCAATGCTTTTCCAGGCCTTAATTCAGAAAACTGACTTTCAGAAGTTTTCAGATTCAGCAACTTCCCATTTTAACTCCCTGAATATTAGAAGAAAAAATTCACAGAAAGGAGATAAGACTTGGGGAAAAAAAAGAGCAAAAAAACCCACCCCACTACCCTATCAATAACAATAATAAAAAAAACCCCTAGCTGGCTGGTGGGCAGCAATGTGCCTGCCACTTAGTGCCTGTTCTTTCATCAAATTGCCCGTCTTTCTGGAGATCTGAAAGCAAGGGAGTCAGATAAGACAACAGTTAGCAGGCTTGTTCTCAGGGTTCTTCCTAGTCATAGTTAGAAGTCTCTCCCAACCCCTCTTGCTCTGACACTGAGCAGCTTCTGATCATGGGAATGAGCCCTGATAGTTTAGGACAGATGTAAATACTAATACAGATTTCTTTGACCCGGTCTGAGAGCCAACCTGAGACCACAGTTTATGCTGTTTCATCTGTACACAATGTTTCTGGCTGACATAGCTTTTTATTTTAATAGCTTTTCTGTTTTTTGTAGCAAGCTACATGTTATTAAATAAGTGCTATGTTTGGCTAACATTTAGTTTAGCAGGAACAAAGAAAGTATTATAATTAATTGAGAAATGTTTCCCAAACAGTAATATTTAAATCACCAAGGTCATGTTTTAGTCTTTATTTAAGTACCAGTACTTAAAATGAAAAGAGACACCGATCATTATGGCCTGAGAGTTGACCATATCTCAGAGGCCTCCTTGTCCCTTTGAAGATTCCTCCTGTGCTCAGAGGATACCAGCTCCCCTTGAGCAGGAATGACTTGTGTGCGGCCAAGAGACCCTTGGGCTCAGATCCTGCAGATGTATTACCTATCCCTTAAAGGATAAGTATGCCAAAAAATTATATATGTATACCTATGTCTCTCTATATAGGTGTGTGTATATATATATATATATACACACCAATATAAACCTATACTTTTTTCAGGCATGTTGTAGTCATAATGTTCCAAGGATAGAAGTGAACACACGTTTAGCTTGGGTACTGCATTTAATAAAAAATTTACTTATTAAAGTTGTTCTCTCTCTCCACAAACTTTATCTAGAACAAAAGCATTTCAGAGAAAGGTAAAAATAGAAGATTGCCTGTATGTCTAGCCATTCACACTTACCTTTCCCTCATCCAGAAGACCTAATTCCCTCCATACAGCTTGTCTGTGTCAGTTTGTCCGCTTAGGCAGTATCTTGCAAACTGATCTTCCATTCCAGGAGCCTTTAAAAGTCTTTTAATCTTGCTTTGTGCTTCAGTTCCCAGGCTGTGTGAATAAAATGACTAGTATATTGGAGTTTGGACTTTAAAATCTCACAGCTGGCTCCTATTTTTATTTTGGTGTGCATCTATCTAGATTTCCAGTCATTTCTTTTTCCATATGGTACTCATTAAATTCAAAGTACAAAGAAATACAATTAAGTAATCCAAACTCCTTCTGACATCTTTGACTTCGATCCTGTTATTCACCTTAGAAACAAGCCAATATAGAGCCTATTATTATCCGTACGGATGACTACTACTGAGTGATTCTTACAGTAATCATAATGCTATAAAATATCACTTACATATCTCTTATAAACACTGGTAGATTCTGGATTTATAATGCGATAATTCAAGATCTCAAAAGAAAATACCCTAACAGGATGGAAGTAATAGGAAAAAAATTCATTAGTAATTTCCACAGGAAAAGAAATTCTATGGCAGCACCAACAGTGTTAAAAGTAGTTCTGACGCTGATTTTTGTGGTCAGCAGCAGTCTGTATGTTAGCAGATGTGTCAAATGATTGAGCCCATTAATTTAAAAAGTGATCTGGACACAAAACATACTTTTTTGTTGTTGTTCACAAAGAGTGCAGACAGGGCCTGTTTTGAAGTGTCCTGTAGTGGCTGCATGTTCACACCTCTACAGTAAGTATGTGCAGTTTGTCCCTTGTGACAAGGCATGGCAGTCTAATTTGAACACAGATTAACAGGAACTTGCATTTCCAAAACTTTTCCACTCTCTTTCAAATCTATCATTTTTTTTTGTTGGAACATCCAGGGGGAATGAAGGGGGAATAAGGGGATCAGGGAGAAACAAGAATGTGAACAGGAAGTGAATAGGTCAAGGATATTGTCTGAGTGTATGGGCAATACTTAGACTTTCATGGCTAAAATGAGATTTACTCAACTACAGAACGCGTGCCTGTTTTCCGAGACTTCAGGCTGTGTTATCTGGCTGCACAGGGTACAATGTCACGAGGGCTGTATGGATACAATGTGGGAGGGCTGCATAATGCTTTGAAAAAACGTGCTGCTTTGGCTAGATCGGTTTTACCACACTGATGATATACCCAAGACTGTATAAATGGCAAAGGTCTGAAATCTGAGATAGCATTACTAAGGATGCCATGCTACTTCAAATGAATGCAATCTTTCACAGTTTATTGTTGTAACTTTGTATATGTATATTTATATGTGTATATATTTATACATTTATGTAATGGGTGTGTTATTGCAACAGTTACTACTGCTAATAATAGTCAATAACTATTATTACTGACCAAAAGAGAAGAGGAGAACTGACGATCCTTTAATTTAAAATTATTGTAATTTATATTCTGGAAAGCTCTGGAAGAGAGGATCCAAAGAGAACTTTGGGGATAAGGATATTTTTTTATTCATTGTGATGCTTTCAGATGGTCAGAGCCTTGGAATTTCCTTCTGACCACCAGCACAGAGCTTGTGGGAAGCTGGATTTTGTTCAGGAAAGCCTGGGATTTTGTTCATGGTTCATCTTCTGATCACCAGCAGATGATGAGCTTCTGCCTGCACATTGCCAGGGCCAGGTACTGGATGGGAATGAAAAGGAGCCTGTCTTCGTGCACAGCATCTTGGCTTTGTACCCAGACCACCCTGCTATACCTTCTCACAGGGTCCGTCTTGTGCTTTGACAGTGGTAAGGAAAGTATGGAATAAATATGGTTACACATGAGTTAAAGAACAAACTTCATTTTTCTTTTCGTCTCATTACCAATGGTGAGAGTCTCTTTTAAAGTGCTAACCCTGACATCTCAAAACTTGTCATTTTGGGAAGCAAGGTACTTCTAAGTGGATCTCTGTAACTTTGTTAATGAGCTGATAAATTCAGCCTCTTCCGATCTCTTCCCTCTGCTCAATGACATTAGATCTGCATGCTTCTCAATACAGGCCGCCAAGTTTTTAGTATGTATATAGCATTTTAACGTCTAATAAACACTGATGAAGGACGTGAATGGTGAATTTGTCACAGAGGCACCAGCAGGACCAGGACATGGTGCTCCCTCTTGTGCCATGCCAGAGAGAGCAGCAGTGCCCGGAGCAGGGCAGGGTGATGCTGGAAGAAAAGGCGTGGGTCTGGAGGCACGCGAGACACACTCAGCCAGGGCCACACCATGACATTTTGTTCCTCAGTGATTTACTCTGAAGATGATCGTGCAGCATTTTGCTTGTTCTGTGATGGAGATGCCACTGCCATTAAGGCAGGGATAGTCTTTTTGTTGGACATCAGTGATGGAGCCGCTTCCCTTGTGCATGAGGTGGCTACAAGACACAGGTGGGAGGGTACGATTTGGGGGTTAGAGCTTGTGAGGCTTAGATGAGCAGCCTACAGTTTGCCCTGCAGTAAAAGAGATTTCTCCTATGGGCTTGCCATGCCTCAGGTCCATATTTCCACGTTTCCCAACAACGGGCAGCTGTGGGACGCGAACATTGCAGACTGGAGGTGAGCAGATGGAGCTTTTCGAGATGTTGCTGCTGGGTGAGTGATTGTTGTAGTAGTTCATTGAGGGAGCTGAGGGAAGGAAAATATTCAGAGAGGCGTTATACAAGTTCACTTAGAGGAGTGACACTTTAATCCAATATAGAGTTGGACAATCAAACTGTCTGCTGTTAAAAATCTCACTGCAGCTGGAAAGTTCCCATGCAAAGCCAAATAATGTCCACTTCAGAAATCATGGAGCTTGGTATGTGGCAGGCTTTTTGCTATGATGTGATTTACAACAAATAATTATGAACAAGATTTGCAATTATTTTGGATGGAGAGAGAATCTGATCTCAGTGCTTTGACTTGTAAGTGTTTGAAAATATCTCCCACCGCAGGAAGACTAAGTTTTGTCTTTCCAGGAATATGATAAATTGTGTTAATTAAAGGAACAGAGAACGCTGATGATATCTGGGTCCAGTAAAAATACGTGAACAAAGAAAATAAACATGCAAATAAAAAAAAATCTGATATAGTGTGGTGTAAAGTTTAATCCAAATAAGGGTAAGAGAGGGCTCTTCATGATACTGGAACATTATTAAAAAAACATAGTTAAGCTAGTAAATGTACAACAGCTGGCAAATATTATGTGCCAAGTCTTATTTTAGACTACTAAGAGAAATGAAGCTTAGTAAACTGCTGCTGTGATTCCCAAGACAGTCAGTTGGAGATTTTAGGACATCTCTGAGGCTGCTAAATTATTACACTTCATTTGGGAACTTGAGGCTTTGTAAATGGAAGCGCATACAGAAGTTGTATTGACAAAACCGAGGCAAACAGAGAACCCGTAGAAAGGCATGTAGCCCACCCCACACTCAGTTAACTTAAATTGACTGAGAAATAGTCATGAGAGCAACTCATCATATACAAGACATTGTCATCTCTTGCATAGAAAAGAGAGTGTGCAAGTCACTTTTATATCTTCTGAGGAGTTCTAATTGAATTTCTGTTCTGAAATAATATGTATCCATCTGTCTGAAAATGGCAACCATGTTAGAAAAGTTAGTCATAGATATTTGAAGCCCTATAAATAACGTAACAGTTTTTACTATGCATTATTAGTAATTTCTTATATTCTTCTTCTTACTAACGGGTTTATTAAAAAAAAAAAATGTTTGAGCTGAGTCAGGCTTGTATCCCAAGATGCTACCATATAAACAGAAAGCATCTTTCTAAAGGACTCATTTGAAATGCAGCTGAGAAAAGCGATGTAACTCTTAGTCAGATATGCCTAAAGGAAATCCACAGGACAAAGATAATGACAACATGTCAAGCTGTGAAGAATTAGAATTTGTAATTAGATTTGGTTTTATACAGCTTATTTTTTAAAAGCATGAGCGGGTGTTACACACGATGACAAGAAATTAAGACATCACAAACAAGGACGCTTGTGCTTTTTCTCCCTCATGGGTGCCAGGAGTGATGTCATATATGCTTAGGCTCAGAGTAACTCAAAGGGTGAGATCTCAGGTCCTCTAAACTCCCATTGCCGTTAGTATAGGCCAAATTCAGTGGTCATTCCAAAGTGACTTTATTTCTGGAGAAGTGGAGAGGCGGCCAGGAGGATCAGCACGTCCCTCTGTTGATGTATCTTGGTATGAGATGTGGGCTCCGGTCCATGAGCCTGCACCTGACTTGGAGGTTCCTTGCTTTGACCTTGGATGTGTCAAGCATGCTCACGTGTACCAGCTTTATGCTCACACTCAGCACGGAAGAGATTTCATTCTTCAAATAGTAAAAAAACAGCACTAGAAGCAGTTTCCTTGACATCACAATTCTTTAGCTCAGTCTGATGGAGCTGGATTTTGCCCACCTGCTTTGAAAATAAGCTTCTTATTTTTTTCTTGATTTTTTACATAAGTATGCCTCATAACTGAAGTTGAATATCTTTCCATGATTACTAGATTTTTTTTTGTTTTAATTTGAGTAGACAGGCTATGTGCATCATATCATATTTGGGAAATTTTTGAAAACGTGCTTGAAATGAGAGTTATCTATTTTTAGAAATAAATGGAGACACATGGCGTAAACATCCTTACCTCATGTTTTATATTTTTTCCTTTTTTATTTTTTTAATTTTCAACTTTACAAAGCAATAAACTCCTAATCGTAGAAACAGGACAGGAAATAACAAAATAAGACTCAATCTGCAGAACTATGAGCAGATACATCAGATGAAAAAATAATTCAAAGCATATATATATATTCAAGAAGAAGAAGAAAAGATAATTGGAGAGTAGTAATATAGAAGAGACCTAAGGGTAGCAATAGACAGGAAATTACAAAGCCAATTCAAATGAAATGTAGCAATAACTTACATTGAATATTAATACTGTCCTTCTGACAGGAGATCTTGAAATGCTTCATGGGCTCCATACATCATATTCATGTTGCTCATTCCTCAAAAACATTAATCTTTCAGGTACAATTTCATATTATTTATACTTTTGCTACATTTTAAGCACATATAAGTATTTGTAATTATGTGTTGCTGGTCAGGTCTCCGCTGCATGGTAGTGCGTGGTAGTGGGGAGAAATGCCTGTGTACAAGCCGGGACTCCCCAGGCTGTTGGAAGGGCTGAGGACGCCCACTTGGCTGAAGCAGGGCTGCTGGAGCACCAGTCCCAACCGCTGGTAGGGTTCACCCGTCAAAGGACCTCCCAGTTCTGCTTGTGAAGCTGCCTCAGTTTTGCAGGAAGGGTTCAGCTGAAGCTTTTCCTAGAAAATGAGTGTCCTGGGCAGTCCCTGCCTGCGCGTAGCTCTTCAGCGAGCCCTCAGAGAGGTTGTCCTTGGTGGAGGATTTTGGGTAAACATTGGGTTGGAGAGAAAATGTCTCATACCCAAGGACATCATGGGTTTACTCTTTCAAACAGTGACTAACTTTGAGCTATACGCTAGTGCTTGGGTGAGCCGTGACTAAAACTAATCAATCATAAGCTTAACAGAAAATCCAATATTGGGAGTGTGTGCAAGTGTGTGTGTGTGCTTTAAGCAGCCTACTTTTCATATACCTGGTTAGTGATCTCTGTGCTTATGCTTCATTCAGTAGTTATACACCATACACATACAATCACGCATCGTACACAATAACCATACACTTACCTATGTAGATATTTAAAATCAACCATTCTGAAAACAGGACAAAGGTGAACTTGAAGAATGCAATCACAACAACTATGCTGTGCTTTTGTCTGTCACTCCAGCTAGTGTTAGATGCCTCCTGTAAACATCTTGGTTTTCTACATTCATTCATTTGATCCATAATATTCCAAATGTACAAGCCTGCATTTCTTCTCACCAGCACTCCGTATTATTTTGTATTTGCATAATTTGGCTTAAATGCTAACTCTGCATGGTAGGACACACACAAGAAAAAAACTCCTTGCCTTCTACTGTGATTTTTTTTCAGAATTCAGTTTATGCAGAAAACCTGCAAAAAACATCATTCCCGAGGAAAAGAAATTCCTGATATTCAATGAAAATGGTTGTATGTTCACTACTGAAACTTACTGTAGAATCAGTTAAACAATTTGTTTGTGTAAAATCACTGTTCTACCTCCCCTGATGTTCTGTATATCCCCCAAAAATGTAAGAAGGAATATTTTCAAATGCAATACGAGTGTTCATCCTTGCCTGTTTGGCTTTCTTTTATCAGTATACCCACCTGTATCTACTTACTAGCTTTCTGTTGGTGTAGTGTGGATTTTCCAGAAAGAGACATTCACCATCAAAATATTTCAGTCATGCAACGGCAGGTTGCCTCTGGGTTTGAATCTGGCAGGAGCCCCGCGGCATCCAGCTCTGCACAGGCTCCCTGCTCTCTGCGCTCACTTGCACCTTCCTTCCTGCTCTCACATCCAGCCCCTGGCTCAGCCACAGGACCATGCTCTCATGGATCAAACTTGGCATCATCCCTCTAGCTACGCTCTCGATCACTTTTCTTTCTTTCAGCCTTTCCTCTTTCAGGTAGTAGGGCATCATCTTCACGCTTTTCCACTGGACTCATTTAGGAACATTTAGGACTATTAACTATAATAGCATTACAGGTGCTGTCAAACAGACAGAATGCTTCTCTGGCCATCTTGGAAATTAAATTATAAAACCATCTAACTGCACTTGAGTGAAAAATAGCACCACTCCTGGATATAAATGAGAAAGCACCTCAGATAATTTTTTCTAAATACATTAGTCTTCAACTGAAAACAAAAAAAGTCTTGAAAATAATTTACCGGAGAACTATTAGGTATGTCTCGATTGATTTCTGATGGCCAAACTAAAATAAAAGACAAGGTTGTTCATGAATAAGTTATTCAACACTGGACAGAAAAGCTAATAAAAAAATCATTCATGAGTATGACTCAAATAGCTTTATGGATCCCCGTTTCATTAAATGGAGGGAAAACAAGTATTTCATGGTTGATAGCCGTATGTCTTATCTATATCTAATTTTAGGCCTAAAATTAGGACTCTCTTTTACAATGCAGGAATGTTAAGGAACAATTCTTCAGTCAGTAAATGTCTGGTAATTATTTTTGTTGGGTTTGTATATGTGCACCGAGTATCTATGACTACATTAGCTCACAGATGCATCGTATCTGAATTCTGCTAATACCTTGGAGATTTGTAGTCCATTGGATATCTCAGTGTGATTCACTTGCAACATCAGTTTTCTGATCTTCTAATTCAATACAGAGAATTTCACATGAAGTTAGAGCTTAGTGGCTGTACATTTTGATAGCTCTGTCATTGGAAAACTTTAAGCCATGTTTCCCTGAGTTTCCTTCCCAGTTTGAAGCGTTTAATTACTCAAATATTTGTAGAAGGCATGTTTCTAAATATAATATGTACACATCTCTTGTCTTCTTGTTTGATAGAGAAATATACTGTAGGAAATTTTTTATCTATACCCCAAAAGAAGAGAAAGAATATGTTCTCTCAGGAGAGCAATGCATTTTATACACCTAACTTTCCAGCATACCAAGACATTATTGTGGGCTTTATTGAAAATTATTTGGAATAGCACAAATTGCTTACTTCCTTTTGACATTGGGGATGTTTATGAGATGGTTGTTAAGCTAGACATAATACTAACAACAGCCCTTTCTCTTCTTACAGCGTGGAGTAAGTGGGAATTTAGCCACTTGTTTCAAATTCGTACTAAAATAATTGAGTGGCTTAGCTAAGTGATGCTGAGCTGGTCTCTCTGCTGTGCTTTATCCTAGGCACTGAGAATCTCCAGACCTTGTGCCCCACCTGTAAATCTGGTACTCACATTGGTGGTGTCCAAACGGCACCAGACAGGCTTGTCTGCAAGACAGGTCTTCCTGCCCTTCAAGCTGGGAAGCGCAACAACCTTAGAGGAGATGCCCGGGGAAGGGAGGAAAACACTGCTCTGTTCCCATTAACTGTAGGAGGGGAACAGAAGATTTCAGGAATGGTACAAATGGTGCCAATAGAACAGCTTGTCTGGACTCTAGAACAGTTTCTTCCCAAATTATTAGTTAAAATGTAGCCTGGGTCAGTCAGTCAGCTGCTGAATGTTGATATCAGATGATACTTTTTACAAATGCTACAAGGAAGGCGTGTGATCTGCTTAGCCTGTTCCAGAGAACAAACTTCAGACCTTAAGAAAAACTCAACTGGGCTTGATGAGAGATCTGCCTATCCCAGTATTCTGTCTCCAGCTCAACGTGGATGCCAAGGGAAGAGGGTGAGAACAAGCAGCTGTGTGATAATACTTGCCTTGCGTGTTCTCTCTGTTTCCAGTATGTCATTACTGAGGGGGTACCATAGTTCTTGGTGGTACCTTTGTGCATAGAAGGCTTTTGTGGCTTTTTCATCAAAGTGATCCATCTAGGTGTGTCCTAAATCCACAGATTTTCCAGAGATTTTCCTATTTCCCTCAGTGTTTTTTTTTTCTTTTCTCATTTTTCAAGAGTATTTATCTATTTAACTGCCTGTATCCTAGCTATTGATACATACGATTGGTAGCATTTTTTGTATGTTTTCCCAATTTACCATCTGCTTTCGTAAGGTTAGTGAGTAAGAAGGATACACACTGTTCAAGACGGTTTTATACAAGGGACATGTAGGGCATTAGAACCACCAGAACTCAGGGGCTCGGAGAAGGTGTAGCCACCCACGGGTGCTCATGAAGGAAACCGTCCAATGGGGAATTTCTGCCACCTTCCTGTCATATTGTCTGTGCTATGTGAGTAAAGAGAAGTCATTGCATTGTGGGGCAACCACTTCAGAGCCTGCTCAATACTAAAAGCTAAGCAATAAGTTAAAAAGAAAAAGAAGGTAGCATATGAAAAAAATACATGTATTTTGAATTCTGTGGTCATTAGCCTCCCAGGTTAGTACAGCTCACTGAAGGCAACCACATTTTTTTCTTCATATAGAAAATGCTGAAAAACTGATTTATTTCTCTTCCAAACTCCCATATGCTTTTTCTTGATGACAAAATTCACTGTCTGAAAAATCATAATAACCCATCATCCCCCACAAATGGCATGAAAATAAGCAAATATTTGTGAAATAGATTTCCTTGTAAAGTGTACTCCATCACTTTCCATCGAGAAACTAATAATTATGTCTCAGGACTTGGCTGGAAGAGCATACAGTGAATAAAACTTAAGGCCACATATTGAGGAGAAAATAAAATATTGAATCTTCACTTATTAATTAAAAACCATCCAGCTCCTATACTGAAAGAAGCAGGGAACTGCTGTGCAAAAAGTAGTTTGTGATCAAGTAATTAAAGCCCATCCTCCTGCACACACATTAGGGGGGTCTACTRTGATTTGCAGCAACATTTTCTATCTTCCAGTCTTTAATATCACATCTTAATAGCATTTTTTTTAAACATTTCTTCTTCACTTTAATAGTTCACTGCAACACCTTATCAAAACATTGACACACTAAGACATTACGCACAAATACATCTGCTTTGGATCTTTTAAAAAGACTCCCTCAGTCTTTATACTGCAGATATAAAATGAAACACGCAATCGTTTCATGCCAACCAAGAAATTCTGCATCTCCTTTTGTTTCCTAGATGCCCTGGACCTTAATAAACATGTTGTGGGATCTCCATATTTGGTTTCACTTCTTCACGAATTTGCGTGTCATCCTTGTGCAGGGGCCATGCTAATCTTCTCTGTATCGTTCCAATTTTAGTATATGTGCTGCCGAAGCGAGCACGATGATTAGATGCACAATTAGATTAGATTAGATTAGAGCACAATTTAGATGATTAGGGGTCTGGAACATCTGCCCTATGAGGAAAGGCTGAGAGAGCTGGGCCTCTTCAGCCTGGAGAAGAGAAGGCTGAGAGGGGATCTGATCAATGTATATAAATATCTCAAGAAAGGGAGTGAGGAGGAGGGGGCTGGCCTCTTCTCAGTGGTGGCCAGCAATAGGACTAGAGGATATGACGGCAAATTGAAGCTCCAAAATTCCACAGGAACTTGAGGAAGAACTTCTTAACAGTGAGGGTGACAGAGCCCTGGGACAGGCTGCCCAGAGAGGTGGTGGAGTCTCCTTCTCTGGAGATCTTCAAAACACATCTGGACACCACCCTGTGCCACATGCTCTAGGTGACCCTGCGTGTGCAGGGGGGTTGGACTAGATGACCTCTACAGGTCCCTTCCAACCCTAGCCATTCTATGATTCTATGATATGAAGGAAGGAGCAATATGAGAGAAAACACAGAGAATTTGTGAAAAGTCTTTGAAACTTGAATTTGTGTGGTGAGATAATTTCTAGGCCTACCACACAAAACCACTCACTTATAACCAGTGGATAACAAATACAAAAATAAAGTGTACTCGGTAGGTGAAAATGACAATTGTAATATTTTACGTCTTTATCCTTTCATGTGTTTTTCTGTAGCCCACACGCTTCCCAGCAGTAAGTCATATATCTTGTCTTCTCATATCAGTTGACCTCTTTGGATAAAGACTGCATTTCAGGTCTCATTATTGTGTAATTTATTGTGTAACTTGTGGCATAGATGCCCTCTTCTCACACCACATTTATTTATGCTAGAAATGCTATGGAGATACATTTAGCAGTGACTAGGAGTGGTGTTTTCATGGTAGGAAAGCTTTCACCTTTTTAGCAGTTCAACTGGGCTTGCCTCTTATCAAAACTGTAAATAGAAGGAAAATAACTTCAGTGTTAGTAATTCATGCCGTTAATCAGCTTGGCTTAAAGTGACATGGTTTCCTAGAAATATCATGTAAACATCTGAGTTAATGAAATATGAGCTAGCAGAGCAAAGTGAAACACTTTGAAGTTTGGAGAGGTTACAGGAAAGCTCTAACGTGGAATGTAGACATGTAAGTTGGAATTTGGATTTTCAGATCTACTGCTCCGCTAACAAGCATCATTGAGTGCCTTTTCTTTTATTTTTTTTAACTCTAAAATCCCCCAGGGGCCTTCTGTGCAAATGCAAACCAGCTTGGCATCTGTCTTACAACTGATTAATTAGCAATTATTTAGACAGAAGTACCTAATGGTACATTTCCGCTGAGCGCTCCCACGAGAGCCCCCTGACTGCCAATCCATACGTGACGGTAGACGGGAGCACGTAGGGAGGGGGGCAAGAGGGATTGACACCGTTCTTCTTGAACCCGTGTGACTGCGAAGGGGAAGAAAAAGAAGAGCCCGGGAGGCACAGCGTATGACAAAGCATGAGGACAAGAAATGAGTTTGTGATCCCTAGGATCGTAAATCATGTTACTCACAGCAAAGATTTCCCTTTTTCTTTGATTATTTTCCTATGCTTTGCTCACTGCAGGACAACCTCTTCCTCTTCACATACTTCCTACGTATTTCCTTCCTTCTTTTTCGCTTATCAGCTGTTTGTGGTTTGGTCAGTGCTCCTAGTGTGTCTCCACATCCAAAGAGTTCAAGCAGTGGGATCTCAGCACAGCAAACGTTTTCTTTCTCATCCAGGCCCACGAGGATGGTGCACATACAGCACAATTGGACAGAGGAGTGTAGAGGAGGTAAAGGCCTGGTGAAGAAATTACATGCCAGGCCCCAGTCAACTCTACGACACGAGTAAAGTGAGAATTTTTGTAATGTGGAAAATTAGTGATTTCCACAGACTGCAAAAAGGACAGCTCAGCACGCACTCTTCTGCTAAGTTCAAGTCTCCCTTCAAACGAAGCAGGCAGAAAAAAATCTCAGCAAAAATGTTTTAAAGATTTTAACATAAGGATTTTTTATAACATTAACATGTCTATATTTTTAACCTTAACACGTATTTTCCCTTGACCTTATCTTGGGCAATAGCCACAGCTGGTTTTTTTAAGGCTTAAGCCTGAAAAATTAAAAGGAAGCAAATTCCCTATTGACCTAAAAGTGCACACAAACTGCATCTGCTTAAGCCATTGGCACAGCTGTCCATTCACGTCTTTGTGAAAAGCATTTCAAGAAGATGATTCTTCCAAAGATGAAGATTCTTCCAAAACGGCCGGGGGAGAGGCGTGCTCGAGCCGCCCTCTCTCCCAGCACTGACCACCGCAGCCTTTTCCCGGGAAGCGCGCTTGCGGAAGACGCGTTCCAGAGCTGCCGGCATTGCTCCACTCTGCATTTTCCTCCACTGAATCATTCCAGACGGTGTCAGGGGGCATTTTGGCAGATTTCACAGCTTTGCACTAGTGCCCAGGACAGTTTGGTCCTGTGGACTTCGGTACAGCAGGGGGTGGCTGGACAAGACGGCTTCGGAGGTGAAAACAGACCCACCCGGGGCGTGGAAGGAGCGTCCGCAGGAGGCTGCACGGACGGCGGCCGCGGCCCCACGGCGGCCCCACAGCGACACGAGCAGCGGTGCAGGCGGCTCCGCGCCACCCGCGGGCCGCTCTCAAGGAGTTAACGGGCGTTTTGCAACATCTCCTCCTAGCCCCAAACACGGCAACGGATCTGGGATAACAAAGCGCAGCAGTGTTGAACACAGCCGCCTTGTTTAGCCAAGGCCTTTCCTAAACAAGACGGCTTTAGGAAAATATTTGGGGGAACTCCTGCTATTGAGCTGTGTTTCAATGCAGTCTTTTTTTTTTTTTTCCTAAATTTAAGGATTTTATAGAGGGAGAAGTAATGCTGGGCAGAGCTCTCTCAGCCAAGGGTATTTTGGCAAAACGCACACGTGTATTTTGTATCACAGATATCAAATGCAGAGGGAAACCCCGCAGTCCTGCAGCGCCTTGGTCTCCTCACATGTGCAGGCGCGTCGCTGCGTTTCCTTCGTGTTTGCTGTACTGCTTCCTCTCTGAGCGTCCTGCATCACCCTGGACGCTTTCCCGAGCTGCGGTCCGGCCGTCCCGATCGCTCGGGGCATTCCCGCCCCACATTCCCGCCCGCGCGGGCACCACGTCGCGGAGTGTCCCGTTGCCATGGCTGGTGCTGTTTGTTACCTCTTGCGCCACGCTCCGCATCGGCGGAGCACGGGAAAAACGGTATCGTTTACATCAAAACGCTGCTTCACAAGTGCATGAACTTTTGTTATCTACGTGTAGGAAGGAAAAAAATAGAGGCAGATTTTGGCTCCTTCAAACACGCTTGAACTGGGCAGTGCCCATTCCACAGCTGTGACTCATCGGCTTGTCAAAGCGGGAATCCCCAGGGATGGCTTTTCCCTCTAGGTAAATCACTGCACAAAATATTATGCCTCTCAAAACAAAATGCCTTAGGGGCCGGGGGTGCTGGAGACGGCGACTCCTTAATGGCAAAGGCCACGCACCTGAGAAATGGCTGCACTTACCATTAGGGCTTTCTCCACCCCGAAAGCCCGGGTGAAACCTGACAGCTCTTTCTGCCTCTCACATTCCTGCTAAGAAATGAGTGTGGGGTAAGGTACAGGTTGGGTTCACATTAAGTCTGATTACGCCAAAATTTTACATGGAAATTGACTTCACCCAATTAATAAGAACAGGAAATGCTTTTTGTTTTCTCTCAGGAGGGGAGCATTAAGTAATGACTTTATCTTAATTTGTCAGGCTTTGCCCTAGGGACCAGAATGAAATGGCTGGAATCCAATGGAGTACTCAAGAATTGAAGCGTTAATACTCTGATAAAAAAAAAAAAAAAATTTTAATTAGTTTTCCAGCTTAAAAATAATAAAGTTCTGCATGCCAAAAAGCTGTAATGGAGTAATGGAAAGGCCTGTGCTTATACAATAGGGCCTGATTGCAATCTCAGGGCTCCATTTGTAGTCGTTTGTAGCATGAAACAAAGGAAGGTGTTTGGATTCTCTGTCTTTATATAAAGCCTCTGCTACAGCACTCGGGCTGGTCTTGAACCAGGCTTCCCACAGTCTTGCTGCCAAATCTACAAAATTTTCCTGGCTGACATTCAGGAAAGTACTGCTCGGGCTGTAGGGTGGAAAGTTGAAAGACTTTGCCTGGATACAGTGAAACATATACAAACAGTGCTTGACGTATGGCCTTGATTCATCCTGCGCAGGCTGTCCCTGCTCTGGGCTAAGCGGAGAGAGTTGCAAGCCCCCTGGAATCACTCTGGTTACCAGCGTTAGGTGCTAGTGAGAGGAATCACCTTAAACACTCGTCAAGACTTTCTTTAGGGGTTTAGTGCTGTGTGGCTGGACTGCAGCAACCGTCAAATCCAAGGTGTCTTTAGCCTAGGATAAGCCACTCAGATATATTAAAAAAAATAACCCTGTGGTCCAAGAAACAATTAGTCACTGTGGTTTAGTCCCAATTGCTGGGGGAGTGATAGACATTGAGATGCTCCTATTCCATATTGAGGAAAGCTGTTAAGGCTAGCGCAGCTTGAGTCACAAGCTGGCATTTGTTTACTGCATGGCTATCCAATTAGTAACAGATACCAGAGAAAATCCCTGCTCCGTGAGGGTGGAATAGGAAATATCTCACTGCTGTGCAGATTGTGACAGATACAGAATAGAAAATGAATCGTGTCCGCAAAGGCTGTTACCAGGCGGGCAAACAGTGCCCCTGCCTGTGTCTGGTGCTCTCCTCTTGTGAGCAGGACATGAGGCTGTTCCTGTGGTGCTGCAGGGCTTGTCCTGCAAGGGGTGGCACCCCTCAGCCCTGGGACCGGCCCGCGCTGGAGAACAGGCCTGCGCCGCTCTCAGCCTTCGTCTTGTGTGTCCTCATGTTGTGCAGGTTTGTGCGGTGGCCACCAGGTGTGGCAACGGGCGGAAGAGTCTCCGTGAGGAACGCCCTCCAGGTAACGGTGCCCGCGAGCGCGTGCGGCGAGCAGAGGCGAGCAGAGGAGAGGACTGGTGTTGCTTCAGCCTGGCTGTGTGCCTCCCAGTACATGACCTGGACGTACAAGGGCAAGACCCTTCCCTTAACTAACTCATCATCGCTTGAGTCTACCTTTTGCCTGCAGAGAGCAGAACTGCTGTGTTTTTAACACTCTCCGAGAGCAATTGCCCTCTCTGCGGTTCATAGCACTACTGAGAAGAGCCCAGTCATCATAACCCGGGACCTCATGGAGCAGGGCAATTTGCAACGTTCTTCTGCTTTTGCGTTCAAATAATAACTGCAAAAATCAGCGTTCTGGCTCAAGAATAACAAGTGAAGTTGCAACATTCAGAAATCAAGTGGAAAGAGAAAATTGCCACTTACTAGAATAAACAGAAGTAAGCCATTAAAGGAAAAAAGTGAAAAGTAGAGATTAAGACAAACAGATTTATGCCACTTACACTTGCCATGTTACCAAACCCCAGAATCACAAGTAAGAAGCAAATAAATAACTTTATTCCTAAAGTCAAAAAGGATGAGAGAGGATGTATTTTTATCTGGTTACATTTAAGTGCAGACCGTCATTTATTTATTTATTGTGCAATGGCATTTATAAGTGATGGCTGGTACCTAAAAATTGGGATAAGCACCTTTTTGTTTAAAAATTCAAAATGTACAAATGAAAGACTCAAAAACTTTTTAAAAAATCATGATTTTTAATGTGAGAAGAGATGGGCAGATTGCTTCATCTGGTCTGTGTGTTTCATTTTGTCATTTTGTAACTGATCCAGCAACTTGCCTTTGGTTGAAGAAAGTGTTCCAGAGTGACATCCAATCCGGATTGCAGATGTGAACAGATTAGTAATCCATCACTTTGTGAGTTTTTTTTTCTTTTGTTTTAAATCCAGTACCTAATTCTGAAATAAATTAAAGTTTTACTTGAATTATTCTGTCCTTTTGGTTTATGCTGAGTTTTGATCTTTATTATCTGGTAAATTCTTTCAATAGAAATATTTATGTGCGTATACACCAGAAATGCAAACTGATTTTTCAAGGATAGTGTTTTTCCGAGGTAAAGAAAAGATAGAACAAGATTATTTTGTAAGGTACTGTTCTGTTGTTAATAGAATCCTATGGTTTCTATTATATAATATGTATGAAACTTTACTGTAAGGGTGGCAGAGCCCTGTGGAGATCTGCCAAACCCGCCTGGATGCCACCCTGTGGCCCGTGCTCTAGGGGTCCCTGCTGGAGCAGGGAGTTGGACTAGAGGATCTTGAGAGGTCCCTTCCAACCTCAACCATTCTGGGATTCTGTGTGATTCTGAAATACAGGTGTAGTCAAAGTCTTATTCACTGAATAGTTGTGGCAACCCAATAAGAGGTTCACTGCAAGTGTTTAATTTTGTGCTGTGAAAACAACTGGAATGCTACAGGCGAGTGCAGTGATTTTGCTGGACGAACCTCGCTGCAGCAGTGCTTGACCACTTCCCAACTTCAACAGCTTGGGCTAGGCCTGAGTGCAGTGCATATGGGGAATGATGGGGGGAGACCCCAAAGACAAACTGAACAGATGACGGTGGTGGCAATACCGGGCTTTACTGCTACAGCTTGGTCCTAGCGCTGTGCCAGGGCTATTCTGATAGCCTCAGTGCTCTAAAAATGCCACATATCCATAAGATGTGATGTTTGGAGAAGCAGTTGGAGTATTGCTATGATGCAAGTAGCAGCACTATCACAACAGCAAGAATCTATGCTGAGGCACCGTACTTTAAAACAGTGTTTCTGGAATTAGTAGCCCCCCAGTTTATACTTTGAGAATCAGAACGGATATTTCCCTAGGTCAGCTTTGCTTTGAAATATTAACTTTTTAATAGGTGTATTCTCTACTAAGCTGGCTTTTAATGTGCTAGCCTATATAACAGATTCAAGGCCAGCAGCAGCAAAACAAAAACAAAAACAAGCCACTATTTCTCATAGAATATATATGTGATCTGCACTTTTGAGGATGTGGCACAAACTTTATTAATTTGTTCTTTCCTTTTTTTTTTTTTTTTAAGATGATTCAGATAGATATTCAAAAGCTCAGAAAATGAGCACCATAGAAATTAATTAAAAGAGCTCTTTTTACAAAAAAAAAGTCCAAAGCAGCAAGTGCTTGAAAACACTAACGTGCTATTCAAATTTAACAACAGATCTTGTGCCATGCATAGTAACTATGGGAAGTAACAGATATAGAAAGGGAAATCCATTTCTGGATGAAAGGTGAAAGGTCTATGTTTATAATCTTTAATATGCCAGAGAGCTAATGCTAATATACGAATTTGATCAATAGTATTCGATATCTGTAAAAATCACTTTTCTTATTACTTACTCATAGATCATTTGAAAGAGTACAGAGTATCTGAAAGGACTGTTAAGGGCACTGTGGTCGTGGCTGTAAGTGGAGTGTATGTATCAGCTTACTCCTGCGTGCCCTTACAATTTCACTGTCATCACTGGTAATTCTCTTGCCCCCTGAGTGTGTTTTAAGCTGTAAATTCTTTTGCTGTAGTACTTACTTTCACTTATCGTGTTTTCACAGAGCTTAGCAAATGGTCCTTCGTTTATTGATGTTTTACCACTACAGAAAGAAGAAACAAATCCTTTACATTCCTTAAATTCCTTTCGGTTAGTATTTCTTAAACATTACTTTTCTAACTTTGGGCCTGCTTTCTCTTTGGGCTCACAAGTTCTGTGTCTTACCCAGCTATTGCACCCTATGCTATCCCAGGCACTTGGACCGGACTCATCCTGCCCTGCTTAACCACAGAGCGGAGAGGACAAAATTAGGACAGCTGCCCAGATGTGCCTGCGCACTCAGTGCTGAGGGATTAGGAGTGTGGTTGAAATCTCACACCTTTCCAGTAAGTCTCCGAGTAAGAATCAGGGAAGCGACTTCCCTCAGCCATAAAACGGACATGGAAAGGTTTGTGTGCCTTGTGTCGTCCGTATTTCAGAATTTTGTCTGTGTGCTGCTGCAGAAGATTAGAATTAGATGCTAGTAGAATTCTTGTTCTAATAGAGTTTATTTCTATTGTCGATATAGGAATTTAGTCATAATGAAGATATAAACTATGATTCTCACAGGATTTTAGTATATTGAAATCTACCATCACTGCAGAAGATAAGAAGTCTCAAAATTATCTAAAGAAATGTTTTGGATAAAGGCTTAGTGATGTATTTTTTAAACTCTTTAAAAATACATAATATTTTATGTGATGAATTTATTATAAATACAAACATATTTTGTACACTTATATAAAATATTTAAGAAATAAAAAATCTTCAAATATACAGGCCAAATATTGTACTTGGAAAAAGGAAATTAGAATCATGCAATTGTTTCCCTTTCTGATTTTAAAAATGATTTGATGCAAAACCTGCCTCTTTGTAAAATGTCCTCTTAGAGAAGCTGATGGAAAAGAGATACTTCAAAGTTTCCCAGCTGTTCTATCATATTTATCATATGATATCATATATCATTTTATAGTTTATGTTATAGACAAGGAAAAAATTATTTATTAAAACCTGATGTGAAAGCCATTCTGATCACTTCACGCTACTATGCCTTAATTTCACCCCATAGGAGAGATAATCTGTTGGGAAGGGTTGTAAAGTAGGCCAGAAACACAACTCTTCTATAAGTACTTTAATGTCTGTGTTTTACGCTGTTTTTCTCTCTGTAACTCACACTTCACATAAGCAGGACCTCCCTGGCTTGCCTTCTATCTGTTGACAGATATCAAGCACTTCTCCAAGAAGTTAACGTGTTGCTGCTGCAAGTCTGGCCTTCTGGCTTTCTGCCAGGTGAATTTATTTGAATGGCTTATTTGAATTTATTCGAATGTTTCCCAGGATCAAAGACATATTTCCCAGACCAAGAGACAAAAACACAAATGGGTTTTAGAGCCCTTGTAAATAGAGTCATAGCCTGATAGAAATTACATTTTTTTTTTTGCCAGCATTTGAGACTATGTACCTGAAAAGGGTGGGATTTGCAGCTGGCTGTCTGAGGACTGCTGGTTAAGTGAGACATCAAATTGATACCGCTTAACTTTAGGCACTAGTGTTAGGAAGCTAGTGTCCTACCTGTGCTTATATTTAGAGAAACAAATATATCCACAAAACTTTCAGGAAAAAATCTAATGCTGTAAGAGATATGTTAAATATTTTCTCTTACTTTTTTTAAAATAAAATTGTGATACAAACTTCAAGAAAGACATTCCTTTGACAAAATCCACATTTCTTCAAGAATGCAAAATATTTTACTGAAATAAATTAAACATCCCTAGTGAAAATTCATAAGTAGTCAGAATAAATAAACCTTGGAACAAATTTCTGAGGCAGACTTCTTGTCATTTGTTGCTTTTAGGTCAAGAATCATTTTTTTTTGTAAAAGATATATGATCTTCCTGCTAAAATTTATGGGGTTCAGTGTAAGAATTATTGGGTAAAATCTGATGACCTGTGCTATGCAGGTCAGATTAAATGATCACAGTGGCCCTTGACCCTAATATCTATTAATCTTTCATGAGTGTAAAGACATAAAAGACAGATGAACTGTAAGAAAAAGAAATCGGACTCTCCTGAGGACTATGTAAATGATCTTTTGGATTTGCTATTGCAAGATCTTTGCTGATAGAATAAATCTTAAAAACCTCAAAGTCTCCTCTTTTTTCCTTTTTTTTTTCTCTTTTTTTTTTTCATTTTAACAAATGAATAAATGCATTTTGGTTGAAAAAATCTTTTTCAGTATCCTTCTTCTTTCTCTCCCTTTGGTGTGCGATTAGAAAGGGGAGAAGACTTAAAGAAAAATAGAAACATGAAAATATTTGCCTGTCCATAGATTTGAAAGTAGAGGAAGTAAAGTAGAAAGAAATCATCTCTTTTGATATGACCCAGGATTTATGGCCACATTTAGGACACAGACAACCCCCTATGGTCACCCCATGTCTGTTCCAAGATATTCAGTATGATGCCTTGGGGGCAGCTCTATCAATAGCTTCATTTGGGAGCAGGACCCAAGCATTTCGCTTGGCTGTTGGTAATTTTCAGTCAGTAAGAAATCACAGGGTAATCATGAAAAGGCTGTTCAGGAGAGACTAAGGTGGTGATTGTGCCTTTCTTCTTGACCGTGAGATGACGCAAATCAGAGGTGGTGCCCAAAGCCTGGCAGGCCTGACAGTCCATGTCCCAAGTGCGAAACGGGGCTAGTCCAGGAAGAGGAAAGGCTCTCTGGAGATGCCAGCGACTTCCTATGGGAGGAGTCTGGATGGGAGCCTGTTAAAGGACCATGTTTTTATTTACCCAATGCCTCAATAGGAAGCGCTCTCCAAGAGAGCTTGCAGAAGCTCAATGATGGTCCTGAGGCAAATAAGAGATCTGCAAGAAAGGTCATGTGAGAGGCCAGGAATTGGCAGAGCTTTCCTGCTTAGAAAGTGCCGTGAGCCAAGAATGCCAAGGATTGAAACATCAAAAACTGCAAAGTGTTGAAGTCCTCCCTCCTTATGGGGAGGAATGTTGTTTGTAAATACTTGCTGTGAATGAACTTAAGGGAATCACAGTGGGGAAACTGATACAGGGCTTGCAGTCCAGCTAGTAGGACAGTAGTGATAATAGGGAGGGATATAAGGACACACAGAATGAAAAAACGAGATACAGAAATCATTCACTTTTGTTGGGTGGCTAGGGCTGACAAAAGGAAAATGAGGAGAGGGCATAAGGAAATATACAACTTTCAAAGTCATATATTTTAAAAAGTGCAATGAAATAATGTGAAAGAAAAAGTTACTCTTTCCCGGCCAAATTAAAGCAAGTCTTAAGGATTCAAAGGCAATGTGATAGTCTCCTACTGATTGTTTTCACAGAAGAGATTCGGCGTTATGTGCATTTGACAACATACATTAGTGCTGATAGAATGAATCACTACTAAGGGCTGAGAAAGGTTGGAGAGATTAAAATGAACTAATCAGGGAAAGCTATAGCAATGAAGAATGGAAAAATGAAAAGAAATCAAGCTGATTATTTTCCAAAGTGCACAGGATCTATATCACTAACTGCTACGAGGTTTCATCTCTTAAAAATCTGCCTGATGCGTGCAGTTAGGGAGCTATCAATTCAGTTGCTGCAGTTGCTACATGCCCCTCTTAAGTGTTTTTCTCTGCCATGAGCTACACCAGAACTTTAATACATACACTGTAATCTAGTAGATGGCACAGTGTACTACAACACTGGAAAAGAAAACAACACAGATTTCTCTAAAAGATTTCTGTTAGTACTTGGCTCTTGAGATGTGGTTTCAACACCTCAGAGAATTTTTATAACTCTGTAGAAACTCTGCATGAAGAGGTAACATTTAAAGCATACGTATGTCCTCAGCAGGTGCAGCTCATTCCAGCTGAAAATCTGATCTGGCTAAAATGCAATTTGCCAAAATGCCATGGTCACAACATGATGTTTCAGAGCAGAGTGTCCCTTTGCAAGTATCCTGACCCTGGCAACTGAGACAGGACTGGAAGCAATATTCTTTCTGATCTTCTGGACAAAGAATTGAAGAGGACAGCCGTGATGCAGTCACATGGCTGCTCAGGCCCTCAAAAATCCCAGGAGTGACTCTGCATCTGCTAGTTTGTAGCTTCGGTTGGAATAACAGAGCAGTTCTTCCTTTTCCATTCCTTCTTGTTTTCCTTAGACCGCATAATTCCCATACTTATGTATTCTTATGACATGAAGGAATCTAGTGTTTTTTCTAGTATCTGTGTGTGTTTTTTTAGTTATTAAATATGACTTCTCTGGTGAACTGTGGTTGAGAAGTTCTACTGACTGGCAAGTGGAGATCCCACAGGGGTGTTTAAATTAGATGAAGTAAGAAGATAGTGGTAGAGAAACAATTTTTCTTTTCTGGGTGATTTCAATTTGGTCTCTACTGAAAGCGCATTCCAGTAAGTGCTCAGGTCCTCATCCCAGCTTCATTCCTGTTGCCTGGGCCGCTGACTCACGCTTGCGAGCTGAGTCAAGATGTAGGAACAGATGGTGAAGGCTGCCAATTAGAGTACTTGGAAAAAACACTTGGGCTTGGGTTTTACAACAAATGGCAAAGGAATTGAGCTTGTCTTGCCAGTTTTATTTCTTGTCTTTGAAAAGAATTTTTCATTGTAGTCTCAACTGTTGTATTTACCTTTTGTATGCTTATTTGACAAGACTTGAACCTTTTTTTTTGTTTTAGAAACAGAACTGACTTGGGCAAGTGCATGCAAAAAAAATGGGGAAAATTTTCCCTCTGCCAACAATCAAATAAAAGCTTGGGGATGAAGGTAAAATAGAAAAAACATTGTTGTGATTCTCATACCCCAGTATCCTTTCGTTGCAGAATATTTGCTTCAAATTTCTGTATTTTTCTCTTTTGATCAAACCGTTATGCTCTTCTACCTCAGGCAGTATGCAGGCATGGTTATGGGGCTGTGCACTTCAGGCAGCCTGGAGCATAGCTATTTTTCTGTTCAGAGGTTGATTACTGAAGTTAAAGCATATAGATTACAAAGCTTAGCACTGACAATGTCATTTTTCAGCTGGTAGGAATTTCTGTGAAATATTTGTGACAAGAGTAATTTCTCAGGATATTCTTCATATTGTGGTGAAGGTTCTTAAATTTCATATCTAATCCATGTACTATGATTTGTCTTTCTCCTCTGCAAAAAGAACACTTGCTGTCACAAAGGCCCGTGTGAATCTTATCTTGGTTAGCATCAGCAAGTAAAATTATGTCTTCTTGAGCTAAAACACAGGAGGTTTTATACATTATGCTGAAAAACTAGACTGATGAATTCATATTTTTTTCCAAACCACTCTCTTTTGTTATTTGGGAGCATTTACCAGGACCTGCTACAAATGAAACAAGATTAGTGAAGCATGGTCCTGTTGGTCAGGAATTCTAGATTATATCCCTAAGTTTGGCATTATTTATCATGGGCAGAGTTTCACAGCAGAATTTGCAAACTGTATCTCAGTCTTCCAGATTGTCATGATGCAGTTAAAACAGAATACATAATCCAGCCCAAAGATTTTGCTACTTCTTCACCTCTCAGAGTATAAATTCTGTGTAGATGATTGTCTTAGGTGTTTATACACTATTCTGTACATGCAGGATTTCGGCCAAGTCAAATGCACTTTCTGAGCTCACACAAGTATTTAGAAATCTTGCTTTTTTTGCCCTTCATAAGGCAGCTATTTCCCCTGTCAATTTGGGTTTGTCACAGGGAATACATACAAAGTTGTATTTAGCTGAAGTAGAGATGAAACACGAGAGGGATGAAGTTGGGACCAAACAGTTTTCTCTCCTCTGTGTCCAGGCAGTATCTGGTCTGAGAGAAGCATCTTCTGCCCTTTCCCTCATTCCACAACCTCAACAAACTCATTGCTTGTCTGCCTTTGTAATCTTGACTATTTCTGACATACAGACACTGCTTTGGAACGCACTCAGGTCCAGCAGCTGGGGACAGGAACTGCCCTGTAGAACCCATAACCAGCTTCTTTCCCCAGCCATAGGTAACGCTGTCTAGGCAGGTGCATTTTAATTCTTACAGGTACTTCTCTGAATGAAAAAAAGAAATATTTTTAGGTTTTGATGAATATTTTTAAAATGTTATGACATATGCAAAGCAGTTCCTTTTCAACACTCTTGTAATCCGTAACAGATACAGATACTTGAAAATGATATTAGTGCGCAAATTGCAGCAAAACAAAATCAAGTAGAAAGATCACTTAGCAGGCATCAGCCCAGTAATAAATAGCAATAAAACCAACAATAATAAATAACTTTTTCTTTACTATGTTGGTAATTGATATTGTCATCATTTTATTCAAAGCTTGTTTTCATTAGCCGTTCTTTCTCTTCTTTTGCTGCATATTGCTGAAGGCGTATTGGTGGTATTGTGTCCACTGTTGTCACATCTTCTGCTTTATTAATCATTCTGTTTTTCCTGTCATACATTACATTACCACACTCTTGGAGCTGGAAAGTTCAGAACATAAGCCTCTGCTTCTTTCTTGCAGTATAGACAATTTGCTCCTTTGCTTTTCCAGTCTTAGGTCTCTTGCACAATCCTTGAAGATGATTCCCTCACATACCCTCCCTTTTTCCTGTTTTCTCACCTGGCACCACAACTCTGTTCTTTCTGCAACCCCCATGCCACCACTCTTATGGCAGAAAAAAAATGTTATCATGTACAACAGTTGCATAAAACAGTTATTTGATGCAGTTGGGTCTCTGGTAAGTTGTTCCTGAATTCAAAAACTTTTTAAGATTTTGAACCAGGACCACACAGTACTTTTCCCGCTGTTTGAACAGCACAGTTAAGAGTGTGATGATTTTTATCTTTTTATTTTTTATTTTTTAAATTCTATTACAACTTTACTATTTCATGACCAAGAGCATATACCCAGTGGAAACAGAGTCCTGTTTCAACTCCATGTTCACCTCCTGAAGGCAGTTCTCAGGCTCTACACCGGCTGTGCAAAATAGCTTGAAGGGTGTGAAAGCTTCTCACTGTTCCAAGCTCTCCTGACTTGGAGAAGACCAGGTGCCCTCAAGAATTACTCCCCACCAGGAGTAGGTTTTGTACCGTTACCACTTCCTTTGTGAGCATTACTGCAAAACCGTCTATCAGATCCATGCATCCTAAGGCTTCTGCAGCCTTGCTAAATCTCATATGTGCAGATGTAATTTACCCCTCTGAAAAGAGAGGAGCTGATGGAGTGCATTCCAGCTAAATGTTGACAGAATTACAGCTATTTTTAGCTTTATTATCTGTCACAGTACTGTTTTAAAGCGTTCTGGAAAGAAACCATCAGGCTGCTTCTATCTGGGTCTTATAAAATGAATTCTCTTTTAAACTTGCCTTAAACTACAGCACTCTCTTGCTTCTTTTCCTTTTGTCACCGTATGCATTTCTCTATCTGCTGGGAGCTTTTCAGCTGCAGAAACCCATAGCAGTGAGGGTTCTGAATTCATATATACTGTTTGGAAACTTCCCTCCTCATGGGTTATCTGCATTTATAGCACACCTCTCTGAGACTTATGACACCTGAAACAAACAGTAGCCTGAAAATTTCTGAAGCCTCTACTTTGATCCTTACTTTAGATGACATAAAGATGTGTCTCCAGTCACACAAAATCTTAAAACTAGACACAACCTGCTTTGTTTCTAGTACCTTGTATTCTCTTCACATTCCTGAGAATTTTCTAAGTTCAAGACATATCTCTCTGCATCTCTCTCCTCCTTGTCCTGCAAACACACTGCTCCAGACCCTGTTTGTGTCTTCCAGAGGAGCTTCTGCTGACAGGGTTTCTGGGACAGATCCGCTCCTTCAAAGGCCACCTCAAGCTTCAGAGATCCATGTTCGCAAGACCTCCTGAGTAGCCAGAGCCCAGAATTGTATTCAGACATTGAGTTCTGGAGTAAGAAAACAGCTGTGAAGTGTCCAAAGAGTTACGGAAAAAATGAACCCAATATGTCAAAGTCTACAAGGACATAAGAACAAAATGGAAACCTGGAGAGAAAGATTTTAGATATTTCTATTCAGGTCATCTCCTCAGGAGTAAACTGGTGTTTAGTTTGTCAGGCAATATTCTTATGTAGAGCTCAGAAGATGAAATTTGAAATGAACTAAACTGACATAATTTTACTCCTGACGGCGAACCACTTTTATCTGCCTGCTCATTTTATGGCAACCTTCACCACTGTAAATGTAAAACGCCCTCAAATACTTATGGGTTTGTCATCACAATGCTTCTCCAAGGCACAGAATTATTATCAAATTATAACTGGAGAACTGGGGTGCAGAGAAATTAGCTATTTGCTCAAGCTCAGGAAAGGAGTTTCAAAGAAATTATACTATTATTATTATTCCTATTTATTTATTTGATTCCTTCCTATTTAAGGATGTTGTATAGTTCTATATACACACAGTTCTATATATGCTTTTGTGCTTTTGAGAGTTTTATAGCTATTAAATGACTGATTAATGATTGACTCTTCTTGAACTGTTAGTGCTGCTGACAGACATACCGAATTGAAATTCTTGGCATATGAGTCACAAATTACATGTATTATTCAGAGGTTTCATATACAGTGACATGACTGCAGTTTATCACCTGCTTCCCAAGGGACAAACACTAATTTGTTCTGATGGAATCTCCAGGAAAAAAAAAAAAAAAAAAGGAGCCTAGGTATTTATATCCAAGCTAATGCTGGGAAGACAGGTGGTTTTGGTATCTGAACTTCCTCTGTCTTTTTGTGACAGCGTAGGGTAAATATCTTACAGTGCTTAAATGCGTATTTCTTTATATTCCATTATATATCCAGTTTTTCTTGTGTTAATATGTGAAAAGTTGCAATTATATATATAAAAAAAAAGGAAAGACAACTTTATAGCACTTTTTTCTCCTTTCTGCTACAGACAGAAACATTAACAACAACTATTTCAAAAAGCAAAATAGTTTTAATGCAGTCTATAGTTTCTGTAGAAAGGCAGCTCAATCCAGATCTGATAAATACATGGAACTATGCAAATAATTTTTCTTTCAGAGGTTGGATTGAAAAAGGTAATGAAAAAAATGCTATTCTAACAAAACATTTTTAAATGTAAGTAAAAATTAATTTAATTTAAAATATATGAACCCAATTAAACATTTTCTTTGATCTGAGAGATTAATGATATATAGCATTTTTTTCAAAGACAAATACATTTAGTAATAAAGATAGATGATACTGTTTCCCAGATTGAGGACAGCCAGCTTTATTCTCCAACATGTACAGATTATAGCATTCAATTAAAACATGGTAGAGGTCATAGATGTATCTTTCCTACACTGTTTTAAAAAGCGATTGCAACAGCTTAATTCTCCCTAGCTGAAGCTCTTTTGCTTTTTAGCCCTATGTTTATTGCTGTGGGTTGTAGATACATGCTTTTTTTCTTACCATTCATGATTAAGTGCTTGACTACAGTGTCATTCCCTCGCTTGCTTTTTCTGATTGAGACAGACCCATTAAAATTACCTATAGTCTGATGAATAGAGAATTAATCAAATCTAGGATGTCATTTTACCTCTTATTTTTAAAAATAGAAAATAAAATTTAGGGGCCAGGTTCCCTGATCAGTTTTGTTTCAGAGGATCCAAATACTGAGAGGTGCCTGCCAGAATGAGGTCATGGATAATTAGCTGCGGTTTGACAGATATTTTGATTAAGCGACCGTTATTCTCCCTCATTTCATTTGTTTGCTTAGTTCAGATGACTCTTCCTCCATTTAATTTCTGAATGTCATCTGGGACCCTGTACATCTTACATGGGTCGGAGGATTCTAGCAGATTAATATTAGGAATTAGATTATGCTGAACTAAAAAAAAAGGTCAAAGATTTGTCTTATTTCTCTAAAAATACAGTGAATTGTGATGTGTTCTGGAGGTATGAGCTGTCGTTAAAACTAGTATCTTAGAGCATTGGATAATTTCAATGAGTTAGTAAAATACACAGTTGTTAGGGAATGAGTTCATTTGTTGGAATGGCTAGTTGCTGTTGCAGGGAGTTTTGTCAGTGACTTTAATGGACTAGCAAATACACCAGCTTGAGGAAAGGAAATTACTGAACAACCCCCGTATTTTTCTTACGTAATTTTCAAAACACTAAACAACCATTTCATTTCCTCCAGCTTTCGTCGGCCTTTTGTAGTGTATGTTCCCTAAGAAAATCCATATCAAGCATTAATCACTAACTCAATTCTCCTGGCCTTTTTCTGAACCAGTCTCCTGCTTTTTTATTTATTTATTTATTTATTTATTTATTTATTTATTTATTTATTTTCTGATTAAAACCCACTGTCATCTACCAAGCGCGCTTCATTAGGGCTCTGGAAATAACCGCTGGTTACGGGCTGTTCTGAAGGCAGCTAATCGAGAGAGGGCGGGTGGGGAAGAGGGTGTTTATTTCCACAGCGGCTAATCTCCCAAACGAAGAATCTATTCAACACCCACACTGAATTTATGCCTGCGTTGAATGCTGTCAACGTAAGCCTGTGCCTCGCATGTATCTGAGGTAGAAAGGGGTCTGGTTGTGGTTAGCACAGCTGGGGTGGTCTCACTTTCCCCAGCAGCACCTGTCTGACAGGGTCTGCTGTTGAGTAACGATTGTGTGGTACAAAGGGAGATTATTTGACTGGGTACATTTTAATTCCTCCGGGTATTAGTCACAGCTGCAGTGACTCATCAATCTGGCTCACAGAGCAAAAGCAGATTTACCCTTTATAGGGTTTGGCAGTTGGCAAGTGAGTGTTTCCCCTCTGTGAATCAGACTTTTATTTATTTAGTGTAATCAAGAAGGAACTGTCTGTTTTGTGACCTTCTAGGGTACAAAAGAATTTTTTTTTTAATTATTATTTTTTGGCATGATGCAGTTAAAAGAACAATGTAAAACTATGATAAATGAACACATTCTGGTTGGCTGGCTGCTTGGATTATAGCTGCATACCACATTATTTCAGTTGGTCTGCAGAATTCATTTCAATTAGCAGAAATAGCTATTTTAATGCATTAAGGAAGATTTCATACTCTTTAGAATCTGTCAGAGAAAATATACCTTTCCAGCAGATACCTGTCTAGGCATTTACTGCAGAAGACACTGAACGTTCCTGAAATAATCCTGTTAAGCTCTGGCTGGACAAAAAATAACAGAAGAGTTTTGCAACTTGCCTGGCTACTGGACAGAATTTATCCTGCAGACTACAAATATGTCTCATGCAAATCATGAAAAAAAAGCCATAAAAAATTCAAATGAGAGATGACAGGCAGGGACTGTGGTAAATGGCTCAAGGACAGCTCTCTGGATAAGAGACCTAAAATGCACATAGTGATTACTCAATGGCAAAGGCACTAAAAGAATTTGTAAAAGCTAAGAATAGCTATCCAGAAATAATTAATTAGTTAGTGTTTCTTATCCAGATATGGAGAAAATGACTTTTAGGGACTTTCACGAAGCCCCTAAACTCAATTATTTTGTTTGAAGAAAATGGTTTCACCGTCGTGAAGCACACAAATTCGCTCCTTAGTCCTGGCACTCTGTACTCTGTAGGCATTTTGCTAAGACTTATAAATGATCTGCAATATTTTCAGAACAAGCCAACAAATATTATTTGTTGCTACAGATGCATTTGCTGCATAGCTTTTGTAGCTGAGTATTTCAAGAAAAATGTTTATCTTCCGCGTTTAGCTGCAGAAACATTTTGAATGCCTTAAACACACTGCTGCTCAGCAAACCTAAACTGAATCGAACAACATAGACTTAAATGTCACCAATTGTGTTTGCAAATAGAGTTTTTTCCAACTTTTATTTCAAGTAACTATCACTAGTTTTGCCTCCTGATGAGCTGTGGAGCAGGCGGTGCTGGCTGTGTGCAGAGTCCTCTTGCAGTGACGAGTCTGCAAAATCAGCCCTGCTGGTAGTACCCAGTCTCTAGGCATATTGCATTGTGAGAAAATGGCTTCTTGGTCTAGTGACCACTTCCCTGTGGAGATCTTAACGGGTTGGTTTAATTAGATCCTCACCTGAGGAAGAGCATATTCAGAAGGCAAATGAGAAATACTGTAGTTCCTCCAGTAACATATTTGAAAATGTATTTTGAAGATGATCCCATGCTTCTTTTAAATCAAAAATTTTTAGCATAGAAAAACAAACAAATAACTAAAAAGCTCTAATATTAGCTCAAATCTGTACTAGATATAAATAAAGCATAACTGACTGATTGATTTAGCAGAGTTTGGGGCATCTTGATAAAAGAGTAATTTCTTTCATTAACCAAGTCTTCTTAACTAGCCAGTCTTATTAGAATACAAGCAAATCTTATTAGACTACTAATCCTCAATACTAATATTACTACTACTCTTTGATATTAAGTCTAATATTAGATTACTAATCTACTATCTTCAAAATCAAGGGAGGGGATCCTGCCCCTCTACTCAGCTCTGGTGAGGCTGCACCTGGAGTATTGGGTGCAGTTCCGGGCTCCCCAGGACAAGAGGGATGTGGAGCTGCTAGAGAGGGTCCAGTGCAGAGCAACAAAGATGATTAAGGGACTGGAGCATCTATCGTATAAGGAAAGGCTAAGCAAGCTGGGCTGTTTAGCCTGGAGAAGAGAAGACTGAGAGTGGATATGATCAAAATGTCCAAATACCTGAAGGGACAATGTAAAGAGGATTGGGCCAAACTCTTTGTGGTGGTGGCCAGTGGCAGGACAAGTGGTAATTACTACTAATTAAAACACAGAAAGTTCCGTCTCCATGCAAGGAAGAATTTCTTGGCAGAGCCCCTGGACCAGGCTGCCCAGAGAGGCTGTGGAGTCTCCTTCTCTGGAGATCTTCCAAACGCACCTGGATGCCACCCTGTGCCACGAGCTCTAGGGGTCCCTGCTGGAGCAGGGAGTTGGACTAGATGATCTCGAGAGGTCCCTTCCAACCTCAGCCATTCTGTGATTCTGTGATTCTGTACTATCAGAACACTTGACAGTAGTCAAATTATCTATGGACACCGCAATATTCACATTGGAGATGGATAAGGATTGAGGATGTATAAGGAGAGGATAAACAGCCATTTAGGGTGAGTTTTGATCAAGATGATGAGCTAGTGATTTGAGATCAGCTTATCTTCAAGGATGTACTTAGAGCACATTCCCAAATTATGGTATATGACAATGGATACTGAGGTATTAGATTCCTTGCCTTGACCCTGATGATAAAGAGAGTTTAGTGACTCCTCCACTCCATACTTTACAGCAACTGTCTCACTTCAAGAGGAACAACTAGGGTCAGTTCTACCACAGGTTGCTTCTGCACTGTCTTTGTCACTGACCTTATCTATAAAACAAATTGTATTGAAAGATCTGGAAGTTTAATCTCCACATGCTTAATTTCCACAATCATAATAATAGCTTAATGTTCTCTAGCCTTTATTTATTTTGTAATAAGTAGACAGAGCAGCCCATCAGGGATAGCGCCTGGGTGTTTTTGTTTGTTTGTTTGTTTTTGTTTTGTTTGTTTCTTAGTATTGGGATAAAATCTGAAAAAGAACTACTTAGTAGACAGTGACATCCTCCCTTACCATGTTTCCACAGTTTATTGATGTATCATGGTCAGCGGAGACATCCACACTGCAAGCTTGTATTTGCTCTTAATATAAAAGCATTGATGCCAAATATTCTCTAGGAGGGCATTTCTATTGCACAATTGTCATCTCGCACTAGCACTCTGAAAGGGGAAATCTCCTGATTTTCCAGACTAGCAAGGTCTACCAAAGCTGTTTAATTCTATACAAATACAAGGGGAGTATGATATCACTATGTACTGGTCTAATATTATTTATGGCTCAGTGGTTGACCTGTGTATTGACATTTTTAGTATACTTGTAATCACGGAGTACATGGATGAATGTTCGTGCTTTTTTATTCAGTCAGAATAAATTAATAGAAATTGATCTGATGAAGGTTATACTGATTTTTTTTTTCCCTCAGGAATTCCACATTCTCCCAATGTGCAACTAACATAGCAGCAAGGTTCTGTATTAACCTGACCTTCCTCAAGCCAGTAGAGTGATGGCCAGGATCTCTTGCAGTGTCGTTGGAAAAGATGTTTGTAACAGGGAAAGGACTGGGAGGACACAGACAGGGGTTGCCTGATGGACAGAAGAGGAAAGGAGCATAGATTCAGACTCATTCAAAGCTGAGGAGCTTGTACAAGGGAACAGAGTTTACTTGAACCATCATGGTACCTTCCTGGCAGTAAACTCACAAGTTTGCTTTTATACTGAAAAAAGGGATTGGTAGGCAAGGGATTCGGGCTGGGACAGCACCACCCTGATCACGGAAACTCTGTGTCCTGTGTGATGGGCACATGCAGTTGGAAGTGTGCTTTTTCATAAATGCTAGAAATCTGTACAGTAAGAGATATCTATGAAGCCACCTTGGAAAGTTAGTGGAAAAGAAAACAGTCAGTTATGGGAATAATACAAAACAACATCTTAATGCTTAATAATAGTAATAGAAAAGAAAAATGATAGTTGTTAGGAATAGAGAGCAAAACACAGGTTACATTATTGCAGTGTAGCGCAAATCTATGGTGAAATTCAGAGTACAACAAGAAATACAAGCAAAAGCACTAAATGCAATCCATAGAAGAAATGATTAAGCTTGGAGTTATCTGGGAAAGAGAAGCCTAAGGCTGGGTAAGATAGGGGCCTGTAAAATAATGTATGCCAAGCAGTAGATTAATAGGCATCAACTGTCAATTCTAGCACAAAAACTATGGGCATCAAATGATACTAATGGGAGGTAGGTGCAAAAGAAGAGCATGATATTAGTCTCCACAAAATAGTTATCTTGAGAACTCTTTACTAAAGGATGGTATAAATCCTGAAGTTTACACAGCATCGAGAGGGAACTGAGCAATTTCATGAGTAAAACCACAGGAAATATAATTAAATGGCAGAAAATCCATATTTTTATCAGGAAAATAGGCTGTATTTTGATTGAAAAAGTTTCAAGGATAAGAATAGGTTTGAGTGAGGTATTTTATGTTTTCCTTTGACAATGACAGCTCCTTAGACATAGACCATCTCTTAGAGACAGGATACTAATTTTTTTTTTTTTTTTTTTTGCTGTGACTTACTACCACTATCCCCTGGTTATATTGTTATGAGTGCCAGTTATTGACAGCAGCTAAAGATCCAACCCATCAGCTGTCAGTAGTTCACTTACTTGGATATTATTCAGTTTCTGCAGCTACCAACAAGTTCCCAAAGAGTTTCCCTTCCCAGAATCTTTTGGCCTTACAAGTAGTTCTGCATGTTTTTAGCCACTTTAGCCTATCAGTGAATCATTTGTTAGGATTGCAGCTTAAGGAAGGTGATGGAATAAGACATGGGGTCAACTGCTTCATTAGCATTTGATAGGAGAGGCTGCGCCACACTGGAAAAATCTTTTTTTCCTCAGCAGACCTTTTGATAGTTCTAAAATCTAAGAAATGGGTTTCTACAAATAAACAACATCTGTGTGTTATCAGCATTATCCATTTTCAGGATGGAACATATTCAGCTGGGCAGAGTCTGAAAGCCCTCTGAGGACTATTTCAAATCCCTTTCCTAGGCAAAGGATACTTATGCCCAACCCTACATCCCACAGATTGCTGTACTCACTAGGAGCCCCAGTGACCTCGCTGAGTCCATGCAGATAGTCAAACTGCAGGCGGTGGTGTTGATGCAGTGATGCAGTGATGAACCTTTGATAGCCAGGAGAGTATGGATGTTCTTGATGAATATATTCCAATTTTATTGCTTCTTCCAAATGAGAAAATACAGTTAAGATTGTCCTCCAGAGGATGAATTAAAATATACAAAGGGTGTTAAATGCAAAAGTGTTAAGTATCCATGTAAGCTCAAATCAGATACTCAAATGGTCAGGTAAAATAAGTATGTAGTCATATACCAAATGAAACCTCATATTTTTGATTCAAATTCTATTCAGCTGAACTTCCTACGCTTAATTACTGTGCAGCTTTCTGTGTCTTGTTTCCAGTACCAAGTGTACTTCCAAAGAAAAAGACTTTAGATATTATCTTTTTTATTTATCTTTTTTTTTTCTCCGATTGTACTAGTATTCAGAGGATCCCAGGCCCACACAAGGAGACCTTGGCAAATGTCAAATACGGTTTTCAGCAGTACTGGGTGGCTGCTGCTTTGAGAATCCTTAGCTTCACTTACGACCAAATGTTGCAAAAACATGTTGCTGTGTGTTGATGTCTCAACAAGTTATTAATTCATTTTTCATCGAGACTCCATGTGTAGATAAGAATCCACACCTGACATTCAGCTACCTCTCCCTGTCTGAATTCTTTCCATGAGAGAACTATATACATATTTACCTCTTTTTTATTACTATGAGTGGGATAGAAATCTGCAGGTTCAGCAATAGATATGAAGAAAATTATTCCTCTCTGACAATCCAATAGCCAAGTAATTCTGCCCCTTGTATTTCTGCATTTTGTCTGTACAAAACTGAAAATGAAATAGCTTAGGAGAGTGATGGTGTTTATTTACTCTTTCCGTGTGGATGTGATAATTGAGAAATGTGGGTTTTAACATAGTATTAGAGACAGAGAGAGAGAGAAATGTGCAGGGAATCACTAAGTCTCTTTGGAAATAAGGGTCTAAAATAGATGTCTCAAAATGATCCTCTGGAGATGCTTGTGCCCTCTCATTAACGACAGGCTGAGCTTTGATGATAAGCTTCTCTTTAACACATTTCTTTTTAGTGGTTAAAATTAGGTGACATGAATGTTATCCTGTAAGTATCTACTATCACCCAATACCTCAAAGCACTTAATACCATGCTTATATTTAAGCATAAGAAAAGTGCCATTAATCTTTCTAAGTGTTTTGCTGGAGCAGAGCCAGAGTGCTCATCACTCTGCAGGATCAAGCACTAAATTTTTAAAGGTGTGTAGCGTTTGAAATCCCTATTGATATCATTGCTCTAATGTGGAGTTACAGCTTTTGAAATGTAAAGGTGAGGCTTGGATGGATTTGTTTATCACTCATCCATGATCCTGTCTACAGCAGAGGGAACTGAAGGTGTAGAAAAAGAGCACATGTCACATCTAGCTCAAAACTGAGCATCTGAAGCTTGTTCTTGTTGAGGATCTTATTGCATTTATAAAGAAAAGAATGTTTAGAGCTCACATACTGAAGTAGGAGTAGATTTCATATGCAGTTATTTAATGTAGGTCATGCTTAATAAGGCTACTTTAGGCACTTCCCTTAAGTGCAATTCAGGACATGTAAGTTTAGGAATCAAAAATTCCCTTACCCTCCATGGGAAAAGGCACTCAGTGGACCAATCAGAACATCAGTGTTAGCTGCCCATAATCTACAGTGTTGCCCATTTTGCTATTTAATTGCAGAAGCAATGCCTGGTTGTTTCCTGGCAAGGTATAAAGTACATATGGAAAATTAAGATACTGGTTGAACACAGAGAACCTTTTTGAGCTCATTTTTCTCCTCTATAAACTGGCAGGTAAACTCTGCTTCCACTGAAATCTTGTACCTAAGCAGCTCCAAAGCGTTTTTGATGAATATTTGCCGCAATTTAAAGGACTATTCCACAGCAATCTAGATAAGTATCCTGAAAAAGCTGTGTTGCCACCGACTCCTAGAAGCTAAACTTGTTTGTATTTGCATACATATCGTACGGACGAAATGGAACGAATTTAATGGTGCTATACCTTGGCTTTGAATGTGGTAAATACCTGCCAAAACAAACATACTGAATTAGGACAAATGTCCAGAAAAATAGATTTTGACTCATTTCCCACCCAATTTAATTTCCAGAATAGCCTGAAAGAGTAAAATACTTTTCTTGACTACATTATTGTTGTTTTAGGCCAAGGAGATGATTGGCTTAGACATCTCTGCTCTGACTTTTATTATACTGTTGAACTTATTAAAAATCTAGTCAAAACAAATGAAAGAAAACATTTCAAATTTTGAAGACTGTTACATGCTGGTTTATTTGAAATTTATATAAAACAGAGCTTTGCATTTGCCTCACTGCCTCCAGCTGTTGCAATAGGTGTTTGGCAGCTTTGCTCACACAAACTGACTAACATTTCTTCTTGGTCTTCACTGCAAATAGCTTCATTCCTAGAATGGTCTGGTGTAAGATGAAGGTCTATACTTTGGCTCTCCCACCCATAGTGGCAAGAAAAATATGTGCCTATGTAGCAGGTAGTGAATGTCCAATAACCTGAGCAAGTGCACCAGCAAAAACAGAATTTAGTGTGAACTCAGACCAGTTTATACAGTCCTATTACTTTCTTACATAAAGGAAGGACAGAAATTACCACCCACATCTATTCGTTAATGTGATGCCAGTATTTCCACCGCTAGCCTTCAGATGTGCTGCAGTCCCCAGTTTTACCAAGTGCTCCAATACATTGAAAACTGAGCTCACAGGTCAAACAAATGCCTAGCAGCGGTCTCTGCTGTTCTTAAAGAAAGAATGGGATCAAAGGAGACTGGCTGCTGTTTATCTGCAAGACTCTTCTGCTGTATCAGGCATGACACTACGGGCAAACAAGTACTATGGAAACTGTTCAAGTATATGTTGCTCGTGTGCTGTGCTTAATGAGCCTTGCATAGACCTCCAGCCCTGCAGAGGTACACAAGAACATGTGGTCTAGCACAGTAACAGATGAGATAATGTGTGACCTTAAACACTTGCAGAAAAATTCAGAGATTTCCTCTTCATTGGTCAGTCACTGGCATGTGACTATATTAGCCTTGCTGAGGGGCTAGACAAGTCAATCTCTTCCCTTTCTGGTCCATATTGAGAAGTAACTGCCATAGCAACTTGTATTCTGAGCTTCTTCTCTTCTACATCAATCAATGCAAGTATTTCTTGTTGTACATTGACTTTTTTGCCAGGTTTGTGAAGAAAGACGGACTGAATACTCTGATTATATTAACAGGCATTGTAAGTATACCTGGTAATATCAGAGCATGTCTAGGCTGCTAAACAAATAAGACTGGAGAGAGAAGTAAAGCCATCATCTTCTCATCTTCCACAGAGATCAAGGGGTTTTTTTTTTTCTTTGCTCTGTTATGGACATTTCCAACTAGTTCTTTCTGAGATAATACTGACCACGGTCTGATGGAAAAATTCATTTCCAAATGAACACCAAAACAACATGAAAGCAGTTTTTCACTCCTTCCAAACATTGTCTTCTATTATTATTCAGCAGACTTACCACTGTCACTTGTCTCCCTGTGGCCTCTTGTCACTTTCAGAGATTCAATTTCATGCTCTAAGTAGCTACCGCACAATTCTGATATTATTTCAGAACGTGTCTCATTATTACTTACCCTCCACTCCTTTCTAACAATAGTAAGGGTTTGGATCCACTAAGACACTACCAACAACTAAAACTTAAGGGTGGATAAATGAGATAAATAGTTCTTAAAGAAAGGCATATAGCTTTGGATTGTGCAGATTGATTTAACTCTCTTTTGAATCTGACTGTGCCCTGAAATGGGCTTCCACGAGTGAACTGTCAAACTCTATTTTCTTCTCTAAGTCTTATCTCTTCTTTAGTATCTTTGAAGATTCGAAAAGAGTGGAAAAGGGAAAGAGTTTGTTCCCCAAATATTTCCTGTATGCTTTTTCCCCACTCACCACAGTGTCGAGTGTATAAATTAAGGCAACACAGGGTGAAGAGAGTTATCATAATAACATGCATCATGATGCTGAATAAGTCTGCATTCCTATATAGTTTTCAGCATAGGTTTGCATTCCCTAGCAAGCCTCTTTTTTTAATCACATGAGAAATATTAGCTTCATGTGGGGCTTCTAGAAAACGGGCTCTTTGGTCCTTTGTCCTTAATGAAACAAATTCTTCCCATATGACATGTACTGATATAAGCCCAGAAGAAACAAGTCCCTCCTAAACCTGAGAATTAGCAGGAAGTTAACCTGGCTGCAGACTTGTATGGGAGAATGTGTCTGCAGTCACCCGAGTCTGATCTCTATGTCCCCTTAGGTCTTCTGACAGTTGCTTTAAAGAGATCCGTATTAACAATACCAGAGAGGATGGCATTGGCTTGGTACAAAAGAACTCCATTTGTACAAATATCCAATACATTAATATTTCTTGTCTTCTTACTATGAAATGGAGATTCTTGTGATGACAATTTTCTAGATTTAACTACTCAGGTCTGCTGTTGCTTCCTTTACGGACGACAGCTCAAGTCCTACAAATGTAAAGGGAAGGATATCCAACCAGCAGCTATGACCTTCCCCAAAGTCTTCTAATTCCTGTCCTCCCACAGGACTCCCCAGGGGACCTTTTGGCAGGACATCCTCTTGGTGTTACCTCAAGTTACGGGACTGAGACTCATCTCCTTTCACACATTATGAATGCTGTCAGACTCCTTTAAGATGGGGGTCTTAAATTCCACATCTTATTCTGGACCCACAGACATATGTCATGCGGTCAATAGACAATAGATGTCATCTATTCATCTATTTTTTTATGAATTTGGAATATAAAGAACTTGCAGATGCAAGATTTTCTAAGAGAGATCTAAGGCAGTCTCCTATAGTAATGATAGTGCTGCTATAGCAAACAGTAGGCACAATCATAAAGTATGTACAACCATACAATACTTAGAAACTGTTCTGGTTTAAAAGGTCATTTAGATGTTTTTTTGATCTAAAATAAACGGTTGCTGTTCTAGTTGGACCCCGTGTGTGTGATTCTTCCGTTGTGTGAATGGGATATGAGTGACGTGTGTGTGTGTGTGTAGTACACGGGACCCCACTCGGCACCCCGCCCCGTCCTTGCTGTCACCTGCTCTGCCGCGTGGCGCCCCACGGCTTCCGTCGCGGAAGAAGATCGAGCGGCGGACCGGCGGTTGGCGGGGCCAGCGACCGGTCCCTGCTGGACCCTTGTCCAGGTGGCAGAGGCGACCGGACTCCCGTCATAGCATAAACAAAGCGAGCAAAAATGCTGTGCTTTTGTTTTTTCTCCCTCTAACTCTTCCACCATGAAAGGTCTTCCATAAAAAAATGGTAATCCCCCAAAGCACTCATGATACAGCCATTATGGAGACTTGCTAAGTGGAAATAAATTGGTGCTTTAGGCTGTCAGGTTTGGGGCAGGTTTGGAGGCGGCACAGTCGCATCCTCCTCTGGAACAGCATGCTCATTGCAAGTCTGTTACGGCGCACGTTGTGTAAGCGCACCTAAGGCAAGTTACAGCAGTTTACATTGGGAACAGGGATGGATTTGGGACAGCGAGTTTAACAGCGTCGGGACAGCGCTTCTGTCCTTCGCGCTCGCTACGCTCCACCCCGTGTCTCAGAATTGCTGAACTATTTACAAATGTTTAAGAGAAGCTCTGAGTTATTGGAGGAATGTTTACACTGCTGTCGTTCGGAGCGCAGCGAGAGCTGCACAGCCAGGGCCCACCCCGCCGACAGCGCTGCGGCGTATTAGTGAAATATGCACCGCTGCCCCTCGCCACTGCCTTACAAGGCAGCTCTGCATTCCTCCCAGCAACCTTTTATTACCTCCTAAGTCTTCCAGTTCACTGCCAGATTTCTTGAACTTCATGGTATGATTACAGGCTTTATAAATATAAACCTCTGATTCTGTTTGGCAGCTTTGCATGTGAATGCCAGAATGTAGAAAATACAAAATATTTCAGAAAAGACGAAGACCTTTCTGATGGTAGCAGCTGCAGTTACACAAATTATGATTTCGATAAACTTCACTTGTTAGAGCGAGACAAGTCTGAAAATATCACTGTGACGCCCATTTTACTTAGGACACATCATTAGCTGGGGAACAGAATGCTCTAGGAATTTAGACAATGTCACACTGCATTCAGCGGAGGCCTGGAATTAGACGTCAGATATTTCTGCTTTCCAGTGACAGCCTGCAGTCTACTAAACCGTGCTGACTCCTTATGTCTTTAGACAGGAAGAAAGTACTACATAAAAATGATTCCAAACAGCTTGTGTTAGTGCCGTCATAGTAATATGATTGAATTTGAAATGGCCACATTTCCATTTATGAGGTCTAAATAAGAAATTTTTAAATGAATATTCAAGTTTGGAGGGCATTCCCTCAACCTACTAGAAAACATGAAGTAATGGAATAGATGCAAACCCACAAAAGCAGTCTGAAAAGCTTATACATGCCATGCAGAGAATTTTCTAAATGAAAAGTGTTTGAATTCCTGGAATGAAGAGAGATGCTGTTTGCATGCTGCCCACAATGTTCTGGCTTGCTGTTCTCAAAGGTCATTAAAATGTTTTCAAAGAACTGATGAACTGCTTACTGATTTCATTCTCACTGATTATTCCTGATTTCTGTCTTACAATCCTACACACACTTTCAAAATTATTTCTTAAAAAAATGCCTCCTACCTTTTTTTTTTTTTGTTGGAATTTTTAGGTCCAGAATCTGAAATGTGGGAAGAGATAGTGCCTTACAACAGGACACAAAATAACCAGCATACAGGACAGGGAGTCAGTCCACAAAAACACACCAATAGGAATTGCTGGATATGTCAAACACTCTGAATTTCCAGCCTCCTTGAGGCTTATTCGTATCAGAGAGAAATGGCTGCAAACCTGGAGAGAAGGCATTTTCAGAAAGACTTTTCCAGCTGAGTTGTTTGTGGATATGTTCTCCATGTGGAAAAGTATAATATGTGTGTGTGAGAGAGAGTCTCTTCTTCGTGTAACCTCAGCCGGGTTTGGCAGAAGGATGGAGGTCTAACACATAATGATGTTCCTACAAGGTTTGTGCAACTTGTGAAACAAGTTTCATCTGTTAATGCTTCTGCTGTGGCTCGGCCTCTAGAAGACAAGAGAAAATTCTCAAGGGCATGATATAATGAATGTATATATATATATAATGAATTCCCTAAGCATGGGAAATGCTTTAGTCAGAGTTAATGTCTTATTGAATAGCAGAAAAACCTCAGATGAGAGTTCTCTTCTGTAAGAATTCTCTGCTGTCTAATAAAATGCAGCCACAGATAGGAGTTGTAAATGCACTTATAAGCATGCTTTCCCACATAGATTCTCTGAAGTCTAATAAAGGATGGACTCCTGCTGCAGCTTCATATAATATATTTAGAATGCCCATGAGTCATAAAAGTGCAGTAAGCCGAACTGCACTGATTCGAGTACTTGGGGAACTGTTTGTTTTGAGTCCCAGGATCCAGCTGGTATTCGTACTGTGAGTTTGGGTTAATTAGAGAAGCCTCAAAGGAGCAATACTGAAGGGAGAAACACCTGGTAGGTACCTTTTAGTGATATGTGAAAGTGAAAACCACAGCAGGTCCTGAGATGTAATGAATTAAACTGACCCCATTTTTGGAATAGACAGGTCTGTGATTATAACTTGGCTGGGCAAGGCCTTGAGAAACTTGATCTAGCTTTGAAGTTTGCCCTACTTGGAGCAGGACACAGGACTTAGATGACCTGCAGAGACCCCTTGAACTTAAACCCTTCTATGATTTTATGAGCCCTCAGCCCCATAATTCACAGTTGAAAGAAATATGATTGTTTTGCTATTACTGTGATGCTATAAATTGTCACCAGTGTTGCGTATTTGCTACAAGGTTGGGATGCCTTTAATATGGGAGAAGTGTAAGGAGACATTAGTGTTCTACTTTCTTGTGAAAATAGAAGAATATTTAGAATCATCATATGCCTTCTATAGCTATAGTTTCCTGGTGGTTTGATTCCTCTTGGTAGATGGAAGTTTCACAAAATTAGCCCAGGCAGCCTAAGTTCATATAGATCATCACCGCACCACATTTCGCATTTTTTTTCAGTTCCAGATCATGCTGTTTCCCACCCCTGCCCTCGCTTACAGACCCCTCCTCAGCTTATTTCCTCCTCAAAATCTTCAGGGCACCTCTGGGTCCTGGGTTTTGCCTTGTCCCTTCACACACGCTCTGTGTAACACAGACGGCATCTGCTGGATGACTGAAGAACGTCAGGGCTTTTTGTGGCTGCTGTAATTCTTTTAATTTGCTAGAAAAATAAAATTCAAGACGATACATATAAATAATTTGCCTAGTGCAACTTCTAAATAGTTATTATTTTGTTATGATGCAACTTTTTTAATCAATTGAAGTTAATAAATGTATGGAGTTTGACTTAGTTGCTCATAACCTGACTGCAAGAGTTTTCTATAACAATGCTAGGCTTGAAGCCAAGTGTGAACAATGCTTGGCTTAATCTGTAGCAGATACATCCTCTTATTTGGGTCATTTTTCACTTGTTGTGGAGGAGGACATGAGGAAACTCTGATTCATCACATTTTTTTGTGATTGCTCAGAGAAGCCAGTGTTGCCTCTGGGACGGTGGTGTGCTAAGGCAGGTACAGCTGAGGTGCTCTGCAGAGTGTAAAGCTAAAAACAACTGACTCCTATTTTATTTTATTTTATTTTATTTTATTTTATTTTATTTTATTTTATTTTATTTTATTTTATTTATTTTAATGTGATTTGAACAGTGAAAATAGGGTGATCTACAATCTGAGCCTAGTCCTGGCTCAGAAGGTGTAGGAGCCTCTAAATGCTGATTTATCCATCATATGCTAATAGAAGACATTGCAAAAAAAAACCCATGTTATTTTCTGTACTTTGACTAATGCTCCCTCTCACCCTCTCATCCTGGATTGCTGATGATCTTTAGATGATTTGGTTTCTGTCTACTATGTACTTATAGGACTTCTTAGGTAACCTTCTTAATTTTATTCAGTGTCATTCCTAAGACTTAACTGCTAAACTTAATTTATTTATCTACTGATGCCATGAGTAAAGGCAGACTATGAAGGCTTAGTGCTACAGCCCTAAAAGGCCTTTGCATTTTGAAGTGTTACTATAATGAATACAATACATGAAAGCAGTTGATTAATGTATGGGCTTTGTATGTACAAAGAACCCTCAGCTTTCCTACTGTTAATAAGCAACTATTCATAATATGGCTCAAAATTATACCACTGAACCTAGCTCTGTGTCTTGCTGTTCTCTAATAAACCCGGTAATGACAGAGTGACGTGATTTTAAGAGCACAAGAGAGTTTAAGCCACCATGCAAACGCATGCATATACTCACACATCCTGCACCCCTGCAGGAGCAGGTGCAGCAAGTGCCTGCACTGGGGCATCTCCACGGCTTGATGCTTGGGGTGTTCTCCCAAAATACGTAAAACACTGAGTCTGGGGAAGCTGGGAGGCTAACAGGCAGCAGTCCTACAGAAGGTGAGCTTCCTTTCCTGTGTTTTATGCACAAAATTACAAGGGAAACAACAGTTATGCTCAAGTATTGTTAGCTTGCACGAGACAGGCTCACACAGAGCTAACTGGGGTGTCTGTCAGCACTAGGATGGAACAGTGCCCCTCTGCAGACCTGCAGTGTGAAATGTGTGCTGGTCGAGCAGGTTTTGTGCTGGCCTGTTGCTCCTTTTCCATGTGCAAGAGCTTTTAGGTACTTAAACTGGCATCTTCTGTGATACTGCCTTCCTGGTTGTGTAGGTGATCTTCATGAGAGCTTTCTGCTGCAAGGACACAAGGTATAGGGCTCTACTGTGGAACAAGAGCAAGCCCAGGACATCAAAATTCTTGTACAGACAACATCCTCAAATTCTATTTGTCTATAGATACATAAAATCTGTTAATTTTATGTGCCTATACATACCCACAAGCACACCTATTGGAATAAACAGCACGTAAGTGCTGTCTCTAAGAAGTGTAAAGTCTAGCACCTTCAGTAGTAGTAACTTGAGAAGAACTTTTTCATCTGTCAGCTCAGTCATTTTGATGAATTTCAGATTGTTGTCTCCAAGACTGATGGTGACACGGCATCCATGGTAGAATAAAATCTTAGTTAGTTTCCTTATTGCTGACTCAGTGCTGGCTCATGCATGCTTACCCCCCACCCTGCTTCTGTCTAACTCCAAGCGTTAGCTTGTTGCTGCACTGTATGATCCTACTTGTCATCCACCCTTCAGCTCTAGAAGCTGAAACTTCAGAGACTTCACAACCTGCTTTGTCTCAATACTCACACAGAATAATAGAAGAAAACAAGCAAGATGTTACATCTTTGGGTCTTTCCTTCTCACACATATTGACTACAATCCTCTCTACAGCCAAATCCATCTTTGGTTGTGAATTTTCGTCTTTTTTGTCTTGTAGTATAACCCCTGCAAAACAGCTGGGTTATCTGCCAAGATAAAGAGGGCTGGCTTGGTGCCTCTTGAGGTTGGCTCTTCCAGTCCACTAACTTTCTGAAAAAGGGTAAGAGCGATTACAATCAAGTGCTTATAAAGTTTTCTTATCAAAGAGTAGACGCTCAGGAGTAAAATTATACTTTCATATCTGAGGTTCAGAATTTCATCTGCAGAGTGAGAACCAGTATTACTGAAGCATGCAAAAACCTCTTCCAGTCTTAAACTTCTAAGATAAATACATGCAGAGGGTTCTCTAGGATTTAAAAAGTGTTATGACATTGTTTTTACTATGGTAGTGACAGAATGAAAAACCTCCTCAGTACTTGTTTTGGAGCTCCAAGATGTTGACATTTTCCATCAGCTCACATTGTAATCATTACCTTGACAGGAACATAAATAGTTCTTGTAATGAGCACAAGAAGGAATTAAGGTCTCCCAATTATTCTCTAATTTGTTGTGTAGTCACACAGCATTACCTTAGTCTCCGCTCTATCCTCTCCACCTTACACTTCAAGGTGTGGCCCTGTCCTATTATTGCTGGGATATAGTTTAAACTTTGCTCAGAGACATCACCAGGTTCCCAGGAAAACTTCTGGAAAGGTGCATGGAGAAAGGATCAGGTTTCTTAGGAACAGAACTAGCTAAAGAGGGCAAGCTCACAAGCTGGGAGAGGAGCCATAGGAACTGCTACTCTGAGAGGACTGCCCAACACAGCACTGCTCCTCCTCCTCAGTGAAGGTTACAGAGAAAGGATGCTTATTAAGCAAAACTTTATTAAACAAATTTGCACTGAATAAACTTCAGAAGTAAAAGCAGATACAGAGCTACTAAGAGTGCAAGGACTTACATCTAAATAGTGGTGCTTGTTAAATAAGAAGGATGGCAGGGAGGGAAAATTGCACTAGTTTTCCCCAGAAAGCTACAGCAATCAGCTTAGCAAGCGGGCAAGGACAGACCCACCCAGGACAAGCAACCCAAACACTGCAAAGCCTTCTTTGGAAAGGGTTAGCGGTCCTTGCTCCCTTTCCCCCAGACAACAGCAAACTCACTGCATGTCCAAGTATGGCTTAGGGACCAGCCTAAGGAAAAAATGGAAACACCTTCACAAAACAGGGTAAAAGCCCAGCCCCATCAGCATGAGCTGAACATGGACTGACATGTACATTTGAGACACCCCCAAAGGAGGGCAGGCAAAGGCTTCACAGGCTTCCAAAACATTGACCTGAACTTAGATCTTCCTTTATACAACATACACCAATACGAGGCACTTAAATATTTTCTTAGCCTATTACTTCACCCATGTAATATCAAAACTTTCAATCTTATGTCATAAAATTGAATTTTATGCAAGCTGATTTGCACTTAAGCTGTCAGTTGTATTCTCGGTTTGTACGAGACCCATCATTTCATGCCCATAAAGATAACATGAAACAATGTGGCAAGTGCTAAGATGCAAGAGGGAATGTGAGCATTCCCAAACTTGTGTTTGTCCTTGCAGTTGCCTCTGTGTTGTGCCATCCCCACCAACAAAGAAAATTCATGAGGAACAGAATCAGACATTGAGTGAGCAATGCTGATTTTTATTTTCAAGTGTTACAACATAGGCATCATAAAGCTTAAAAAGAGCTAAACATAACTTGCATAGTTTATTTCCTCCTTTTTTCTTTTCCTTCTGAGGTCCAAGACTCTCTATTTGTTGTTTAGCACAGACAGATATGAAGTTTCAGTGTAGAACTGTAATCCTTAACAAAGGGAACCAGAAGAAACAACTCATTTGGTTTCACTAGTAAGCTAGAAAGCTAATATACAGCCATGAATCCTTTTCACTCAAATATGGAAAGTCTTACGGGAAAGACCTTTTAGCTTTGGTTACTTCCTGCAACACGACATTCTCAAAAACACACATGCTATTCTGTGCCACATCCCTCTGACAGAAGGCACAATTTATGAAAGGAACATTCATGAAAAATCTGTCCTGAAAGAATAAAAATGAAACCCACTGAGGCAAGTCCATATTTCTTAATTTGGGCAAGACCTCCTCTGACAGTTCTCTTTCTCCCCACCCCCGCAAAAAGAAAAGTAGCTTTAATCTTTATAAAGTGAAAACAACATAGGAAAGAAGTTCCCATAGAAAGTCACAAGAAAGAGTAATATGAGCTAAGACTGTTTTTCTAGGTACTTCATAAGCTGGATGTTAGAGCACTTGCTATCCATCAACAGCCGGTGTGCCAACAATAAGCAAGCAAGAGCAAGCAGGCAGCCTTTTTTTTAGAAAAAAAACAAAACACAAAAACTTTCTTCTCCCTGCCCATATGAGATCTAATGAACAAAAGTACACATGGCCACGTGGCAGTAAAGTTGATCATTTTGTTTAAAGTGCTTGATGAAAGCAGGGAGATTTTTAAAAGTGGAAAGTCAATCTGTCAAAGTGTAAGAGCTACATTTATCATTTAACACATAGCAAAAAGGGAGCACATTTCACATTTTCTTATTTCATTAAGAATGGCAAGACAACACTTCAGGGTGAAGGCCTTCTTAGTTGTAAATAGTTCATAAAACATTCTTCTTACATTTCTTTGACAGGAAACCATTTTACATACAGACCCAGGAAAAAAAATCCCAAAGAAGAAAGTATTATTATAGCCAAGGAAGACTACAGAGGATGGTTCCTACTCATTTAAAAAAAAAAAAAAAAAAAAAAAAAAAGAAGTCTTTGGAAAAAATGCTGTTTAATACTTTCAATGTCTTCAAATGCTCCAGTACTATATACTTTACAGTAGAAAAGCAAAAGACTTTGGAACATGGCAATGCTTGGTTTTGTGTAGGTCTTCTTTATCTTACGACATCATCTTTTTCTTACATTCCACCGAACAAAAGACCATTCCTTCTATTGGCATAAACTTCTGGCCAATGAGACATTTGCTGCAGCAGGAACACAGGAAGCACTCCGGAGTGGCGTGCCAGTTGAAGCTGTTGTAGGTCACACGTTGAACCTCGGGATCTATAGCATTATGACAGCCTTGGCAAATCTAATAAGGCAAAAGAATGAAAAACTAAGTTAAGCCTCGATATCCTCACCACTATTACAAGAAAAGCTCAAATTCTTGATTTTTTTCTTGTAAAATACCAGGAGAAGAGACAGGGGTTAGAAGCAATCTTTTATTTAAAGTTCTGACTTTTGTGGGTTTTTTTTTTTTTTTCCCCTTTTCTAAAAGGAAGTTTAAGCAAAATGAAAGCCAGGAGACAAAAATAGCACAACACACAGGAGTTAGCTGTTGCTGGAACTAAATTTGAAGACCATTATGGTGTGATGAATTTCCAATGTCCAAAACCATATAAGAGCTTGCTGTGCTAAACAAAACCATGGATTTTTAGATAAGACACATTTGGAAAGACAAGTTAAAAAATAGCTCTTAGTGCATTGGCAGGTGTAAAGCCGTGCCAGAGAATTAAACATTTTTGTAGAAAGCTTTAACTGCAATTCTTCTCATCCAGTTTTCGCTGTCAAAAATCAAGTAGATCTCAGAACAGCTAATGCCAAGAAACGTCTTCAAAGATAAGTCCCCACACTTGCCTGAGAACAGCATTAACTGTCTCTAGCTGGCGGGAGATAACAGCTTCTCTCCACTAACTGTATTAAACAGTCTAGATGCACATCAGACTGAACGCACAATAAACAGCAGCTTAGCTGGTAGTGAGAGACCTTTTGGATTATACAGTTCCTAGCATAAAGAGGAATCAAGAATGTTCTTAATCTCATGCTCTCCCAAAACCTCAGCTTTAGCATCAGTCCGTTTTGTTACGGCTCATGGTTAGAAATACACATAAAATAATGAAGTGCCTAGATTGCAGCTGCCACTGCTGGCTTTGAGTTTGAATCCCACCGGTCACAATTAGCTATAATAGACATTTAGCTGCACTACTCATCTATATACTTCACTCAGTCTGTTAGACAATCCTGCTCATCACTAGGAAGATTAGATCTATTTTCAGACAACCCCTCCAACTAACACACTCCTAAAGTGTTGGTTTTTTTTTTTTTTTGGTTTTTTTTTTTTTTTTTTTTTTTTTTTTTTTTTTTTTTTTTTTTTTTTTTTTTTTTTTTTTTTTTAAATCGAGTTTATGAACTAATAAAATACTTGGCTGCTTACAAGTTTTTTTAGGGGGAAGGAGATTAGGAATGACTGATTTTGGCCTAAATTTCTATTCAATTTACATTCCTGGGATACTCTTGCACAGGAAAGTAGAAACTTCATTATGCATACATACACCCCATTCTTTCACAGCACCAACAAGCGCTCGCAAGGACCTTACCGCAGCATGGTTCTTCACATAGCATGGTTTGCAGACAGGCTTGTCATTCACCATCACGTAGATTTCCCCAGCCAAAACACAATCGCAGTCGAAACAGCAGAAGTGCTTCAGATGCCAATTCTGGCCCTCTGCTTGGGTATATTCATTGCTGAATATTAGCTAGGAGGAATATGCAACAAACATGATTCATGAGCGTGAACACTATTTCCTTCAATGAAGATGTTTTGTAACCTCCTGGACAGATAACACTGTTCCAATTTATTTCAGCAACACAAACAAACACTACATACAAATTCTAATATACTGCAACTGCAAACAGCTAAGTTCAGGGCAGAGACATCATTCCCCATACTGAAATACTTTACCCAAAGCCACATTCAGTTTTCAGAATGGCAAACCTGCTGCTTTCTGAAACAAGAGACTGTGATTTTTCCCTACCTCATCACATCCAGCGCAGCGAGGTTTTTCACTATCACAATAGTGTCGTCCACAGTAGAGGTTACCGTTCTTCCAGAAGTAGATCATGTCCACGAGAAGTTCACTGCAAGTGCAGCAGATGAAACAAGCTGGGTGCCACAGTTTGTCATAGCCGGCGCGCTCCGCGTACACAGCCGGGTCACCTTCCTTCATGTTCAGTTTGCAGCGATAGCAAAACTGGAAAGAAGTTATTACAAAATTAAGTAATTACATGAAGAATTATATTTGCTGTAATTAAATATTATCTATGCTTTTCAAAAATTCCTTTTTCCTAGACTGAAATTAAAGTACTGCTTTGCTTCCACAGCCAGATAATAACATGGCATAATGTCACAGTACAGGCTTAACTAGGCAATTCAAGATGATGCACACACCAATAGAGCACTAGTTAAATGGATTACTGCATTTTGCCGTATTTGCATAATTGAAACTATAGGCTAGTTACTATAAAAGATTCCTGGAGATAATTAAAATTCATGTTATGTCTACGAGTCTTGATCGCTTAAGAACAAGGTCCTTCCATCAAAGCTAACCAACCTGACTAAGACTGGAATACGTGACAGGAGAACAGCTGTGCACTTGTAGGTCATGAGAAGATCAAGCTTCATCACCATCACCAACAAGGAAAAAATTTATTACTGTTAATAATTCAAACTCCTTCTGTTTAAAGCTGCATTCTAGGGCTGCTCAGTCACTTATGGCTATTATCCAATGGGCTGTGATTAACCATCTTGGGATGGGGAGGGCAGGCACGGAAAAAGGACTAAAGATTTTATGGATATACTTTACTACAATAGTCCCCCAAAATTAATAGATGATCTGCTTTATATCCTATTAGAGAATTTTGTCATGAAGCCAGAGAACATAGTGGCTTATGTAACTGAAGTAAAATTTCACCTAGGGTTTAATCATCTGTTTTGCATTTACTACAGTCCTGTAGTCCTGTCATTTTGTGGACTGGGCTGAGCATTCCAAAACGGTTTTCTCCACAATCCACCTTACAAGTCCAACCCCCAATGGACAACTTTTATATATCTATATATATATTTATACACACACACACACACTAAAAGTCTTAGCTGTAAAGCTCAATGGTCATATTCTCCCACTTGCTTCAGATCGACAGTTCCAAAATACACAAAGACATATCAAAAGGGTAGTGAAAACAACTATGGAAAAGGAGAAGCATAAAAACATTTTTAAAACTTTGACTCTTCTTTCATACTCTCACAGAAGCTGGTGGGCAAGGTTAGTAGCATGACCCAGAACAGCACAGCACTGGATGGTGCATTTAAGTATTACTTTTAGTATCCTCAGCCTTAGAAGGCTAAAGGGGACAAAGATGTAGAAGAGATAAGACGATTTTTTTTTTAAGGTGGTCTACTTTAAAGCATTGAACTTGCAAGAGATGCCAAAGAAAGGTGCTTTCAGACTCAGTCAGGAAGATGACTAATGAGAAATATTTTGAAAGACAAAGATGCAGGACTAATGGATAGAAAAAATGTAAACAAGGAGAATGATCCTCCTGCCAGGTGCCTGACAGCTCTTGAGTCTGTGGTTCTGAGATGCTTAAAAGAAAAGGTGGAGATATTCTTAGCAATGCCAGTAGAATCTTCAGTGCCATGGCAGAAGTCATAGAAAACCTGTTGAAAGAATATGCCTAATTTCTGATTATTTGCATAAGAGGGGTATGTAAAAACATAAGCAACTCAACAGCTCACACTCCATTTTCTTTTTAAACTTATTTTTTTGATCAGAGAGCATTAAGAAGTATCTGGCCTAAACTACAGCAGCCATGTTCAGCCAGGTACCCGAGCTAACTGATCACAGCAAGTAGAGATGGTCAAAATCAAGTTCAAGTGTTCAGTTCATATTCCATGTGCCAGAAATATAGTAGGTTGCTTTTAAAACAAACACCACACACACACACACACACTCAAAGACATTTACTTTAATTATAACAGCAACAGTTTTATCTTCACCTATAACTTGGATACTACTTATGTCCCTCCACCAAGCAACCTGGAGATAAATCATTTTCTTTATTTTGGTACTCAAAAAGCACAAGACAGTAACACTTCTGAAAGTCAAACCACAGAAGCTTTTGCCACTCTAGTGAGAGTCTGCTACTAGAAAGCTATTGAAGAGCGAAGGATAGCTTAAGGAATTGTTGGTAGGAAGCTACTTAATTTGGTATTTCACTTTATGAACCTTAAATTGAGGCACAATAACAGGTAGCTGAGACACGCACAGCAAAAGTTCACAGGATATGGCCTTAATAAAGCAGTTCTGGTGTAAGTGTAGTTTTAGCAATATCAGTGTGAAAAAGCGGTAATTTTCCACCACTCCTTCTGTTGAGCTATTTCAAGAGAGAAATCACATGCCAAAGAAAACTGACCTGAGCGGCTGGCTAGTCAATACAGCAGTTGTGCAACCGCACAGTGTGGCTTGCTGTAGGTGGAAAGGAGAGGTCTGACTTTACTGTTTCTCAACTTCAATTTGAAGACAACTTGTCAGTTGTGTAATCCTGGTGCTTTTTCAAGGAGACTCTTGAGAAAAGTGCAATAAGTGGTCCTTAAGACTACACAAACTTTCTTCATTATTATTCTGCAAAATACATACCGCTATATTGCATCTCCTACCTAAAACGCCATTCAATAGGCATGGAAAGATGATCTAGAAAGCTGTTTATTTGTTACCATTTAGTAACTGCCCAAAGTTTCTGGGCAATTACTAACACTAACATACATTTCCAGTTCCTGCTTTCTCTCCTCATATTCTTAGCATTTCAAGTTAACAAATAACGTTGATTAACGGATTAAAATGACCCAATCTACCTTTCATTTCTTATACTCACATACTGAGACGCCTTGTGATGTGCTGGCTTGCCCTCCATCGCTCCCACAGCGGCCGAGGTGCCTCTGTCACCATTGTTCACGTTGCTCTTGTCGGCAGCTTTCGTTTCCACCTCACCGGGAAGCTTGACATCTCCCACGCCCAGCGCCTCGGTCTTGTACTTCCTCACAAATTGCTCCATCTGCTTCACTTCACTGGGAGACAGCTCGTGGCATTTTGAAGGATCCTGGTCGTGCGCGGGCAGCTGCTTCGCCAACTGTTTCTTCCTGTACTGCGCTCCCTCTGAGCCAGCGACGGGCTGTTTCTCCTTTGGAAGCATCTGCATATACTGTCTAGCCTAAACCAAGAGGAATTAGACATCAGATGCCACTTCAGCTACAGACCCATCCTCTCAAAACAAACGATGGAAATCAGCCCTACTGTTGTTAGCGACAGTCAAATTTGTCAAAAACAAGGCTCTTTCCATAAACACTAAGCTCCCAAAACACAGTAGATGGAGGGAAAAATGCAGCAGACACGTTAACTGGCTTCTTCCCAGCATAAGGGACAGGCTTCCTTTTAAGCCTTTTGCACCATATAGAATACTTACTCCAAGAAGTAATAACTTAGAACAATAATTAACATTTACATAACACCTTGTCTCCTCTAAACTGTTTAGAAAGCCCACTAATCACCAGGATAGCTTTAAGAAGTAGAAGTTGAAATATCTTGCCTGAGGCACATAGCCCATTGCAGCAATAATTCTGGCCAAATAAAGAAGAGAACTTTGTTTTAATACAGCAAGGACAAGTTCAGGAGGCAAAACTGTAGCTGAATGCTAAGCAACAGAAAATTTAGATACAGAGTGCTTAATTCATTCACTGAAAAACGGCATTTAGAGACGCAGGTCTGAGCTAGTGCTTGCAGAATGGATCACAAAACCCAGCAGTATGGTAAGTTAGCAATTAAAGCTTGAAAAGCGAGACAAAATCCCCAGAGGGCTATCTACTATTTCATCTATTTGAGCTGCAAACATACTTGGAAGAAAGTTCCTTTTGGATGTCAACACTTAACATGTTCTTACCATATACAGTAAAAGCTATATGCAAGACCGTGTTTCCCTTTGATTGTAAGCAATGACTCTTATTTTAAATCCACAGTCCATCCATTTTTTTTTTTCAAATTCTAAAAAGGCAGTATTAGAAACTATATGACAGAGAGCTTTTAAATAAAATGTTATTTTCTGGTTAATCAAAAATATTAGAAGTTATCCATATAGAGGAACTACAAGAAGCAAATTTATCCTTTGATAAACTCAGCTTCTTCTCCTAACAACTCCTGTCTTAAAGAGGAAATAGGTTTGACTTACAAGTGTCTGATTCTGAACAGGAGGAGCCCACTCGTAAGTGACAGTATTGATGGATATATTCTTCTTGGCTGGCACTGGATTAGTCAGGATCATTACATTACGTTTATACATGGGGATGCCGTCATTTTTCAGCTTTGCAATAAGGGTAGTGTATTTTGTATCTTCAAAGAGTTTCCCCACTTTCCGATCTTCCTCGTTGCTTGTGAGGACATCATGCTCTTCCTGGCCACATTTGCAGTTGCGGCATATTTTTCTAAAAAACAGAGAAACGGCAGCAAAGTTACAGCCTCAGCTGCGAATACATCTCACCCGGACCGCACCTGGAGCGACCACATGTGCAGGAACCCCAAACCTTGCTTGCAGTGTTTGGGTGAAGGCATATGAGCAGTTGTTCAATTTTCAAAGACCTTTTGAGGATACTCTTGGTTACTTCTGCTATTTGTTCACCAAAATAATGGTCATAAAGATGTTTACCTCTCACATTAGCACTTTTTCATAAGACATCATCCTTGCAGTGAAGCCACAGTACAGACCTTGCACATATCTGTCCGTTACCACCCACCTATCAGGTTAATACAGGTCATCTACCAGTTAGGACCTAAGGGCACCCACATGGGAGTCAGCGATCGTTTATTTAGGGTTTTAGTTTGTAAGGTTCTTGCCACACGCGTTTCATAGTCTATACTATTTTCTCTATGCACTTCACTATACATGATATTTGCTTATCACAGGTCTGTAAGCTCGTGTTTTGAGTTATGTTTTCAGATTTCCTAGAAAAGCAAAAAAGTGGACGGCCATATGTAAAGTGTAACTGCACCAAGATCGGTCCTGAAGTTTGGCATCAGGAGAAGATGAAAGGACAGCAACTGGTTTATACAGACAGGGGCTTTCAAGCAGCCACACCAGAGGTACTCTAGTACATGCTGTACAGAGAACTCCCACGGATGACAACCTTAAAAGGTAGAAGAAGTTCTGCTTATTCAGACATAATTGGAATTATTCTTTGGTATATAACACAACACACTTGAACTCCTGGGATTAAAGGGTTTTAGATAATAATGCATTAGTTTAAGCATAATTCACATATAATAAGCAGAACCTTGAATTAGGCAAGCTAATTTACTCTGTATTAAAGGATTTCTTAGAGCTTTCACTCATACGGAATCAGTGACATTTTAAGATTAATTTTTAAATCTAACAAAATCGATCCAACTCCTGGATCTTTGTTGAGCTTGAACAAGAAATATTTTACCTCACTATCTATTCCTTATGTAATGAAGAGCATAAAACACATCTCTATAAAATGCTTTTCAACCCTACCCAGCAGAATTCATTTACCTCTCAGATGCCTCCACCTTGCTTTCCCAAATCTTAAAGACAAGGTGTAGACCTTATCTTCAGCATGTAACAAGTGCCACACTGCAGGAACATGCCATGACAGTCACAAGCCCCTTAGAGGCTAGACAAGGGAGAAGGAAAGGGGACCTGCATAGAGTTGATCCCATAAGAGTGTGACCAGCCCTAAAGGCACACACTACACATGACCAGAGGTACCCTCCTTACGATGCTTATTAACATTTTACTTGAACACATGCGGCTCTGGTTCAACAACAAGAATTTCTTAAATTATGAAGTCCATCCCTATCAAATTATCTAACAGCTATTAGAGGCCAATCTTTAGAAACAACCAGCAAAAAATAAACAAGGGGCACCACTGGGCACCAAAAAGTCCACTAAAGGTCATAATCAGTTACATATATTATATAAAGAGATTTTTTTAAAAACATACACATACACTATTTGGGAGTTGGTATGATTTCAAATTTATTCCCACAAGAGAAAAACAAAATACATAAATTTCAAAATTGATATTTATGTGAGAACCTCTTACTTAGAAAAAACAACGCTAAGCACTTTGCAACCTCCCAGCTCAATGAATTGTTCAGGCATGGACAAACATAGCCCATTAGGCCTGAATAAGTCAGGCATACATACACAGGATCTATGTATTAGAGACACTCTGCAATTCTCAAGCACTTTACAATATAAAATTCTTTATAATAGTCAACATCACTCTACACAAGTCCGTGAGATAATACTTCAGCTATTTAAGAAAGCAATTTACGTTCAGTTTGCTCTTCTTTTAAGGTAAAGCCACATGTACTTTATTACCAGCTCTTAATTATGTCTTCACAACCTAAAGCTAATTGGTAATATCAGACCTCCCTTTTTGTGGGTTATATTAATATATCTTTCATTACTACATCAATTACTAACAGGCAGTTATATGCCACACAGTGTGCCTGAACCATGACTTCAAGCAGTTATTTCATTCAAGTAATGTTTTTAAACGTTCTTCATTTTAAACATAAACCTTTAGCAAAAATAAGCCCCAATTTTAGCCTTGCCTCTTGACAGGATGCGCTCCAACCCTGGCAGTGACTGAAGAGAGGTTCTTGGGCAACCTGCACAGCTGATGCAAGCAAAGCGCAGTCCCGCTGTGCGGAGCTACCGCGCGGGCAAACAACCCTGGGTGGAAATACTCCCCCGTCCTCTCGCCTCCATGGTCACAGAGCGGGGCAGCACTTGGGCTCTCAGTCTATGCAGCGTTCAGCTGCAGCGAGCAGCACTCCGTCTGGAGATGGAAGCGCCATCCCCAGCAAACTGTGGGTGAATTCTGCCCTTCCACTCAAATTTCTACGTGTGCCGACAGCACCACAAGAGTTTCTTACTCTTGTTTAAGTCACAAAATGGCACAACTATTTCCCAGTACGGACCTTCCTCTTGGAAGGCCAAGGGTATTTTTTGAGAATCAGTTTCCATTTCCAAATAGGGAAAGCACCCTGACTCAATTGCTTTTATCCTCAATGCTACTTTAAAGGCATAGCACAGCTCAGTATTTTCAGTATTTCTGAAAGTTTTGGGTTATTTTTTTGTCCTGATAAACTGATGAGGAAATACTTACAAACAAATGAAAGAGCATGAGGATTTCATTGTCAGATTCTTCCTGGGTCCTACAGTGAATCTATCATAAAACTCCTATGGTTTATATCAAAAAGAATGAGATCATCATTCTGATTCTAGCCCAGCTGCCTTCTCCCTCTCCTCCCTAACTTGTTCATATTACGAAACTGACTGTGCACATTTCAGACTAATGTTTTCCCCTTGCTTGAATTAGAGGCCAGGTACTGCCTTTTACTTAAGGCTGCTCTAATGATTTAGAGAGCAGCTGGGTGATGCAGGATCCTGCCTACGTGCAGTCTGCAAGACGCCACTGCAGGGGCTACAAAGCTAGTAGTGTGGGGTGATCCTGTCATTAGGGCGTCTTGATAATCCAGATCTCCACATGCAGGAGAAAACAATCCAGAAAGAGCGTGGAGGAAGCCAAGTCCCAGACAATCTCAGCATGTTTTAGTAAGTTCACAGGGGAATCCCTGAGGCTGCTGCTGTTTTTCCCATTGCCCAAATCTCCACTGGATCTCAGCTGCACAATATGCTCTGCTGAGCGCCAGAAAAGGCTTTCCCTCTTCATTTGTAATCTCTTTTCTTGAATAATTCCCAGTTCTAAAATATATCCAGCTGGCATTTACACACAATACTTTTAATCTGGAGTATTGTTCTCAGTTTACACATGCCTTCTTCCACTAAGGTGCCACATCATGAGTCCTGTTCATTAGGAACAGTGCCTCCTGCCAGCTGCCTCTCCTCAGGCTAGATGAGGCAGCAGTTACTTTGCTAGGACACAGCCATCCTAAATTAACTCACCAGCCTGAGATGCAGTAACAGGGAAGGCAAAGGAGAAGGCTGCCCCTTCTCCCCACGGCTGCTTTCACTAGAGCACATTCACCAAAATCACTACCAAAGGAGTGATTAGAAACTGCTGTTCACATGTTTGTAGCTCTCAGGATTTGAGCAAAGTATACTAATATTCCTCCTGTCAAATCTTAGCAGGTTGGAAAGCCTTGCATGTTCAAAAGGGATAGATGTGGGGGATGCTTCAACATTTGTGCAAGCACAAAGTGCATATTACTAATTAAAAATAGACTTGTAGATTGTGTCCAGTAAGGAAGAGTCCATTTTTTTCAGATCCTGGGCAGGCAGGAAAGGGAAGAAGGAAAGTACATAGATTCTTGTCTTCTCAGGCCTATGAGTCTCCATGTTGTGGCTCTTTACAGAGCACAGGGATCAAGGATTTCCAGTTTCTTCTACAACCCCAAATCTCACCCACTTATTTTTTAGGTTTTGCCCTACAGTAGAATAATTCAGACCGTCAGCCCTTCTACACTGGCTTTGCAATTGTCTACAGTGATGGGAAGTATTTTCAAGCACAAAGGAACCCTCAATAAAACTGAGGCAAGACGTAAGCCTCATATCCTCTGAAAAATACTAAACAAAGACTGAACACAAAACATACACAATCTATTACAATAACTTGATATTAATGCAGCTACTGTAAGCAGCTAATGCACTGAAGGAAGCCTCAGCACCTGCCCCGCAGCCACCGTTTTGAGGAACGTTAGAGCCAGCTCAGCTATCTCTGCCTTGCAGGGGCTGTGTCTGCACAGAGGAGTCAGACGCTGACTGCTGACTGATTCCCAAGATCAGGATTCTGGTCTCCAGGAGCTTTTTAAGTTCTTGGCAAGGCACACAGGAGACAGTCAGCACTTTCCAGTATATGTGACTAAGACAAATCAGAACGTTCCCGTCTGCTTGCGGGAGCTCATCTCCAGTCCCACACCCCCCTCTAGTGGGATATTTGCTCCTGAAGAACAAAAAACTCTCCATCAAGCAGCATTCTTGTCAGCCAGCCTTCCCTGCTCCTTTTGCTGCTCCTGAGGCAGTGCTGCAAGCTGAGGGAATTTCAATATCCGAACCTAGACACTGCTAAACTTGGAAATTTTATCCCAAGGACAACTTTAAAAACAAAACAGTTATTAATTTTCCGAGATATAAAAGGTAATTCTTCACCATTTGGTTATTGTTGTGGTGCTCAGTGTAGCGATTTACATTTACTTTATAATAGGAGGATTACAGGACTTTGGAATCATTGAACAAGTTTTAAATGATGATGAAGAAAACCCATATTCTGTACCAGCCTACTTTAACAGTTTTGCATCTATATAACTATCATGAGCTCTCCTGCATCTGATGCTCTGGAAGACAAACGTATTTTATGAGCACTAAATTTTCTGTGTAGAGGAGAATACGATGCAATTGCACCGTGTTAAACCCTGTTGTCACATGGATATACTTGCACTCTGCCCTGAGCTTTCCTGTATGGCTGCTCAGAATTTAGGTTCTTTTGTGTAGAAATAAAGAGAGAAATAACACTGCTCCACTCTGTTAAAGGTGGGAGCTGTAGTTCTAGGGTATCCTGCAGGGGATGAGAATTATGCCAGCTGCAGCCGGGAGAGGGCAGCGTTGCCCTGCGCACGCCCCGGTACGAGCACGGCCCGGGGACGCAGCGCCGGGGGGCGAACGCCGGCTCCCCAGTGACACTGGGCAACCCCAACCGCGCCGCTAGCCACGGCCGCCGGTTCAAGGCCCCTCTCCTCCAGGTGAGGAAGGGCAGTACGAACTACCCACAGGAGTCCCAGTTGGGCTACTGACTTCAGAGGAAACAGTCTCGTGCGCTTCTGCACGTCTGATTTCTACTCAAAGTGAGTTTCAGCTTTTTAGGCTAAGGGAGCAGATGCTCTGATTGCCGAAGTACACAGATATTCCAAATCCATCTCTTTCTGTCCAAGGGAAGACTCGTATCACTAAAACCATACGCTAATTGTTTTCCTTTGCAAATTGTTCATCAGAGCTAATTTAATTGGCTCAGATTTGCATCCTGCTTGCCCCCAACAACAGCTCCAGTGTAAAATGGTGATTTTCCAACAGAGCACAGAAAAGCTCGGAGGGCTCGTTTCAGAGGTGGATTCCACGCTGCTCTGGTATGAGGAAGAAGCATCTCAGGCATATCACAGCCTCCCTGCTGCATGAGTTATACTGTAGCTACTACATCTATACGCTATACCAAATTTAAACCTCAGTCTCAGCTAACCAGCCGGTATGACAGGAACACTGTTTCCCTATTTTTTTTCCTTACTTGCTTTTTAAATCCTCTGCTGTCCAAAGACTCTCACTTTGCAAGAGGACAAGTGCTCTGAAGAGCTTCATATTCAGGATCTACCACAAAGGACCCTCATCACAGGAGCTCAAGGAAACAATCAAAATCAAAATAAAAACAACTGAACCTCTCAAGAGGGTGACCCTGGAAGAGATTCAACTTTCTAACCTGGTAAACATAACAGTAAACATACCAGCAATATGTAACCATATTGCTTTAGGCATTTTATTCCTTCTTATTCCAACTTCTTTTCTACTGAAGAATAAACTAGGAATCACAAAGTCCCTTGATAACGGAGCTAAAATAAGAGAAACAGAGTTGAGAAAAAAATGGCACAATATTTTTTTCCACTTGCTATTTCCTCATCTCTCAAGTAGAAAGAGACATGACTTCTCGTCTGTCGATATGCCCATATTTTTAAAATTCTGTTTTATCAAAGTACTTATATGTGTATAAGTTAACTTTGTTATATATTTTTTGTAGTACATGCATAAACCCCTTGAGTGACTATTTTCTTTAAAAGTCTTTCTATAAACTACTCCCATCTTTTATACGAATAAATAATTATGATCATGTTAAGATATTACCATTACTGAAACCACCTGGTCCATTATTTTTATTTTGTTTCTGTAGTTACATATCACAGACACTTGGCTTAAAAGCTACAACTCAGCAGCCTTAAATAAACAAACCTTTGTCGTCTGTTTAGACAGGTTATTTTCTAAACTCGTTCTCACTCCAAGCCAAATACTTGAGTAGGGATTTAATATCTCTTGGGCCTAATCCTAGCCACTCATAAATGTATACCTGCTTAATCACTCTGGTGCAATGCTGCAAAGACATCCCGGACTTGAACCTGAGCACACCTTTCTGAAGTGTATGCAAACGCTTATTTCTTGCACTGTTCAGACATGCGTCACGACACGTGATACTGAGCCACTGCTCACGACATCCAGTCACTTACCTCCAGAAATGCAGCTCAAATCCTTCACATTTATCCTTGCATTTCAAACAGGGAGCACCAAATCCTTGCTCATGGCCCAATCCCATCTGTTTAAAAACAAACAAACAAACAAACAACTACTGTAAGTTTGAAGAAATAAGTTACATGACTGATCTTACAGATTCCCTTTACAACAGACAGCTCAAGCAAAGCATAACAGTTTGACTAAGCTGACCTCAGGACAGCATCCTAGGGTTTGTCTAGCACTCTGTCCTAACTGCAGCAGCTTGTTCACACAAGCCCATTTGCAGGGTAGAGAGAGCAGAAAATCAGCTTTAGCCAAAACCAAACATCCCTTGGCCACTTGTTTCCCCAAAGGAGAGGAAAAGAATCTGCACCAGAGGAAATGGATTCTTTACACTCCTTAACCTGGGTCCATGCCTGCGAAACCACAGCGCACGAGGCCACTCACCCACGATCACGTCCAGAGACATTTAAGGCAGCTGCTGAGACAAAGTGGTTGGCAACACATGGCTTTGCAAAATACAGAAGATGGAGAAATAAATGGATTCCACCATTCACACATACACAAACTGGAGTAACTGACAGGAATAAAGAACAGATCTAAATGATAAATCTGATATTTCTGGGTGTATCTGAAACTACTCTGCCAGTGACTGAGAACAGAAACATCTTTCAAATCTCTTTTCAGTTCAGAAAAATACCCGGTGGTGCAGAGCAAAGGCTGAGTATTCACACAGTACATCAAATTTAAACAGATAAAATGCACTGAAAGTTGAAGGTGAAAATAGACATCACAGCCACCATAACCTAGGCATCTGTATAACACACCGCATTTAAGCTTCCTCACTCCAGTTCTGTAAGCCCTTGGGGAAGTCTCAGCCTCAAAACAAACCAAGGACTCTGGAGCTATGGTCGCTGCTGGGGGCCCAGGCTCCTACCCACCCCAGCACAACCCAACCAGCCACAAGCCAGCAGTGTGAGGAACAGCCCCACTGGGCTGCAGTGGGAGGCAGAGCGATCCTAACAGAGGTGGCTCCCCTTCCATGGAAGCCATGGACAGAAAATTAGGTAAATGCTGAAAAATCCTAGTTCTAACATAATTTTGATATCACAGTCAGCAGAACTTATTTATTAGATACGATAATATCGTAGAAGAGCCTCCAGCTTAGAACTACTTCTGGAAAGTCATGGTGTTCCTGCTGTAAACACACGGACAAACACACTTCATCTTCCGTCTCACTTCTTCCCAAAAAGCAGCAGTTTATCCACAAACTGCTCGGCCAGGACGGGCAGCACACCGCACGCTGCAAGGAAGACCGGGCTTTCCATTATGGTATAATTCCGAGGATAACTGCCTCCACAGTCATTAGACATCTCTGAGGAATTGAGACGCTTTCCTGCAGATAATTGGCTATTTAGGAAGAAAAAGAACCTTTGCAAACCACATGGCTACTGCTTACAACTCCAGGGCAGAGCACTAAATTATTTCTTCTTCCTTTCTTATTTGAAATAGTAAAAACATTCCTGCTCTGATCACAGTGACACTTTTATTAGCTTAAGGAGTCCAAATATTTGCATGCTAGAGGGGCTGATGCGAAGCCAGCGCAGTAGACATGTAAAAGATGAAAGCAAAGAACCATCTGCAAAATCATCATCTGTGTTTTTGTTTATGTGAAGCTAATCATAGCTTGCTTCCATGAAGAGGACTGTGTGCAAGGGTGCTCTCATCCAGACACCTCTCACACAGGTGCTGTACAACAGGGGAAACCACCTAGGGCTCCCGTCAAGTCACACACAAACAGAACAAAGGGCTCCCCAGAATGCCCTCTGAAGAAGAGGAAGCCAAAACCACACACAAAAATACGCCCTTTTTTTTTCTTCTTCTTTCTTCGTAACAGGTTGTTTTAAATCCTCCTTCCTAAAAGCTGTTTAACTTAATGTGCTTGTACTGCCCGCACAAATGCAAAACCAACACTGACCTAGATAGTTTTCTCTGTACTCCAGCTACAAACTGATAATGCTTGCAGTGGGGAGGAAGGGAACAGTAACCATTATTTTAATTAAATACTTTTAAATTATAGTTTTATTACACTGTTATTAGAAGGCTTGGAAGCCTGTGATCACTTCTGCATGGAGAACTACCTGCAGAGCATGCAAATAACCTTACCACTTCAAGATTTTTTAAAGAACCACCCAGAATGCAAATTTTCACATAGATATATTTTTTCAGGAGTCCTAGTATTTTCAGAATTTTTTAAGGCTAAAAGTACTTATCCAAAAGCAAGACTCTTTTCCATATGAGGGGTCTGGTCACTTGTAGACTAAATCTCTTCCATAAAGTAACTGGCATGTTCAGAACCAAGCTAGACCTCACACCACATGTACAAAGCCTCTGCCTTTGTTCTGACAGAGAAGCTATTTGGCCATTTTCCAAAAAGATTAAAGCTAATTAAAAGAAATATCAGTATACTTTGCTTTTGAGCATGACAACAGCCAGTGTCTGTGAAACTCCTGCATCACACTACAACAGGTCTCAGCAGACAGGGCACAGCAGCCTCCCAACCCACTGCACGCTCAGGAATGGAGAGCACCTGCAGCCACAACACAGTTCACCTCTGCTCCTGCCTGTGTTTATTCCCCATGACTCCCAAGTGACGCATAACTGGCTGAGAAGCACCGAGTGGGCTGACTCTAGAAGGGGAATGCGTGTCTGAAACAGGATGGAATCAATTTTCCCCATAAATGGAATTATGGGAGAAGTGGCATAGATAGGTCAGCTGAACGCTTGCCAGAGGAAGGTTCCTGCGTGTCAACTGTCATTAATTTTTATTTCATAGGAAGAGCTATCCCCAAACCATCTGGTATTACTAACATACCCAATACAGATTTAAATAATCTGAGAATGGAAGACGATATAAATATTATTGGAATCATCTGTTGCAAGCTGCTTTCAAGATTAAATAGCCCTCAAGGGCAAGGAATTTTAAATGGTTACAGCTCAGTGAGCATTACAAAAAAGCTGCTCTGTTTTAACTTGGACTGAAGTCTGGTGTCAGAAGTTGACCATCTTTACATTATAGAGCAACGTAGCTCACATCTTAAAAATCCACGTGATTGAATTCAAGCATTTAATAGTTTGTTCAGATGGGTATGATAGTATTATTTAAGCCCAGATAACCAGAAACATTTATTGTTAAGTTTATTGAACATCCAAAAAAATCTGTTTTCTTTTAATGTGAAACCTCTGGCAGTTGTTGAAGTTTTCCTTTCTTAGAAGCCCTGCACTTCTTTTCAACAGTCTCAGAATAATTTAGTTCCAAGAGCCTCTCTCTGGAGGTCAAGTCCAACTGCCCACTCCAAGCCAGTCCAACTAAATCAGATTTACCTAGGCCCTTGTCCATTTGTGTTCTGAATGCCCTATGGGGGCAGAATCCAAACCATGACAAAGATGGTCCAAAGCGAAAATAATTCTCAGTGTTTCTCGGAGTTTCTTGTGTTTGCAGGTTGCGTCAGTTGCATCTATCATCACCATACACTAAATGAAAAAGCGCCAGATTCTGCCTTTCCTATCCCCTCCCCCTAGGTAAGTGGGGAAAAATGATGCCAAGAATATGTCTGTGGAACTCTACCAGAAATCTTGAATTAATTGTTAAATAGTTAACATCAGTCCTCTTCCCCATCGAAAATGCAGTACTCAAAATACTGCTACTCGGAGCTTCCTTCCCCTTTAAAAAGGAACCTCTGAGAAACTGAAGTAAGGAGAAGGTGGAGGAGGAAGCTGTAACAAAGAACCACAGCTTTGCCATTTCTAGGCCTCACTCAAGACTTCTTTTACCTCCTTGAAGCCTCAGAGTAAAGTAGAGTCTTGGTTCCTTTCTCCTCTCTCTCCCCCACAGGGGATTCCTGTATTATCTGTCAGATGATGCGTACTAATCTCCCGTCAGGTGACAGGCACTAAAATGCAAAATCAGTACTTGGCCTCTGCTAAGTACTCTATCCAGGTACCAAAGCACTTCCACTGTTTGAGATGCTCCAAAACCTGAGAAGTTGTGGTTCTGCCCAAAAGCACTCTTTACAGCACTCTTACAGTACAGCACTCAAGAAACTTTTCCCCCAGTTGTACCGATACTGTACAAAGAGAAAGTGATCATTAGTGTGCCACTATTCTAGGGAACCCTAGAATGCTCCTTACTTCTTTGAAGATCTTTTCCCTCTTGTCCTTGAGTATTCAAACAGCAGAAATGAAGACATTCTTGGTCTAGCTATTCTTGGATTTACTACAAAAGTCCAGGGCTTTTCCAGCTTGATGATTACCTAATTATTAATCTATTTAGATGTTAGTGGGTGCACATAAAATTGTCAACATTCCAATGTTGACTAAAGGGGAAGGAGGACCCACGCCAACCAAAAGCAACTCCCTCCATTAAAACTGTTCAAAAGAATAAAACTAATGAGATTCATATGCTATGCATGCTTTTTGCTGAGGGGTGATCTTGCATCACTATATTCTCTTCCAGTAGATTACATCATTAGGAAAACACATAAATTTGATTAGGTTACAGGATTTAACATAGCTCTTATGCTTTTAATACCTATACTTGTAATGCAGACCATAAAAGTGACTGTGCCTGGACAATGTTCTTTCCCTTAAGACTTCTACAGACACCACAAGAGAAAAGATGCAAGAACTTCTGTAGCGAAGAGTAGGATCCCACGGACCCTTCTATATTTGTTGTTGTCATTTAACATCTGTCCATTAAAATTGATGGCAAGTCTGCTCTAGTATTTTTAAACTCGCATTTGGATCTGAGGATGATTTGACTGGGATTATGATGCAGAAGCTCTTTTAAGGAACTCCATTTGCACACAAACACGAATGCCAAAAAGTTCTTGCATCCAAGAAAAATGTGAAAGATGTTCTGAGTCGGACAACTGTAAGTATAAATCAGGGAGCTGAAGACTACCATAGTATACAAGGGCTCTGAATTTATTTTATTATGATGCCTTTAGTTAAATATCAAACAGCTCAGAATATAAATATTTAAGGCATCACTGCACAGTCTACCATGAAGAAACTAACAGCTACCAAAGATTTCTAAACTAGTAAGAAAACAAAGTGGTGTTTATTCAGAAAGCCCACTATTATGCTAAGCTTGAATGCAGCTGACACATACTATAACACTGTATAAACCACCAATAGAGACTCATCTATCAGTCAGTGCTGCAGAGGCAAACTGAGACTTACCCTCTTTACTGCTCCAACCTCTCCAAGAAGTTTATTTTGAGAGTAAAGGTTCCTAGGAAAACTCATCTGCCACAAGGGTGCAAGTCACCATTGCCCACTACATCCACCCCTACCTGCTTTAACGGCTTAAGATAATCTGTATCAGCAGGAAGGATCAGTCAGTCAGAAGTTTAAGGTTGTCTTGCAGGAGCTTCACACAGCAGAGTTTTGTGAGCACCACGTACACTGCAGAGCTGAAAGGAGACAGACAGGACTACCCAAGAGATGGCAGCTTCCCTCAACAACCTGTTTAAAAATGCTTTCTAGAGATGCATCTGTCAGTTTGCTTAGAAGAGGGGGCAATAACTACTTTGTCAGGATACACATACATGTATTCACGTGTTTTGAAATCAGTGCTCTGACCCAGCTGCATCTTCTAGCACCAGATCCTCAGAAGCAGGCTTGAAAAATCTAATCACTCCTTAGGAGGCAAGGAAAAATATGCATGGGTGTGCACATACATATATATATAATCTGCACATATTAAAAAATGTATATCCTTTTTCAACTAGTGCTTCTAAAAAGTCACAGCTAGACAAACTCAAAGCAAGGCATAGGAGAAGAGTTAGGCAGATGTAACAGACAGCCAGAAACACTCGCACAGCAGCAGCCGGAGTACAGTTAATGCTACGTGAAATTGCCATGACAGAAGAGTCCTTACTCCGTGACAGCAGACTGAGTCTCAGACATAAGTAATGGGCATGACAAGCCTTCCTCGGGGCAGCCTTGCTCTTCCTACAGGTCTCCAAGATATACAGAGACCTTCATATTACACCAAAGCTTGCAAAAATGCAAGATGTATATGTTTGCGTGTATAAACACATATGTAAAACACATATCTTTAAAATAAACTGTGCTATATGCTTGACGCATTTTAATCCCAACCCCTCCCTCTGTTGGGGCTTGTGAAAATTGAGGAACAATCATTAATTAGAAGCCACATGTTTAGCACCTTTGAGGAAAAAGAAATGTTTTTTTCAACTTACACTGATAAAACTTTGCTTGTAATTTTTATACTTTTTGTTGTTATTTTATCAAGCAGTAATTTCTCTCTAGCATCACTGGCATAAACAGAGCTTTTTGCCACTACTACAGAACACTAAAGAACACTGTTGCTTATGGTAAACTTTTCAGTTCATCAGTAAATACTTGGCTTATAATTATGCCATTATCAATGTTCTGTCTGATGTTTGAAATCACAGAGTCTAGATAGTTTCTTGGCCTGTTGTCCAGGCTCTTAGAGTCCTTAGGGTTGGAAGGGACCTTTAGAAATCATCTAGTCCAACTTTCTCTTCATAATATTTTATGGTTAACTACCTGGGGAACACTTTCCTCACAGAATCAAATGAAAAAGTTTAATTTAGCCACAAAGCCTTGGCCAAGCTGATGTCCAGCAACATAAACCCTATTTCTTCTGTCGGTTGTTAGCCATTTCAGAAAACAGCTCATGCCAGTACTACAATCTCATTCCTTTTCCAGTTTTAGGTGTGTGTATGGAGGGGGGAGCAAACTTTATTTCTGTGCCAGATCAACTCTCACCTCCACGCCTTATTCTTACCTTTCTTTGCAGCAGACAGAACTCGCCCATGAATATCTCTTTACATTTCCTTAATCTTATTACACACAAAGAGCAATGAAAGAGCTTGCTACTATCATAGGTCTCCATGGCAGCAACACCAAAGCAAACACTGACATCAACAGGAAGCACAGCCCAACAGATATGAGATCATACTTTGCAAAATACAGATACAATTGAATTTGCTCCTACATATTCTTACTCAACTTTCTTCTATCACTAAAGAGCCTTACAGTTCTCTGAATTAATGATGTCAAAGTACTGTCTGTATTTGGTTTTCCACCACAAAGAAAACCTCAATGCACAAAGTCATGAGCATAGGAAAACTGCAGAGTCATTACTCACTAGAGAACAGAGCTTCACCTTCTCTTCCCCAAAAACCTCCTTTCCCCCTTTTCTGCCACAACCACAATGCTGCTTTTATAAAGCCAGGACTATCCCATGGAAGTTTTTAACAGAACAACAGGACTCGTTGTCAGATTCTTGTTCTCCCTAATAAAGCACAAGACCCTGCTGCAAGCAGGGTTACAGAGCATGACCATGACCTAGTGATTTATGTTATAAAGTTCACTGAGGTGACAGACGGAACAAAAATACAGATTAGCAGAACTTTTTTTTTCCTAACAGGGTATTTAATGAAGCATTAAGTTGTCAGCTTTCCTATAGCCACAAAGTGAAGTTCAAGAACATTGTGCATATTGTATTTGGGAGATGGAGAGGCCTGTTCACTGAACAGGCACTCTTCATGTTAGAGCTGTTCTCAGGCTTCAGTTCAGCTGTGCAACCGCTTTGTGTATACAAAGCAATCCTCACAATCCTCAAACTGGCAGCAAAATCCAATTCCTTCACTTTTCGCTTACTTTTTTTTTTTAAATAGTATACACTTATATTCCTCTCCTCTTTAAATAGGTGGGACAGTAATTAGATGTTAGTAAACTAGACTTGATGCCCAGTATCTCGCAACTTTCTACACTGTTTCCTGACAGCGCTGTTACTTTGTGCCTCTGCAGTGCAAGGTGACCTCAGCCCCTTACACGTGTTCATGACTGTGGAAGAACAAACTCAGCAGGTATTCTCAGTGTTGAAAATTCCCCTTCAGACTCCTGTAATTCTTGACCACCGTGGTGGTCCAGAGCCCCGGATTCAGCCAGGAGACAAACCTGGCCCTAAGGCAGACTTGCTGAGTCGGCCACTTGCCGAGATAGCAAGAGGAGCTGTACAGCACAAAGAAGCGAAACAAAGGCAGTCAAATTAAAAGCCTGGGCTGAAACACACAGCCTTCCTCACAGCCGGGCTCTGAGGGGAGCAGTGCCATGCAGGACTGCTGCTCCTCCCTCCCAGGACAGCAGCAACACCAGCAGCTATTCACTGCTCAGAAAGCAGGGGTGGGTGGGGCAGCCCTCCTTCCTGCCAAAGGTTGTTTCAGCCCTCAGCACTTAGTGACACTTGGGCAGTGCCACCGTTAAAGTGAGCTAGAAAATAACACACCTGGGCAAGGCGGAGAGGAGGGGAAAAAAAAAAAAAAAAAAAAAAAAAAAAAAAGGAAGAGGGGAGGGACACTGATGTGAAGACCACATACAGATTTTCCTGAGCCAGTTCCGAATAGTTTTCTTCTCTTCTTAGAGAAACATAGATATAAATCCATTATTTACAATACTATGAATGCTTCCTCCAGCATAATAGCCCGTTAAAGCCAACAGCATCTTTCCAAGGAGAAAGATACACACAGCTAAAGAGAGCAAGAGGCTCAAGGACTACTGATACTTGGAAAAAAGATAACCTTAGAAACATCACCTTGGAAAATTCATCTCCAGACGCAGGGAACAGCAGCCTCATTGTGCTGCTCTAGGCACGAGCAGCTGCAGGCAGGGGAGGAATCCATTTGTCGGTATCAGGTGGGTGTTTGTCCCACACCCTGTGCCCAGGGCACCCACTTCCCTGAGGCTTCCCCAAACGCACCCAGAGCGGCACCTCCTGCTACCTGCAAGTGCAGAGCCTTACTACTGCTCCAAGTCTCCAAGAACAAGGGCATTGCGACACGTTTGGGGCAGCGCTGAGGTTCTTCCTCCCTCTCTGTTCTTCGGAAAGCTTCTTGGAAGTTGCTAAAGACAAGGGAGCTCAGCTGCTCATTAGTCACTACCTTCCTGCCACACTGTAAATAGTTACTAGTCATAACACTAACAACATTATTATTATTAATAATAAAAGGCTCAGCATAAGGTAGCAAGCAGTTTCTGTGCAAGAAGAATAACTCAAGCTTATTTGTACCACAGGAGCAGGACAGGCTGGTGAGAATCTCTGTGAGTGGTTAAGTCACCCACTATTGCTGACAGACTTAAACTCAGGCCCTGTCTGACAGGCCTGGCATCACCTTAAGACCAGCTTCCCCTCAAAGAGTGAAGAGTTTAAGGGTTTTGATGAGCTTGACTGGTACTTGTGATATTTTAGATTTAAGTGTTCATGCACAGAGCACACATGCCCACCTTATTAATGATAGCTGAACCACACCAGATCACTATCCCATTTCTGTTAGTGATCAAGAACAGATGCCAAAAAATAAAGATACAGCCAAACAACCAAACAGACCCAGAGGAGCAGAGCAGATACAAACAGCACTTGCCAGAATAACTTCCCACCTTTCAAGAAAGGAGGAAGTTTGCCAAAATGAGGCAGGAGAGAGGTGGAAATAAATGAGTTAAGAGAATGGGAGTTAAAGAATGGAGGATGAAGTCATACAGCTATTGTACAGTTAGTGAGGGTTATGACTGCAACATAAAAAGCATGAAAGACTTTTTGGTTAAATACCAACAATTAAAGCAAAATGATTTAGTGCAGACTATGTGGTTATACAGAAAGGCTTTCCAGTTTCCCTTTCACCAACTTGTCAGAGGTCAATGTCTACTGGGGACTGAGTTTCATCCAAGTTAAAAAGTGAAAGAAAGTGACAAGAGATTTGTACAAGAGGAGAAAAAGGAAGAATAAAAAGCTTTAAAAGCATATACTGGAAACAAATGGATAGAAAAATGGTGCACCTCTCTACACCGTGAACAATTCTTAGCTGCATTAATACTCTTAGCAAAGGGTAGAGCCAAACAGAATAAGTGACACAAACTACTTGTTTTGGCACATACAGCTTTCCAATAGTTACTGTACAATTTGAAGCAGATGTTTAGCCATGACAAGTTCACTCAAGCCAAGAGTGTTATCAGCAGACTTGTACCAGGATTCACATTTATTCTCACTTTAGATAGACGAATTCAGAAGAGGAATGCCATAGCTTTCAAGAGTATGCACCTCAGCTTCTGGAGTTCAAATAACTTTCATGGAAAAAGCTCCTTGCTGCTGTCAAGTTTAAGGTTTAGAAGGGGCTTAGAAGGGTTCAGCAAGTTGATTCAAGAAGCTGGAGTGCATCGGGTGACAGGAGTCCTGGCTCCAGCACCCTGCTGCCCTGGGGCTGATGCTGCGGGTGAGGGATGCAGCTTCCCCAGACCACAGCTCTCATCCAGGGTGCATCACCACAAGCGGATCAGCATCAAAGAATGGAAGTAGTAACTCACTGCTGACCCACTGCTGACCCACAGCAGCCACCCACAGCCTGCCAAGCTGCACACGCTTCTGTGCATGGCTCCACTTCTAGCTTAGAAGCTGAAACAGCACACAGGTATACAAAGATGCATATGAGGAAAAAAATGCACTTAATTATACCTACCAACTAGCCGAGGTGCTATGAAAAAAAAATGGTTAAAACAAAAAAAAGGCAAGAAAAGCAAGAGACGCCCTAACCTCCCACATCTAGAGGGGACACGGGAGCAGAGGATGCATTTGCAGTAATTTGCAGCCGCCCTTCGGCGCAGCGGCGCACGGCGCTCTCACTGCCTCCTGTCACCACCGCACACCTGAACGGGACCTGCACGCGGAGTCACGCGCAAACCCGCGCCCCGCGGGAAGGGCGGCTCCCGCCGACGTTACCTTCTTCACTTTGCTCTCCAAGTCCATGGCGCCGTCCCGGGCGGAGGCGCAGCAGCTCGCGGCGTTGCGGGGCGTTGCGGGGCGTTGCGGGGCGTCCCCTCGCACGTCCCTCGCACGACGGCGCCACCACCGCGCTCAAACTTCCGCAGCCCCGAGGCAGTGGCTGCAGCCGAACAAAGGCCGCTCGGCAGCCAATCCCCACCCGGGGGCCGCGGGCGTGCAGCCA
>PTEX01000223.1:379180-400758 GCA_003342815.1 Eudromia elegans | reverse complement strand
TCGTGGGGAGGCGGGCGCTGGGGCAGCGGCTCTACCCGAGCGGCGGCGGGCGCGGCGGGGCCGCCCCGAGCACGGGAGGAGCTGGCGCGGGGGCGCCGCGGCTGGCGGCGGGGAGAGGAGCAGCGCTCTGTGCCCGCCAGCTCGGGGACCTGCCCGGGGCAGGTCGGTGCCTCCCCGTGGCTGGTGTGCCCTGGCACTGTGTCAGCGCCTGGGCTCGCGGCCACCCTGTGCTTGGGGTCTGGCCGGGGAGCATGGGCACACCTGCGCATAGCAAACTTACGAGGATAAGTGTTAAAATCTCAGGACAATTCTCTACACGGAGAAGCATCATCACGCATTGGAACAGGCTGCCCCGGGAAGTGGGGCAGTCACCGTCCCCGGCGGTGTCCAAGAAACGTGTGGATGAGGCGCTTGGGGACGTGGTTTGGCAGACCTGGTGGTGAGAGGTTGGGCTTGATGGTCTTAAAGGTCTTTTCCAACCATAATGAATCTGTGGTATTGTATGATATTTGATTTAACACTTTAATATCATACATTTACCTTCTCTTGTGTTTCTTTTGATCTTTGGAAGGCATCTCTGTCCAGACCTTATAGGTACTCAAATCAGTATTCAGGAATAATATTATAGAGTATACTGTAACTTACCTGAAATAGCTCATATTCCTTTCATACTATTTATTTTCCTAAGTAAGTCACAGGTTACTTGTTTTCTTCTCCAGAGACCAAATATTTCTTTATTTCAATGTTCTGATGTTTTGTTGTCATCCCTTGTTCATAGATAATTGCAGCAACATGAAAAGGAGGCTACATCTGTTCGTTCCTTCTTATCTCCCATCATAGCAGCTTTTGGATGCCCAGCCCTTTGAAATAAAGACAAACTTTTGGTGACTTTTCTGCTGGGAATTTTGTATCAGCATCATGATGGACAGCACAGGCCAACTGCTCATGCCAATGAATCTCAACAACAGACCAAAGTAGTGGAGGAGTTCAAAACCAAACCAACCAACCAACCAAAGAGACAAGAGGGGCTAATGATGTCAAGTCATAACATTACAGGAAATGAGAGAAGTCAGACCATCAAGAGACGCTAATGTGCTTGTTGTCTTTCTTTTTCAGAAACGGGTTCTTTGTTGTACTGTGGGTTTTTTAAAGTTTATTGTACTTTATTATTTATTGTATATATGTGTTTGCATTCTGTTTCTTTTGGTTAAGTTGTTTGTTCGGGCTGGTTTTGGGTGTGAAGGGCAAGAGGATGCTTCAAATGTTGGTATACCGGGGGCCAGTAGAGCCTGAATACCATTTACAGGCCCAACTTCCTCTCGGACTAAGATCAAAGGGCATCAGCCAGGATATTATGCCTGTTCAGTGGATGAGCTTTAAAACAGACGAGTGTTTAATGCGATAAAGCAAAATGATAGTAGACTTTGCCATTACAAGGTCCTGCTAGATATCTTTGGCATGGTAAGCGGAGAAAGGAAAGTGTTGTAGTTCTTCCCATGTGACTTTCATATAGGAATGGATATATAAGCCTGTCTACGTTTTAGAAAGCTAAACAAAGTAAAATAAAAACATGTACAGTTTAATCATATTTTGCTTGTTTTTATTTGGTTGACAGTAATAACCCTATACTCTTCTTGTGAAGATGTCTCTCCTGTTAAGTTGTGACACTGCTAGCTTTATAACAATTTCATTCATTTGTGATTTCTTGGAACTCCAGATTTGGAGAGACTTGTGATTGGTACATCTTTCAGGTGTGTAGAAAGATGCCATACAAAAGTGACCAAGCATAGTAAACTTTTAGTGGCCTTTCTGTCTATGAACTATGAAGATTACAAATTAATATAGGTAATCTAAAGTGCAGAGCCCCCTGTTTTCGCAAACCAGCAGATAGTTAGTGGAATATACTTCCTCTGGGGTCTGTTTCAGGAAAGGTCCGTAAAGAATCCATTTTCAGATTCTAATTCTTTTCTGTGCTTTCTGCAACTTTCATTAGCCTGGGCTTGCTGACTGCAGAAATAATTTTGTGCTCTGTGAATGTGATCTTGTAGAGAGCTTCCCCTTAAGGGTTCTCAAGTTCTGAACGTGCCAGGACACAGAACCCGGCTTTCTCATAACTTTTTTTAAAAAAAGCAATTTTTTGAACAAAAAGCAAGCCACATTCCAGTCTTAAGTTTCTCACAATAACATTCTTTCAGCCAACAGGCAGAATGGGAAAAAGCTAATAATTCTACCATGTGCACTTCTGGGAATGTAGACTATGGGGTGTGCAATATCCCTTAGATTGTCTTGCTGCTTTTACAATTTTATTTGCACTCAGATACTGTAATGATGATTGCATTTGGACTCATTATACATCTCCAGTCATTAGATATGTAGATAACATAGATGATTCATAATTCCATTCTTGAGGGAGAGAAAGGGTGATATCATAATGACTTAGCAATGCTTAAAAACTGTTTCTGGGAAAGTTGTTTAATAAACTGTTCTTTTGATTAAAATTTAAAGAAAATACATCAGACAGGGTTCCAGCTACATTCTTCTAGTTGCATTGTTTACTCAGTGCTTCATATGTCATGATAAATGATGCTGTGTGCTTTTAAGATTTTTCTGTAAATATTATCTTAAGTGTAATATAAATATAAGAGCCTGTGTTGCCTCAAAGTGGCTTAATACACTAATTTAGTTTTAAAAAAAATCATTTCAGATTAATAAAGGGATAACATTTTCCTTTTTTTTTCTGTATTTGAAAAAAAACAGGGGAGCATAATGTTGAATTTTGAATATCTTTGGATAGATAAAAAAAAACTAAAGCAAACAAAACAAATCCCAAAATCTAAAGTGAAACTGGGGCGCGTAAGTCAAAAGTTGTAAATGTTACTGTCCCCTTCTTATGTGCTTTCCAGGTAAGCATACATGCAGTTCTTCACTGTACTTTGTTTTACTTCCTGCTTATCAGGATTTGGGTTTCTCTGAGTGCTCAAAGGTAGTATGAAAGACTAATTTGATAACCTCTTTCATACTTGATCCTTTCAAGATCTAGAAACGAGCCCTTAAAGCATTTAGGCCTTCAGAGAGCCTTAATCCATTAGAAAGTTCTGCAACTTCCATGCATCAAAGTAACCATGCTTGAAATAAAGACAGATGTAGGAGGCTTATAAAATGCAGGTAGCAATTATTATTATTATTTTTAAGACAGTAGTGATAAGGACTCTGCCTGCCTTTCCTGTAATGCACGGGTAGATAGTAAACTTGCCCCAAGCTGGAAAATGAAGTCATATCTCTCCTCAGCTTGATAGGGGTCCGTCCATCTTCCAGCTATTGCAACTGTGGTCTAGCTACCAGGCCAAGCTCCTGTCCTGCTCCTTCTTGTTCTCCCTGTCTGGTCCAGGGAGTCTTTGTTGTATTTAAAGAAGTGACAAAGCAGAGTGGTGGAAAATACGTTGTACCTTTGTGATTGTGGCACTGCCTGGGAAATGCAAAGCTTTGGGCACTCAGAGGAGGGACTTAAACCTTCATCTACCATTTCCTGGGGAGGCTAGAGGCAGAAAGAGGCAGAAAATTAGGAGAGGAGAGGCGAGAAAAGAAAAATCTCTAAAAGGAAGGAGCAAGCTGTACTTTCTTTTCTGAAATAATTAGGAGGATGTTGGCTGTTTCCCAATAGACAGGGATGTTTTCTAGCAAGTTTAGGTGATTCATGCAAGTCTCAGAGGAATAGTTCAGTGTTTCCAATGAAATGGATGGAGGCAGCTGTCTGCCCGACTGTGTTTCCCATCTTGCTCCGTGTGCTGGAGAGGCTGGAATCTGTCCTGCCTTGCCGAGCTGTGTGCTTAGGTGCCCCTGCACAGAGAGCGGGTGTTGCAGCACGCAGCTTTTAGGCCTTCAAGGGCTCTACGGGGTGTAGTTCAGAAATTATGTCACGGATAACGGAGCTAATTCTTTAATCTATTTCTGTTTAATCTCAGACAATAAGTCACTAGCTACAAACATGCCAACCTGAAGAAGGTTCCTGCCTTATTAAGTCCCTAGCTGAAGTAAATATATTTAGACCAGAAAAAAAAAACTTACTAAAAATTATAAATTATTACTATAAATAACTTACATTATAAATACAGTATTAGAAAAAATACCAAGCAAGGCCAGAGGTACACTTGTTGCTCTTTGAAAAGCTTATTGTACCATAATGTTTTCATTTCATTTTTGACAAGATAACAAGTGTCTTCTGTCTCATTTAAGGATGTGTGCAAATAGCAAAAGACAAATACGATTTTTTTTTTCTAGGATAACTCATCTGTTGTGGTATTTGTGGTTTTTTTTCTTATTATAATTTTAATTATTTTTTAATATTTTGATTTGTACCAACTATATTGATTTTTCTGTCAATTATCCATCTAAACAGAGACAATGCTGGCTGTTTATCTGTTAGCTACTGACTCTAATTAGGTAGAATGACTTTCACTTTGTTTTTGTTGTTCTAAAAGTCAAACACAGATTCTTAATATCCAGTAGCAAGTACCCTAGTAGCAACCTCAATTCACTTAAGAATTTCTGCTTGCACAGCCATGTTTCTGCCAAAACATTTTTGTTTGTTTCTTTTTTCTTTTTTTTTTTTCATGAGAACAGGCAAATTCATCAAAATGAAACCTTTGCAGGAATACAAACACTAGGAAAGGAATTTCTGATCTCAGTAAAAGAATATAGGAAAAAACCATCTCTATCTTGCTTGGGATCAAGGTGTTTCCCTGAGTTGTGGAAGGTGAAATCTGCTCAAGAGCCTGAGCTGCGTGGCTCAGACGGAAAGCTTTAACCACAGCGAGTGCTTTGCCTACGGGGTGGTTAGCCAGTTCAGCAAGGGGCAAAGGAAGGGTCCTTCTCTCAGGTTTCTCACTTTGAGTACTCCTGGTTTCATTCCAAGGCAGAACAAGACAACATTTGATCTCTCAAAAAACTATAGGATGGGAAATAATTCCCTGCCCAGCTCTGCTAACAGTATGATATTATGATATTAGGAGCACTTACTTGGCTTCTTTCCCAAGCAAGGGAACTCCAGTAAATGCTCTACAGTTCTCAGATTTTCCATTAGTAATAATTTACATATAGATTGTATATAATGTCTAGAAATGGATAATATAACTACCAGCTGGATAGTTAGTGCCTCTTTGTACTGTATATTTAATAACTTCAGCATAGACTTACAGAGATGATTGCTAATAGTATTGGAGGAAAGTAGTTAGAGTGTGTAAGATCATCCATTTATGGCTACGAATGCCAAGGAACGTTAATAGGTAACTGGATTCTTTATGTGTCCATTCATAATTGCAGACTCTAAGGTTACTTGCCACCCACATCCCAGAAAAGCGAGTCAGTTAAGTCTTAGAAAACAGGCACAGTGCATCAACCTTCCCGCATACCAGACTCCTTTTATAGCCATAGAAAAATCTCCGGGCTTGGCCTTGCAAGCAGAAATTTTTCTCTCAAGTGGATTGAGGTTGCCACTAGGGTCATGCATCTCCGAGCTGCAGCTTCTCCTAGCTGTCTTTTGCTCTTTGTCTTGCTGATCAAAACCACTCCTAGACTAACCCATCTGAGATTTTTGAGATACCCAGGAACTTATACCTTGTCAAAGAACAAGTCTCAAGAGGAATGATTAATAGTTTTTGATGATGTATGTCATATATGGTAATAAAATTTAAGGTTAGGACATATCTAAAGTAAATGCTAGAGTAAGTCCTCCTTTTGCTTTGCTGCTTCTTTTTGCTCCAGTCCTGTAATACCAAGTTAAAAGACTTAAATGATATTACAGTATGACTTTGCTACTAGTGTAGCAGTTACTACCTCTATGTGAATAGCAGTTTAGTCCTAATAGTTTAGTCCTAACAGTCCTAATAGTTTAGTCCTAAGAGTCCTAATCCAGCAGATAACTATATTGGCCTTGATGGGGACGCCAGCCAAGATTCATGAGCCATCCACGTAGAGTCTTAAGAGTCCTAATCCAGCAGGTAACTGTATTTGCCTTAGTGGGAATGCCAGTTAAGATTCATGAGCCATCCACAGAGAGCATTTCCTTGCACCTTCCCTCATTTTGAAAAGGTGCCATTTATATCTTTAGCAGCTATGGAGTTGATTTGTTGCCTGCAATTCAGCTGCTGTGTCCTGATGTTTGGTTTAAAAGCTTTTGCAGTGGTTGCACAAGAGAACTGATCTTCAGAAGAGGTATTTTGTACCAAAATGATGGCATTGTCTCAGGATTAGGAATTAGATCAGGAATCAGAGCAAACTGGCATTTCTGTGAGTGAAACAGAATTTTCAAAAGCTCTTGGGAGATGTGACATGTTTTGCTGTAGCAAAGAGACTAGAGCTATGAGTAGAGCCAGAAGTTGGTGTTTAAATGCACTTGCTGTTTCAGTCTTTGTAAAGCCTTGTTCTAGAAATTTTGCCTATTTGCTTGGCTCTAAACAGTGCAGAAGTCCCGGCAATTTCAAGTGATGTATGGAATTGCATACAATTAACCACAGTGTGTTCTGGGGAGCAACCAAAAGATTTTCTGGTGCTTAGGTAGATACTTCCATAAAAGTAGCCATATATGTAGTGGTGAAGCACTTAGAGAAGACAACTGACCATATCAACTAAGCCTAAAGCAGCAGTTCTGTTTCTCCCTCCTTCCCTTCTGACTTTTTCATGGTCTCATGGCCTTCTTTGTGCCACCTCTGGTGTTTCTTTCAGCTTTTGGGTAGCCAGTTCAACCCATTAAGCTGGAAGAAATCTATTGATTTCTTCTTTTTCTGTATGATTAATTATTTTTCCATCAGTTTACTGAGCTGAATTGCTCATGGAGGAAATTAAACATGAGAGATAACACACAGGGAGAGGCAGGGTGGGAGAGCTGGCAGCAGATAAGGGGCAGCAGGATTCGGACCACCTCTAAGCAATAGTAAATTGTTGGGTTACTTCTTCACTTCTCATGGAAACGTGTAATGAACTGGGGGGAGAAAGACATAAGTCGTTACAGGAGGATAAATGAGAGGACAGTTAAATACACAGTTTGCTATCAAACATGGTCTGGAGAAGTTTAGGAATGGGTTGCTGAAGATAGGAGAGGCAGAGACAAGCATGGGGATAGCTGCTCAGGAGGCACTACAGGATTCATGCTGTCCATGCTCCATGCTGTCCATTGGCCATTATACGTATGCGAGTCCCAAAGGTCATCAGTGTGTTTGCAGGGTGTCTCCATACCTTGAAGCACAACGCTGTCCAGATTCTGAGCTGTTCAATGTAAGGTAGCAACAGGCTTATAGTCTATAAGTGATGAATCTGTAAACAAATAATTCACTGATCAAACATCTCGTTATAATGGCAAACAGGAGCACTGCTGTCTCAAAGCTCTTGGAAGAAATATGCGGCATGAATGAGAAGAAAAGAGAAGCTTTTGGATTGTATCTGTTTTTATGGTTTGTCTTCTTCGTTGCCCATATAATGCGTTTCTTCTTTTCTGCATGTACTTATTAGGCGTGAAACACTGCAGCAGGTATTCTGACAAATGTTTTATACACGCCCTGGCTCTGCTCCTTTACTGGTAGACTATAAAGGATTAAGAAGACATTAGTAAAAAGAAACAGCATGAATAATATGACATATTGGATTCAAGATTTTAATATATTTTCTTAATTTTGTCTATGTGTTCCCTTACCCTTTGCTGTTCATTCACTTAAATCTTCCTCCCATTCCCTTATATGGCATGACTGAAGTTTTAGTTTACCTTTCTCATCCGTGTTTTGCCTTCCTTTCTCAAAAAAGTATGTTAATGTAGCTTGATAGCATCTTATATTTATCTGTTACTAAGGAAATAGATACAAAAAGGAATATAGGCAAAGTCAGCAATCTGTGTGCCTATGTACATGTCTACTTCTCTGTGTTTCTTTTTTTTTTTCCTTCTTAGTTTGTTTTTCCATGAGTGACAAAATACAGTACCAATAGCCAAGGCTATCCAACACTTCCAATCTAAGGTCTGTTTTCAGTTTCTTATAACTTTGTCGAACATTAACCATTTCAGCTGAAGGCTTTCCTGCCTCACAAGCTACCACGCTTTGCCTTTCCTTGTGTTTTGCCTTTTCTTTTTGTTTAATTTACTGGTGTAGGAGAAGAAGATGGAGGGAGGGAAAAAAAGAAGTTATATTCTTAATGCCAGCAAAGACCACAAAGGTGATTCCTAGAACATGAGTTGTGGAAAATATTTTGTTTTGATAAGTCCAAGTTAAAAATTCCTGTATGTCTTTCACTGAAAATGTTACTGCCTAATTTTAGTGAATGAGCTAAAGGCTCATTCTGGAGGCATTTTCATTGGAACTTGATGACTATACTGAGCAAACCAGTGAGGTGGTGCTGCTGCTCTCCTTTGAGTAGTGCTGTGGTTGGGGCGTTCAGCTGTGGAAGTGTGGGAGATCCTTCTCTAATCCTGTTGCTTTTCATTCTGAATCACAAGTGCCCCATAACCTTTGAAGTAAGGAATCATTCTGTCTCCTTATGTACACAAACTATTTGGTACTGAGCAGGACAGCTGTGACAAGAAACATTCCTCTTCTCTTAGATACCCTTTTGTGCAGAATCCTTTGAGCAGCACTTGCTTCTGGACAATTATCAATTCAGGCCAATGTGGAATAGTTGCTTGTGTAGCCACCCTTATAATATTTGACTTTGAAATTTTCTGTAATGCCAGGCAACTGTACTATGCACTAGCCGATTAATTTGGGAAGGTATCCTCTTTGCTGGTTTTGTAAACGGCTTTGAAATCACCTTGTGAATATATCCCACACTTGTGAAGTTTCTGTTTGCTTGTTTTACATAACAGCTTTATTTGTAAGGCTCAGCACCTCAAAAATATATTTATATTATGATTTACATTAAATGTAAATTTAATATAAAACTTTGTTAAGTTAAACTATTCTGCAGAGTAAATTATTTACATAAAAGCAGTTTATACAGCTCTAAGTCTAATGTTTCTTGTGTTTGCAGTGAGCACTTGAGTTTTGGCAAAAAGCAGTTTGGGATGTCTTTTGATGTTTGCTGTGTCATGGTCTTTGAAAAATTATTGCTCACAAAAACGTCACAACTTGGGAACTGAGTTTGAAGCTTATCAATAATATGTAGGTCCACTGACCAGAAAGCCAGCCTGAGCTCAGTAAACTGAATTGGTTATGTTCTTAGGATATTATTTCTATATGACTCTGAGCAATGTATTGAAGATTTGAAGATTTTTTAAAAAAAAAGCTAATATACTTAGGAGTTTAAACCTTACTGCTTTTCCCTTTTGAAAAATACCATTTCTGTACCTTAGTATTCATGTACAAAATGAGAATAATAACTTCTTTAAACTCTGGAAAACAAAAAGTCATTCAAGAATCCAAGAATTGAAAAGCCCTCATATTCTGTAAGGGGAGTGACTTCATAAGTGCTTAAAATAGATATATTACTCTGGAGCAATCAAATAGTGACTCAGTTCCAACATTTTATAATTTCATGATGTTAGAAAAGTCAAATAGCATGGATCTATTTATTTCTTCTTGACTAGCTGATCCTTTCTGTTAAGAGGATGCCTTGTTTAAGCTAGAGAATTCCCTCTAGGTTTTGATCCACTCAGATTGTTAGAAGATGTTTTACTGTTGTCACTGCTTTGATTCAGAACCCCAGCTACATCAAATAACTACAACAGAATTGACTTATCTGCTGTTGCTCTTATAAAGGTCTGCTCAGTACTAAAAATGCTCTGCTGCTTCTGGCAGAAGAATGCTGCCTTTTCCTTTGAGTTCAATGTGCAGACCCTGTCTTCAAAACAGGATTATCAAACACTGAATATATGCAGGATTTGTGAAACATCTTAATGCAAGTTGGCAGTCACTTATCACACATTATTAAATAGTTTTCAAAAATCGCAATGTTGTCACTGTAATTAGAAGTCTCTTTGTATTGTACTACATAAGTGGCTTGTTAATCTGAAATGAAAGTTATTAATATCTGGATCTTAATTACTATAATTACATTAAACGTAGTCTTGTTGTGAAGGATGAGTGCTGTTGTTGCTCTACAGATTTTCACATCTTTGGGTGATTGTTATACAATGCCAATGATTTTGCCTTCAGATATAATTATGATTTAAATTTTGAAGCCAACTGTAGTGTGATATAGCATGAGTATGCTTTCTGCTTTCAAATTCTAATGTAACTCGGGATGAAAGTCTGCTGTGGCTGCCATCCCAATTTTGGAATCAATTTTTTTGTGGAACAAATAATCTGTGATTATCTTTTTCCTTTAGGAGTGGAAATGAATCTGATAAGATGTAAATACACAGACTTCATTTGAAACAGAATACCACAAATTTTAATCTCGGGATACTTCTGGGATCAATGAATGGAAAATAATGCTATCCTCAAAAATATACACATATTTTTGTAGCCATTTTAAAGGCTTACACCTACAATGAGAGGTAAGAATTGTATTATTGTATTAATTGTATTAATTGTAGAATTGCATTTGTCTTATTCTCACTGAGTTTCAGATGTGTAAGAATTAAACGTATGAGTCAGAGCAAGTCATTCCAAGATCCCTTTATAGTCAATGAGAGAAATAGACATTACTAGTGAGTAAATCATCCAACTTATTTAGACACTGTACGCGATTCATGCTTTAGAGAGAGAAATTGCTCGTTCTGTGTGCTGACTCGCTAATCACACGCTCTCTGGTCAGAGCATCTCTAGCTGCACTGAGATGTGACCCTGAGGCGAGGTTCGACTCAATAGAAGCACTGGTTTACTGCGGTTGGAGGGGACCTCTGGTGATCACCTAGTCCAACTCTTTCCTTGAAGCAGGGTCCATCAGAGCGAAGCAAAGGGTGCCAGAAGTTCCAAGAACTATTGATTACTTCTCTACTTCAGATATTATTAGGTATGCAACCCTTCTTTTTTCCAAAAGCAAGATTATTTGCAGAAAGTTAAAAGAAAGTAACTCATTTGAACATAAAACCCAAGATGGATAGTCTAGCCAAGTTACTCATGCAAACCGAAGTTTATCTGGAAAAGAAATTAACAACTAAGTCAGTACTATTTTGAGTTATCTGAATGTGGGTATAATAAAAGGAATTTAAACCATGGATTTAATTCTTCACTGATGACTTTGTTTTCTTTGCCCGTTTTTTTTTCACTCCCTGCTGCTTAGTCCTCCCTCCTCCACAATATATTCCTCTACAGAATATTCAGTGCTGGAATCAATCAGTTGGTGAAGTCAGTACTACTGTGGCCTTCTCATAATATAAAGGGCCTGGAGTTGTTTTGGTCTTTGACAAAACCATGGGGTAAAATTAAATTTCATTACTGTTATGTGAACCGGGAAACCAAACAAACAATGTGAATTGGTTGTGTCAGTTGCTCGTTGGCCTCCAAGGCTCCCCAGCTAATCAGTCTAAGTGCTGCAAGTTCACAAGAGACGATCTGCCCCAGCCCCCAGCCTGTCCCTTCCTCCTGAAAGCCACATGCTTGTTTTCAGCAGAGTGCTCTGCCTTTCAGTTTCCCCATCCGCTTCAGCCTGAGCTGATGGAACCGCTTCAGTCTGGGCTCGCTGACCTTGGTGTTTGTTGCCGGGGTCTGCCCTGTGTTGTCTGGCTTCTGGGCATGGGGCTTTACCCCTCTCTTGTCCTCATCCCATCCTGCAGCGACCTGGCTCAGCTTGCCAAGAGGGCAGGAAAGCAAGGCAAGGGATAATATTCTGTGGGTTTCATTATTCCAACAAACTCTCCAACCGTGTTGACAGCAACGAAGGGTTGGAAGCAAATGACCAGGAGGACTCGTGGCAGCTTTCGCTTAGGCACAAGCTGTCCGGGTTGTCTCCTCAGGCAGTAATTTGAGTGTGCTTAGATCAGCACTGCCTCCCCCAGAGCTGTCCCGCTCTCTTGGCCGTGCCCTGTGCCCACCTTCGTGTGCAGGTCGCTGTCACTAGACCACATTGACCTTGTTTGTTGTGTGGCTCTAAAAGCATTTCCTTGGCACAACTGAGTGTCTCAAAAAGCAAAATGAGTGGAAGGGAGAGACTGATAACTTACAGTGATAAGAAATGCAGCCCTTGCAGTGCTCTACTCCATTATGAAAGCAAACCAATCATTTTAATAAAAGTTATGTTGCAAATAAGAACTCTGAGGTGAAAGGATCACTTTTCCTAGGAGTTCATGGTTATGAACTTGCAATTGTTGCAATTGTTGCTGGGAAAAGGAGGTGGTACGAGGAAACAGCTGAAATAAGAAATAGCAATCTGAATGGCCCACATTTTCCATTGCTCGGGACAGGAATTTTAAGAGCTATGCCCAAGTCTAAGGGAACCAAATAGGCTGCTGTGACTCAAGCTCAGAGGCGCAGGCACCAAAGGTTACAAGTGGTCTGATGTAACCACTGCTCTAGGTGCTGCCTGTTCTCTGCTGCACTGACAGGAAGAAGTGGTTTGGATTAACTGCTCTCGCACTAGTATTATGTTTTCAGGCATAAGCCTGAGAAAATCCAGTGGGTTAATTAAACTGGCTTCAAGGCCCTTTTATACTAATAACTTTATGGCATCAGAGAATTTATTCCCCCTGTTGATTCAAATATTTTTAGAGAAGTCCTGAATGAAGATTTCTTTCCGATGCCATGATTTTACTCAATGTACAAATATTTGTGCATTGAATATATACAACATTTCAGAATTATACCACTGTATTTTTTATGGTTTCATTAAACCATCTCCAAAATATGTGCGTGTCAGAACAGGAATGTCTTCCAGCCTCCCACAGAATTATTTCTTGTTATACACAGAAGACATTTTATTACTTATTTCGCTTTGCCCCGAGAGTCAAAGTTAGTTTAGCTTTTGAACAAAGTCCAAAGAAGAAAGTATAGTGCTAGCTAAAGGTCACAGTTCTTCCAAATAAAAACTCAGTTTATAAATGTTCTTGGTGAAAACGGCTTAATTTTCTGACAAATTTAGCTCAGAGTGATGTGAGACTTTATTATTTTTCTTTTTCCTTCTTTTGGTTTTAAGTAATGTATAGTCATTAATATTGGTGCATCATTCATGACAAGGTAATACGTGATCTATATGGAGTCAGGAGAGCATAAAACCAGATGGTTCTCCGTAATACATAAAATGCAGGCAGAGAAGTGTGTCATTTTTGAAGGTCAGAGGAATATCCTGGCACTGGATATTTTTGTATCAGCGTATCACACACTGACCTCTTTTTTTATCTCAGCTGACAGAGTGAATATTGCAACATTCAGTGATGGTTTATGGAAACAGAAAGCTAGAGAACACATTGTCTCCTGAACAGTATAAGAACAAAATTAGGAGAGGCCCAGAAATAGGAAACACCTGTAAGAAAGCCAAGAAACAACAGATTGGACTTTCCATCTCCCTCCTAGACAAGGAAAATGTGGCATTTGTTAAAGTCATAGATGTAAGTCCTGTAGATCACAAGATAATTTCTTCTTCATTTCTAATTCCATGCCCTGCTGTCTTCCCACTATGGATCTTCCCAAGTCACTCATTCTCTGTAAGATATTTAATTTTATCTCACTTTATTTATAAGGTAAACTTGTTGAAGATGCTGTCAATGAAGAAATGCAAATCTTCATTCTTGCTATGTTTTGCAAGCTGAAAAGCTTGATTTGCAGAATTTCAGGCTGGTATTAATGGAGTAGCAACTATAAAAATCATATTTATTGGAAAACTGAAGATAGGTGATGGGAGAGTAAGCAAGAGCCATTAAATATGGAGCCCAGTGCTGTGGCTGGGCTGTGCATGTTATGTCGCAAGAAGAAAAGGCTGCTACTTACACCTAACTGTGGTGTTTTGCTTCTGTTAGTGTAACTTATACGCAGTGAGTCCCATGGTTTATTATTTGTACAGGCTGGGAAGGTGTGAAGTGTGCTGAATTTAGGGACTCTTTGCGCCTTATAGATCCAGGGATCACTTTGCAGAAGCTTGAATCTAACATGCACCATGGATGAGGTATGCAGGTACAGGGTGTCTGTGTCTGGCCTTTCTCTCTGGTCAGTGGTCTGTCTGTAAATTTGACTCTGCCTTAACGTCCCTAACGGATGTGCAGTACCACTTACTCTGCCTGCACACGCTTTCAGTGCAGAAAAATGAAACCTATCTGGGGAAATGTAGCAAAGGATAATTTGATTTCCAGCATCAGGCAGGTTTATAAGCCAGGGCAGGACACATAGATTGGACTCCTGCAGACCTGTCAGCACTACAGAGACTGTTGCAGCCTTAGAGTGGGAGAAGCAAGGTGACTGTTCCCTACACAGTGCAGCTTGCCTGTTTCTGACCAAGAAGCTTCTGCATGCACAGGTGGAGAGACTTCTAGCTGTAAATAAAATGTAGAAGTAACATATTGTTAGCGCTGCTTGCAAATACGTGGTTTCCTCAGCGAGTATTAAAGTGGCACTCAGTAACAGAAGAGAAGGGTATTATTTCTGTTGAACTGTTCTGTATGAACTGGTGCATAAGCCACATTGCTAGTTTTGCTCATTCGAGAGGCAGAGACCAGCTGGTTTGTAAAGAAATCAAGTCACCATCGCTTTGTCGTGTGGCACATTTTGTCGTTTCTTTACTGAAATTTCCTCTCCACACAGACTCCGCAGGATTTATATGGCATGTAGTTAGACTCTATTAAAGCATCTCCTGCTCCTGAGGAGAAGGAGCGCTGTTTACATCAGAGGAATCCACGCGCTCCCAGGGCACCGCGTTTCTGACTGTTCCTAACGGGGGCGTGTGCGGGAGGAGCAGGAGCGCCTGGAAGCGGCGGCGGCCTCGCGCGGGGCGGAGCGCCGGGATAGAGCAGAGCCACCGCAGCCGCGGCTCCGGCCAGGAGCGGAGTTTGCTGCCACCTCCTGGCCCTGCGAAGGAGTGTGCTCCTAACTCGGCACTGCTGGGGATAGCTCTTAAAATCCTTCCTCTTCATACACAGCGGATGTCGTCAGTTTCAGCTTCACTTAACCCTAGTCTAAAGTGTTTACTTTTCGTTGCTTTCAATTTTTAGTTCTAAAACTAAAATTCCTGCCTCTTTTTAGCCTTATTTAGATGACTCATTTGAGGCTATTGATGTGAACTCTCTCAGAAGATGTCGACAACACCCCATATAATATTTTATTATTTGCAGGATATTTATATGCACACACCATCTCTCTATTAATTGTTTTGTGGCAGTTCATTTATGATCTTGCTGCTCTTCAAACCCTTCAAACAGACCAGATGATGCACATTTAACTCTGCATGCCATATTGATTGTACAGCTGCCTTGCAAAAGGCTGAAGGAGTTTAGGGTTATATTTAATGAAGACCAACTGATCTGAGCTCATACTCAGGAATGAACCCCTATGCATGGGCAATGTCCTACTCTCTGACCATAGGTGAAGCTTATTTAAAACCTTTTTTTTTTCTTAAAAATAAATACTTTTATTAAATAATGGTATATTCACACACCTAAGAGGCTTTTTAACATACCAGAAACTTTCCACTTAGAATAGTAAGCCAGACAAACTCAAATTTAAAATAATGGACCTCCCAATTACAAGGAAGAAAGATCAAGTACAAGGAGAATTTGTATCCACGTATAGTCATGCTTCCCTTCCAAAACTAACCCATATCATTAAAGATAGTTTTCTTTGGGATAGCCCTGAAGAGGAGCAGATCTGAGGAGCACCAAGATTTTCATTTTACAGAAGTTTCTGACAGGAAAAAAAAAAAAAAAAAGGAGAAGTCTGAGAAGTCTTAGAATAAAAAGAGGAAAATATAATCGCTGTAAAGTGAAACAACTTGTGATACCAGAAAAACTGGAAAGGAGGGCAGAACTGCTCGTGTATCACAATTCACTCTTTTGTTCTGCCTGGAAATTTCATGGAAGTTGAGATTGGGAACTTACTGCATTCAAAAGTTGTTTTCATTTCTGGAAAAAAAACTCTGTAGTGAGTCAGCCCTTTTTAGCGGAATATTTCATTTGAAAAATTCTCCATCAGATTTACTCACAAACAGCTTGGTGCTAATGACAGGGGTTTTTTTTGCATATCTGAAGAAATACGGGTCAGACTGGATTTGTAGGAAATCAGATCACAGGTAACTAACAATCTCCAGTTTTAAAACTTTTAAACTTAAACCTTAATTTTTAGTTTCCCTGACTTGAAAGTAGTAGTATGACTGGCTTAGTAGTTCACATCTCAGAAACATTGTGTAGATGATATTTTTGATAAAAGAACTTTAAAAAGAGTATTGAAAAAAAAAGAAAGAAAAAATACCCCAAACTGCTTTACTTAGGATAGTAATGCTGACCTGTATCTGTTCCCTCCAGCAGCTGACTGAGGTCAGGGAGGACTCCTGATGGTGCTCAGGAGCTCTAAAATACCCTTTGGTACTCGCTCCCTGTTCAACACAGAAGTCCAATGCTGGTATTTCCTGCTATCCTCAGGACATATCAGGGAGCTCAACACTTTTCCCAGCTTCTTAATCAAGGAGGCTAAGCCCCTTCATGACACTTGAGTTAAGGATCAGTGGTGGTTGCTGTCACCAGTGCATATATTTCAGCTGCTGGAGTTGCAAGAATGAGCTTTTGAGGCTTTAAAAATGTGTTTATCATATGAGAAGCCTACCACACACTCCAAAGTCTAAAAGAGGCTTTTAAAGAATAATTATTGTTCATGTTCAAACATGAGATATAGCTATTGACCACAACAACAACAAAAAAATCCCATTTATTATTTCCCATAAAACATTTCCGTGTTAGTATGGGACCAGAAACAGAATTTCCTGAAGATATACTGACTAATTCTTTGCTTAAGATTTGGTTTCTTCTCCTAAAATTGGGTAATTTATGTATTTAGATAACAGATCATCAAGGGAGAATTTCAAGGGGAGAATTTCATGGTCATGCTTTCTAGGAAGAGACCCACATGAGCCATATATTTGTTGAGTGTGCAAATATTAGACTCAAATGAGGAATTGCACTGCTGCAATTCTAGGTTCCCAGCTTTGATGGGGACAAAGGGACAACTAGTCTTCCTAAGGTAAGCATGGTGTACTGCCAGAAACTCCCAACTCTCACCTAGGTTATCGCACTGCCTCTCCTTACTCCCTCGGTGGGAACTCCTTAGGAAAAGCTGGGTGACGGCTGGGTCCCATTCTGCCTTCCTCTCCTGAACACAGAGCTGCTGACAATGCCCCACCTGCCATGTCTGTGAGGAGTTTGATGTTCTTAGAGCTTTTGGGGACAATGGGGAGGGGAGGACTGTAGGCCACCAATATTTCAGTCATCTTGCTTTAGTAATTTTTTTTTCCTCTTACTATTGACTGCCATTTTCATGCATTTGCTTTAGCTTTTTAAAAATAAACTGATCTTTTTCTCCATTAGTCTGCAATGAAATCACAGTGTCAAAAATTACACCACCTACGCTGGTTCTCTGAACTAAAATTTTTGCTCTGTGCCTAATGTTCTATTTCTTTTTAAGTTTAAGAATTGCTATGTTTTAGGTGAATAACTCAACCAGGGCCATGGGGACATGCACTTTCACTAAGTGATAGGTAGCGAGTTCAGGTATCCTATTGTGATGTATGTGCTCCTGTACTGTACCAGTTTGCAACAACTTTCTTTAATGCTAAGTGTTTTGCAAGTCATCTACACACATGAATAAAATACCTGGAAAGTTACTAGTGTCTTGTGATTTCAATTTGATATTGATTTAATCCCGTCAGATGACACAATGACTTTGCAGTTAAACTCCAGCATCTGCCTCAAGAGCACCTTCTGGGAGTTTCTAACTAGGCTGTTAGCAGTTTGAAAATTAGTCATATTGAATAAAGAGGAAGTCGCAGTGAGTTGGGTAGGGAAGCATAGAAAAACTTCCTATTGCAAAGCAAAGGAGAATGATTAAATTACCAGTAATATTTCCTTTTTCTCCTACTTCAGCTTGACTGATGTGATAACCAAAATGTTTTAGAGAAGGAGAATGAGACAAAATGATCAGAGAGGCTTTGGCTCTAAGGAATGCTGTACATCTGTAACATCCCATTCAGCATAAAACTAGAGGCTAAATGGCTGGTTCCTCTCTAAAGGCCTAGGAGAATTTGCTCTTAGTATTTAATGACTGGACTGAAAAAACAGAGCTTTGTTTCTTACAAAGAGGAAGGAATTTATAAGGTACTATTAATGAGATACCTGTTTCTTCCATTTGCTCTTATTGTTCCTCAGCTTCCCATGGCAGCTCCTGTGGTACAAGGATTTGCACTGTGGTAGGAGATTAAACTATGAAGGGAGATTTTGCTCAGGAGGTCTATTTTAAAGTCCTGGCACAACGGTATGCAAACCGTGTGAATAGTGAATAGTGAACTGTGGAGTGACATTTGTATGTGTGGGTGGGGAATGGGGTGTCTGCTCCGGGAATTTCAGGTAAAGCAATATAATGAAACCGTGGGAGTGCAGAGAAGGCTTGTGTGGGTAGAAATTAACTCAGACGACATCCTGAGGGTCGGTAACTCGCATTCGGTCAGATTTTCTTGTGTTTAACGGTAGGATGGGAATGAGTCCTTCAATATGCTCTCTACGGAGGTGGAAGAAGTTGAAACTCAGGTGGTTTGAGTGTTCTTGTGGGGTGCAGGAAGTGGCTGCTCGACGGCCTGGCCGAAGGGCTGCCTCTTCGGCCTGTCTGGCTGCACCGCTGGACTTGTGCAAGGTATCAGCGTGTGCACCGGTTAGCCGCACGTTAACACACACACACTCACAAAAAACAAACACACCTGGAAACCTGGAAAACTTTTCACTGTAAAGAATGTAGGATTTGGGCAGAGACTTGCTACTCTTTGTTGCATACTCTTGACATTTGGATTTAAAGGCTGCTTGAAAGAGTTTCAATATCAAAATCTAAATATCAATCCTTAAGCAAACAGTAAGAGTGTTTCTTGAATGGTCATAGTGCTTCATGTGGGCGTGCACTAGGAGGATCAGGAATTATAAAGCCAGATGTTACTGAGGTAATTATACATGGCATGTTCTTACATAAAGTAAAATATTTTCTAATGTGCCAGGCATATTCACAGCTATAAATTAGCTCTACACAAGATCACTGATGTTTCTAAGAAACCCGTACACTTCCGAAAGCTGCAGAGGAGCATGCCAAGTTGAGGTGTAACTTAAAATCCTAAAAGAAAAATCAAACCCCCCCAAATCCTTAAAACTTTGCCTGGGAAAAAAATCTTGTGGAAAGAAAGACATGCCCCAAAAAAATACAAGTGCAGGATTAGCTTTGGAGGACAGCCTTGAACTCAGACTGAACGGTTCTAAACCTCTATTAAGTGCACAGTACTTTTGTTCCTCCATTCAGCGATGGCATTTTCTGTGTAGAGTAAAAGAAGGACTGGGATTTGGCATACAGTGTGTCTCCTTAAAGCTGCTGGACCTGGCAGGGAATAATCCAAAGAAGCTGGGGAAAAAAAAAATCCATAGCAAATGGAATTGAAGAAAGACTGGATTCAGAACTGTTTTGGGGAATGGGTTAAATATTTTCTATCCACATTGGTAACAGCAAGATTTCACATTTTATTGTCTGAATCCAACTATCATAATCCTGCTTAAGTATTCCCACAATTTTAGTACAAAAATCTACAATATATCACAGTGTGTAAAATGTAAAGCAAACTCTACATTAGTTTACTGGAGCATTTAAGACGTCTAAGGAGAAAATTTAAGACATTACATAGATATATATGTTATGTTTATATATGCAGTTGACATTAAAAGAATGCAATCATCGGTTGTGTTCTTTTTGTATTTAGCTTTTAGTATTGAATAGTACTGCTAAACATTGAACAAATACATTTCGATTTTCATCATATGCAATACTAGTCTCTTGTTAAAAATATGCTGGCTTTCAGGACCTCCTTAATAGATTTAAAATATAGGAATGAAATCTTAAAAATCCATCGTGTTTCTTCTTAAAGTAATATTATAAAATTTCAGAGGCTGGCAGTAATCAAAAGTGATGCTTTTACATTGGTCACAGCTTAACATTTCTGTTTAGTAATTAGGAAATGAGTTTTCTGAAAAAAAAAAAAAAAAAGAGGAAGTGACTTTGTTTTATATAGCATGACCTGGTCTAAAGAGAGACCCAGTCGCTCATTTAGGACTGAAGGAGAGCCTGATCAGTGTCTGAAAACCAGTGCAGAAAACATATACAACAAATCATGTGCCTGCAGCATTACTGAAGGTAACACTTTTCAGAATATTTCTTCGGAAAATAGAAACAGAAGAAGGTAGTTAGTACTAACTGAAACATACTGCCTTTTAAAAAGGAAAAAACTTCACTGCAACGAGATGTGAAAACTAAAGGATTTTTTAACTATGCATTTGTATTATAGTGATGCCCAGAGATATTCTGAATGGGTTGGGGATAATTGTGTGAGCATACAGGAAAAGACATGTTATTGCCATATTATGCAATGAATTACATTTTAAAGACTTAATTAAACAAGAAAATCAGTGTACTAAGGGGAAGAATGACACTAATACCAGAGTGTTTCCCTCTACTATGAAGGTGTTGTGAAGATAGGTGTTATATGTAGCTTACTGCACATGATGTACTGGGTGAGATGATGACTTTGCTATTGAACTGTAGTGGTATTTCCTGAAAATCATTCTCAGATGTTTAGACACAATTGTGATGTTGCTGGCTGAACAGTATTCTTTGATGTGTGCTGTTAAAAATAGCTGTTAGAGCAATGTGTGTAAATGTAGTGCTCATTAGTCGTTGGCGGTGCCTGATACTCTGGCATGAGTCATCTTCTCCTCGACGCTCCAGCAGCACAAGGGTCTCTGTGCTGAGAGATGGGAGATGGAGAGCATTATTGGGAGGGACCGGACACACTTTTCCTGCCTTGCAATAGTCTGTCTAGTGATCTGGGCCACAGCACCTCATGGGTGACCACTTGGTCGAGTCAAGCCCATGTGTGCTTTGTGGGGAGTTCTGCTGTTCTGCTGGCAAGCTCTTCTGAAGGAAAGCTTTCCTGACCTGTGAAACCCAACGGAAACTTGGTAAAGGAGAGAGAATAGTGTCGTCCTCATCTTTTTTTTCTCCCATGCTTTTGTTATTCTTTTAATGAAAGATGGAGCAATGAGTCCTGAGTAGATTTTAGAAGGATGTAGAATTTGGTGATGAACTTATTGATTTTGCATTAAATTAGGCTCCTGCTCACTGACTTCCTCTCACTTCACGCTACAAGAAGTAGTTTGGCACTAGATGTATAATGGCCCTAGATGTGAACTTGCATCATTGCTGCTGATCTTTGTTGGAAGTATTAGAATAGAATAGTGATGAATCCACAAGATCATTTGCTAATTGGAATGGCTAGCCTGGCTGCAGGGCTGCACCCAGTAATCTCGCTGGCTCTCAGAAGCTTCTCAAGCCAAGAAAAGGGGAGCTAGATAAAAGAGAAAGGAAAATATGAGAGTTTGTTCTCTAAAATATCTCATATTGGGGATGTAACCAAGTCCTGATTTTACATCCCTTTTTTTTTTTTTTTTT
>PTEX01000223.1:237133-379154 GCA_003342815.1 Eudromia elegans | reverse complement strand
AAAGAAAGAAAGAAAGAAAGAAAGAAAGAAAGAAAGAAAGAAAGAAAGAAAGAAAGAAAGAAAGAAAGAAAGAAAGAAAGAAAGAAAGAAAGAAAAAGACTGGCTGTTTGACTGCCTTTCAGATTGAGATAAGAAGCCTATACATATGCTATTGCCCTTAAAGTTTCTGTAGATCTGGATGTCATGTGAAAATAGGTATGTTAAGTAATTTATCCCCAAATGCTACAATCTCTCCTAAATCTGAGATATTTTTCTTTCCTAATAGCTGTCACTTCCTTCATGTTTTCCATAGCATTAGCGCATCTTGTACAATTAATAATCATAATTAATAGAAAAGCCTTTGCTTCTGAAATCTTCTGCACATCATTTCCATTTCATAACATACCTAAGATTTAAAGTAACACATTTTATTATTTTACTTCACTGAAAATGTATCAGTTCATGCTTATTTTGGTCTATTTATCCTTGAAAATATATTTCTCCCGAAATATATTGGTACTCTATGAACCCTATCTTTGACATAAGTGAAATTACTCCAGAAGTAAAAGAGATGGGTGAAGGCACCCTAATCCAGACAGCACTGTATATATGGAAAATACACATGTTCTATAATTGCTCAATTGTTGATAATGACTCTGTGTGTATGGGTGTTTAGTTATTTTATTGTATTTTTTAGCAGCACAGCATGACAATGCTGAAATCTCCCACATCTATATTTGGTAGATACTTCCTTCTTTGAAAATGTCACTACGTATTTTTAGATATCTAAAAAAAAAAAAAAAGAAACCCACAAAAAACGGGGATCTATATTGTTTCAACATATTGTACAACATGTGATGTTTAAACAGGAGACCATGCATGCCCTTTTTCAGAGGTTCTTAAAATCACTTATACTTCTTCACCAGCTCCTTCTCTGAAATAAATCTTGGAGTCTAGGATTGAGGATCTGGCCACCATAAGGGAAAAGATTTTGTTGCATCCTAGGGCTTGGCCATCCCACTGATGGAGGCCGCTCAACCTCTGAGCCATGTCTCCAGAGTTTGCTCTACATGGTGTAGCTGGATGCTGTACATGGTGTACCAGGCCCAGGACCACCAGAACTTGCACTTTGTGTACCTGGAATATGCATATGCAGATGTAGCCTATATACAGGTAAACGTGCACAAATCTGTACATATACGATGCAAAATGCCTAGCTTCCTATGGGTTTAAAACTAGCCTTGTGGAAAGTATAATGAATCCACTTTTTCCTCTTTCCTCTTGACAGTCTCTGGTCAAGAGATTTATTTCTTCTCATGGCCTAGAAGGAAAGAGCTTGTGGCTGCATGTATCTGAAGGAAAAACATATCCTCTTAGTAGGATTATGGTAGGCCTGGATGCTGAACAGCTATTTTGAAAATACTCTTGCTTTAAGAATCCCATCTGGTTTTATGTATTCAAGTTCCAAAAATATGTTGCTATTTTTTCCTTCCATATTTTTATCTGTATCTTTTTCCATATGATTTTCTCTGCGTCATGTCCAAATGACTCACTATAGTTTTAGGATCTTTGTGATCCTTTTTCCTCTGTATACTCCTGTCTAACACAGAAAGTTTGGTCTATTTACTCAAGAATATGGACAAAAATTAGGTATTAACTTCTCATAATACTAAAGTTCTTAGATATTAGGGTGCTAAAAACCCCAGATGAATAATTGAAAAATACAAGAAGTAACAGTATCTAGATGGAAAAAAATCTATGCTTATTAAATGCAAACTGATACCTTATTTAATAAAACGGTGTCAGGATAAGCTATGAATATATGAACATACAAAACCAAGAGAACATTTTCCTCACTACGCTTATCTTGAAGAAACATCTTAATGTTTTTACTTTGCTTTGGTTTTGTTTTACACTCAGTTTGCCTAGATATGAATAATTTTCTTACATGAGCACTAAGCATGCCACTTGCATGTCATTATTATATCTGATGGAATCCAAGTTTACCTTTATTCCTTATATTTTGTCTATTGTTGAATTCTCTTCTCTGAGACTCTCACCACTACATCCTGAGAATGGTGCATATTTCATTTACCAAATTGAGAAATTGATGAAGATTTTTCAGTACTGTGGACGATCTACCCCAAATTAGATTAAATGACCAAATGTCATTATCTGTACCTATGTTAGTACTGAGAAATTATCCATATCAGTTTATCTTTATCACTAGAGTTTAAGCAAGATGTCTGTGTTTGCATTAACCTGTATTTTTTCAGTCTGTCTCCTTCACATAGTTCTGTTATTTTAGTAATCATTATTTTATTCTTGCCTAAATACTCCCATTAGTTTTTTGAAGTTAAAATGACCATAGTTAAATATTTTAATTTGGAAAGGCCTAATTGCTGTCTGTATCTTGACCACCTAGTCTTTTTATTTTTTTTTAAACCCTATTCCACAAGTATTTCTGCTACCACCCTAAGCTGGTTTCTAGATACCATTTTCTTCTGAATAGCCCTACTGAAAATAAGAGAGAACTCAACTACTAGCTTTTCAAAATGACTCAATTGTTTCCCCTCCTAATTAGATCTATTTTATTGCTATGACTTTTTCTCCCTCCTCAGTTTTCTTACCTGTTTATGACACAAAATCAGACAGATGTGACAATGGTTGCTTTTTGTCATTTCTCTGGTGTCCTGGTGCTGACCCATTGAAGCTAGATAGCTGCAAACATCCCAGCAGATCTCCTTCCTTTTTTTGCTTGTCCTATTTTCACTTAGTTAAGATTAAAAAAAAAAGGAAGATGCTATATCATGGGTCAAAAGAAAATAAGAAATCCCCAAATGGAGGGGGGGATCCTATATGAGAACGACTGAGCGAGCTTAATGCTTCCTGAAACAGGTCTCATGAGATCAGGAGACCTCACGAGATTCAACAATGAAAAAATGCAGGGTCCTGCTCCTGGGGAGGAATAACCCCAGGCACCAGTACAGATTAGGGGCTGACCTGCTGGAAAGCAGCTCCACGGAGAGCGATTTGGGAGTCCTGGTTGACTCCCCGTTACCCATGAGGCAGTAAGGTGGCCTCATCACCAAGTAGGCCAATGGGATCCTGGCCTGCATCAGGAGGAGCGTTACCAGCAGGTCAAGGGAAGTGATCCTGGCCGTCTGCTCCGCTCTGGTGAGGCCGCACCTGGAGTATTGGGTGCAGTTCTGGGCTTCCCAGTACAGGAGGGGCATGGAGCTTCTAGGGAGGGTCCAGTGCAGAGCAACAAAGATGACTGAGGGACTGGAGCATCTATCTAGAGGCCCCTTCCAACCTCAAGCACTCTGTGATTCTGTGATATGGTGCCGTGTTTGCATAATTTCATTTTTAGTGTTATGCTGGCAAAATGTGAAACCAAAATGAAAGGTCTTGTCTAAGACATTTGAGGTATAAAATCTCAGGGGTAAAATGTTGTGTATATTTTTGTTTATGTGTGGGCACTTAACATCATGTGAGAGTGACTCAAACCTACCTCACATTTATAAAATACCGTCAAATTTACCGGTAATGTGTGCCAGCCCTTTTCAGTAAGTTCAGCTTACCAGCTCTACATTGTGCCCTGTATTAGAAGGCAAGTGTAGTTTGCAGAAGAACGTCATTGTTTTGGGGTCTACTATCCCTGATATTAAGGACAGTTGAGACTTTTTTTTTAACCCACTTTGTGTATATATATAAAAAATGATACTCAGGATCTAAAAAAGAAAAATAAAATTTTTAATTGGAAAAATTTTCTAAAAAAATTATTGCCAGGCTAATTTTCATGCTGATGTAGACAGAAGTGATTTCTGACGTAGCAAATAATTTCCACCTTTTAAAACTCACTTTAAGCAAAACCCCATCAGAAATGATAAGGGTATATCTGAGGAAGGAAGGAAATGATTTCCTGATCCAATGATGATTTCCTGATTCTGCTCCAAAATGCATTTTTCAGCTGAATTTTTTTTTTATATTTTTATTTGAGAGGTTCAAATGTTTTATCTGATTTATGTTGAAGAGATGGAAAACAAATTGGTTAGGAAAACATGGAGAACAAATTTAAAATGACTCTGCATATGCAAGACAAACAGAAAAGACCAGCAGAAAGTATAAAGAACACAAGATTTAAAGTCTTTTTATATGAACCAAAAGTAGATTTACAAACTGTGGAGATTTTTATTCCCCATTTTTTCTAGCTTGTCATCCTGGTTAGGATCTACTAGAGGGAAATTTGGCAACTATCATGCATGTGCTCATTAGCCTTTGCTTAAAAAAAGTTGAGTAAAAATAGTTGCTGAGGAAGACATGTATTGCAAGTGAACTACATCACTGCCTGCTAGGAGAGCACTCTTCACAATCCTCTGCATTATTCCCACACATGGGCTGCGGGTCACATCATAGATGACCATTACATTCATTTCAAATATGGAACTTTTCTTCTTCTTCTTCTCTCTCTCTCTCTGTTTTCCTTTGTTTTCTTTTTTTTTTTTTTTTCAGATTTTTTTTCTACATTATTTTTGTAGTTCAAGTGTGGTAACTGCAGTCAAAACTGGTGGTGCCCCATCAGTAAAATGGCAATAGCATTTTCCTTTAAGCAGTGCTTTTTGACACTCCTCCATGTCTCAGATTTATTTAGGATTCAATGCTTTTTCCCTGAAGATTCTTTTTCTCAAGTACAGCTTGTTATGGTGGAAGTACTACTCTCTTTCATTCATAAAGACAAACAAACCTATCTCTCTGCATCAGTATTCACACTTTGCATAAGCCCCTTAGAAGATTTCCATTTTTAATGGTTTTAATTAGCATTTGTGAAAAACTGTGGTTTCATATGATAAAAAGTGACAGATTAAATTTGTTAAGTGGATAATAATAAAATGTGAGTTGATTTGTTTCACTGGAGTTTAAAAGGCTTTTGCTCAACGGGGCCTCCATGTTAATTCATTAAGCATGCTTTGGACCTTATGGAGATTTTTTTTCTGATTTAATTACCACAGATCAAACTCCCAGGAGATTTCACGTCCTCCACACATGTGTGTGATAGAGACAGTAATTTAAAACCTATTTATAGGTCTTTGTGTTCATTTACTTAAAGTGGGATTAAAAAAAAGACCCCCCTCCTCCCCCTCAATCTCTGTGGAATCATTCTCACACAGCAGAGACCAGTGAAATTCTCCACTGTAGGAGCCAAACACATTTTAAAGTGATGGAAGGGCTGTTGGTGGACCCAAGACATCTATGTTGTTTTTCTTGCCTCCCACAGTGGCCTCCAGGTTCTGCTGCCAGAGTCGTTTGTACCTTTGTCCACTGATGTTTTAATTACTAATGATAAGTAGGTGTTGCAGTAGGGTGCAGGTCCCTAGACACCATGACCCCTCTCATGATGTTCATCATGAGCTATTGGGCCAAATTCCTCGTCACCTGCTCTCTGTCTCAAAACTCTTGATTGAACCATGGCCTAGTTCTAAGACGTGGGATGAGAAGCTAGTGGTCAGGGCAGGCTCCTGGGAAGTTGTGGGTTTGGGGTTTCTACCTTACCAGGCTGAGGTCATGAGAGCTTGATTTCTCTCTTTTGGGGGACTGCAATTCTTTCTCAATAGAAGAAATCACTTGTTCACTTTTCTCTCAATGTGATTAGTATGATTGCTCCATTGAACCCAGTGTTTTCTATTAGATGTATTCTGAGGTTGCCATATAGATCAATTCTTTTCTATGTGTATTTGATGAAGTTTTGGGTGAACTGAGATCTTCAGGTCTTCAGTGTAATGTGTATCCAAGTAGGACCTGAATTTGGAGCAAACATAAAAGATTTTTTCTTTTAATTTGTCTACAATAAAGGATGAGAACAGGATGGCATAGGGGCAAGGGAGGACAGAGATGACTTTACGATGCAAAAAACAATAAATACCCCAGATTAATATTCTGTAAATGATTGAAAAATTGTGGAAGGTGATCTCAAACAGGCGTGCAGTGTCCTCCTGTTGCTTACTGCCAATTCTGTCTTTATCACATGTTCTACCAGATTTGTGCACTAAATAAAGTAGAGCTTTGAGGGGAAAACAACAGTTTACGTCTTGCAGTTGAAGAATATTTGCTGGCACAGTAAAGTCAGTGGTTCCTGGAGAGTGATTCACCTGGCCAGCCACACCAACCAAGAGCTCAGTTGCTCTTTTGTTACTGCCTGAATCTCCACCAGCTATAATGGAAGCTTAGACATCTAATATACCGTATATAGCCACCCATACCATCCAAATTAAGGTCTCAATATTGAGCTGAGCCTCAGCGAGAAAGGTTCCCCTTGTCACACATGGTTTTCAAAAACTCAGTGCCTGAAATATGGGCATTGCAATGCAGCAGTATATTTTCATACGTACGTTCTGCTGTAAATGTATTTTTTCCCATTTTATGTTACTATTGCAAGGGATTTTCCAGCAGCGAGCAGAATTTTGTGAGTGCTAAAAGATTTAGTGAGTATTTTGCTATTCTCATCTCCTAGTGATTCTCTGAGAGGCAATGATGTTATGTAATAAGGATCAGGGAAGTCTGTGTTTTGGTAATGAAACACGGGATTGCTGTTAGACTGTATTCATGTTCTTTCACAGTTAGGAAAAATGGGAGTTTCTCTCCTTTGCTGGTTTTGTCAACAGCTAATAGAAAAGTGTGTGGGCTTACATTTGGAGGACTGTTGCTCCCTCAGATAAAATGTCAGCACCATTCTTCCCCGCTTTGATTCTGAGCATCTGCCCAGCTAGTTTCCAATTATTTTTAATGTTTAATTCTACTGCACTTGTAAGATTTTAACACTATTCCTTTTTGATTTTGTGTTGTGTTTCTTAAAGTGTGTGATTATGATCCCAAAGAATTTGTTTTTTTCTCTGTCCACTGTTTTTTCTTTCAAAAAAGCATTTATTTTGTCTTTAAGGACTGCTTTATAAGGACACTTGAAGGATTGCTGGTGATTCCTCCTGGTGTTGGTATTTTTTAAATCACCATCAAAAAACCCTAAAGAATTGTATGAAATAAGCATCTTTTAAAGGTGCACAATTAGCATGTGATGGTTTAACATATGATCTGAGGCCTGCATTTGGTATAGCAAGTGGATAACCCTCTGAATGGTTTGACAGGTTTTTCTTGCATTAGACATTTACATTCGGCAGAACTCTTAGCAAGGTAATCATCAGAGATGTTAAATATTGCACTTTTAAGGTAAAATTTCACTTTAAAATCTAAAACAATGTATAAAGGCATATGTTATCCAGGAACTAAAATCCAGAAAGATATTTAGATTGTACAAGGACAGTTGAATTGCACTTTATTCTATATGAGAGTGTGACTCGGGGGCTTTCTTGCTTTCTTATTTTTTGAGCAGTGAGCTGGTGAGGGGTTTTGAGTGTAACATATCTCCTTTTTCCAAACATCCGATAATCTGCAGGAGCACAGAGCACACCAGGCAACCTTTTCCAGGATAAAAAACTGTATAATATTTCCAGTCATTTTTGACTCAGTGGATCAACTGCTTTGCAATCCATATAAATCGTGATCTCCTTCTCTTTGAGGCGCCTTGTGGGGCTCCTGCAATTTCAGGAAATCCTAGAGGCTTTTGGAGGAGAGCAGCTACTTGCGGGGAAGCTCTTGGTGAGAGGGACCGAAAAACATCCCATCTATTTTTCATCAAATAAATGTTAAGGGCTCAGTCTAAACTTGTTGTCTGGGCTTCCGCTAGACAGAGGGAGCAGTAAAGGTGGAAAAGCACCTCCCAAGGTGAGTCATTTAATCCTCCGAAGTTGTGAAGTGGAGATGAAATGAATAATTTTCTGTGCTTCCATTAAGGAGCCTAGATGGCGAGCTTAGACCACACATGAACTTTCAGCAAGATGAATGTACTCTGGAAAGAGATGAGAAGGAAAAACAAGGCAGAGCTCAACCCTGGATAATGAGTGAGCGTACGTAGCCAATGAACTTTCCCTGCTTTAGAATATCAGGACACCCGAGGCATAAAGAAAGTAAATGGTTTCCTAACAGGTACAGGAAAAAGTGAGGAAGTCAGAAATGGGGAGGGAAATATATGAGTGCAGCACAGGGCAAAAAGAAAGGCTGAGTTTTTCACCTTGTCCATCAGATGAGCCTTGCAGGGTGTCAAAGGGGAGTTCCACTCCAGAGGAACCTCAGGAGACCTCAGACAGTCTGCAGACAGGAGAAAGTCAAAGCAAACAGATGATCTGATATATTGGGGGATATTTCCCCTACTCGAAGTCTGCAGAAGGGGAACCCCCGGAAAGCTTTAGTCAGCCCATCATGTGAACTTCAGGAAGATGTTCTCCTTTTGCATTGTCAAATACCCCTGGTGCACAAGTTACATTTTGAACACTTCAAACTTTATTTCTGCCACCAGAAATTCAGAGAGTTTTGGATTGTATCAATTCAGATACTGTCTCACTTTGGGGGAAAAAAATCCACCTAGTAGTACGCCTCCTTATCTCTCTGTTTTGACTTCATTAAGAGTCTTCTGTAAATTTTAGAATGGAGATGTAAATAAATCTCCACAGGGAAATCTCAGCTATGTGTAGCTTGCCTTGCTCTGAGATAGCTTGTTAGATGTGATAAGGTGTAATAAGCACACAGAATAGGTAGACAAAATAGATGCCAAAAGCCCCTTTGCTCTTACCTATGTCCCCAAGGTTAGGGCTGTTGAGTAGGGTCTCTGCCTAGCAGTGGGGGATGCTCCGGTGGGGGGCAAATTGGAGGCTAGAAGGTGACACATGAGGTTTGTAGTAACGTTGTCCTGCAAGTGCTTGTAACTTGGGACCAGTAAATTCAGACCCTATAGATCCACGCCTCCGGCTGGAAGGTTTTACAAATGGTCAAGAACTTCCATTGGTCCCAGCTCTCAGGCCTCGCTGAGGCAAAAAGGTACCGGAAAGCGGCTGCTTGGGGCAGATGAAGATTTTCCCTGCTATGGGGAAGTCCCTTCATGGGTCGAATGCTACTGAGCACAAAGCAAACAACAGAAAGCTTTGAAAATATTTGACTCAATTCTCTTCTACCTTTGACTGCTTCGTTTTTGCTTTCCTGGATGTGGTGGTACTGGTTGTCTTGCACTTTTTTTTTCAGGTAGCACTGAAGTTCTGCAGCAAAATTACTCTGAAAAAAATACTTTCTTTTCTTTTACTTTTTAAAAATTTTTTTCTTTCTTTTTTTTTTCCCAAAAACCAAAACCTTCCAGATTCATTTGTCTTTAAAAACATGAGAAATCTCACAGCAGCCTTCTTAGCTCACTTTAAAGACTTCTGTTTTTCCACTGCAAAAATTCTTGAGACCCTGTTACACAAAAAACCAAAACAAAACACAGCTTTCTTCTGGTAGTCGATAGCATCACACTTGATTTCTGGAAACAAACACCTAAATATCTGGAGAAAATCTGTGGCAAGAAGAGTACCACCTTTTGTTTTGCTGCCGCTTACACCTGCTCTTTGCCATTAGTGGCTGGATTTTGCTCTTCGATATCATGGGGAACCAGGGGCTCTGGCGATGCGCTGGGAACCTGCTGCAGGTTGTGGTCCCCATCAGCAGGTACCACTGCAGCAGAGAGGTGCGCGAGTGCCCCAGTGGAAATCACTTGGAGGACTTTATTTATTTATTTATTTATTTATTTATTTATTTATTTATTTATTTATTTATTTTCTCCAGGAATTGCTTCTTTATGCAGCGCTAACTTTTTATCTGACGCACTGGACTCGGAAACGTGCTGCTTGAGGGTTTCTGGTTGCAGACCCACAGGTCCCAAGGCAGTGGATGCAGAGCCCTCCACCAGGCTGCTCTGCCCTGGCTGATCATGTGCGAAAACGTAAATCACTGCTGAGCTGATTGCGTTTTTGGAGTAGTCCAGGTGTTGCAGGATTAGGTCTAGCTCGGCTTACCTGCTGTAAGTGTCTAACAGGACAGCTTTATTTCCAGCCTCTCTGCTTGGCTGCAGAGGCCCTTTTGGGAAGGTGTAAAAGGCTTAAAATGATATTTGTGATCATTGAAGATTTTGCTCTCATCTTACTTTAAAGATCCATTAAAGTTCAAATTAAACCAGGCTCTTATTTCCAACTCAGTCAACGGTGAATGGGTCTGTGCAACTGCTACACATCCTTTGAAAGCACTACAGTAACAAGGGAAGAAAATTTGCTAAGGCTTCCCTTTTGTTATATGAGGATTTTTACTGCAAGGATTTTAGTTGGTTTTAGGCTTTGATTGCTTAAATATTTTCAGAGAAGAAAGCATACATGATCCTTAATTGCTTCCAAAATTGGGAAGCTGCTATATCTTAAACAGAGAATTAAATTATTGTGCTCTTCCTGAGGATCTGTGTCTTGCTAATCTTCCACATGAAATGAAATCGTTAATCATGATATCTTAATAGCACACACTTCAAAAGAAGTATGGGCCCTTTCAGATTAAAAAGATACCATGGGCGAAGGCAAGGCCAAATGCGACATGCTGAGGACATCTAGTGGACAAAAAGTAAAATAGTGGGAGCGCCGCAACACGGCGGGTTCTGCTCTGCGGCGACAAAACCGGGATCAGGACTCGCAGCGCTTGAATAAGAGGTCACTCTGCTTAAACACCAAACTGCATGTTTCTGGACAGGAGAAAATACCTTTTGGGGTGTTTTAAGGAGAGACATCTATCCCTTTATACTCACCTTTAAGCACTATAATTAGTTTCATTTAGTTTTTGGAAGTGAGAGTTTATTTCACACTTTTCTGCAGACTTATTTCTTTGGCAAGTAAATCAGCATTTATTTATTTATGAATCTCTATCCATAATAAAGAACGATAATACTGACCAAATAATTCTTGTCAACTATTACAATTGGTTTTGAGGCCTTTATTTGGAAGATATTAAAAGCAGCATGTACAGGTAGCTTGAATAAGCCTTTCTAGCTATATGGGAACAAAGTTCTCATATATGTATATGACCTTACATGGCATCTTGATGCTGGAGCTATACTGACCTATTAGAGAGCTAAAGAGCAGTCAGATTTTTATTTAGTTACTCTGCCTCCCCACAGTATATATCCTTGGCCTGAATGCTGAACCCTGGGTCCTTGCACTGAATCATTTCAAACCTCCAGGAAGTGCTGCATTAGCTTACAGGAGTGCTAATGAAACTAGAGCATGTTGAGGCTGGTTAAGGAGCCACAGTGCAAAAGGGTTTGCAAACAGCTCGGAAGCTGTTGCACCAACAAAACTGCTGGAAGAGCTGCCATATTGTGAGGTGAGACAGCGTGAGGAACAACGCAAACAAAACAACCTCCATCATGGTAGGTAGTGCAGGGATTACTAAGGACTGCTATGCTCAAAATCTTGTTTCTGGGCAAAGAATGCATAGACATAAGTAGAGTCAAGAGTTTATTGTTATTGTAACGCAGTTTTAACAGTCTAATCTAATATAATCTAATCTAAAAAATATCATCAATAGTCTAGAAAAAGAAAGAATAATAATGCAGGTGCTTACATACAGAAGAAGTCATTGTAAAAAACAATATTGTAGTACACATACTTAGTTTCTATCCCTTTTTCTAGCATTATGCTTCCCCTTCCACTGCTCCTTTGGCTCCCAAGGCTGGTGGTTTCTCTCTGTTGCCGGCAGCGGGGGTGTCAGGGCTCTCAGGGTCTAGAGTCCTTCACTGGGAGGAATATGATGCTCATACCGGTGGTTCCTTTTTCCGTCCCAGGATCCACCTGGATCATGTTTGTCAGCATGCGATTACACCTTTTCTTTCTTCATTGATCTACAGTTCCAGACTACAACTGTGTTTGTTCTACATGGTATAGAACAAATGTATATCTATAACACCATTTGCTGGTGTTAGATATTATTTATTTGCTTTCTTTGTTTCCCCTAAAATCAGTTTTGTCCAGATCTATGTCTGCATATCTTTTAACTGGCCATTAATGAACTATTCAAATCTGGGGATCTTCAAGTAGTATCTCTTACTAGGGTTGCCTGATATGTATTAATTACATCTATCATACAACATGATGGATGGTTCAGGAATTGCTTGGTTGTCACTATTATGTTTGCAAATATATTTGCAAAGCATGTACAAGAACAAGCTTTCTGATTTAACATGCTTACAAACAGAAAAAAAATATTTAGTACACCCTGTAGCTGTCTTCTAATCTATCACACTTCATCTAAACACCCATGCCACATTTCACCCACAAACATCCCCATTCAGATGTGTTTGTAGTATGCCAGGTCCCTGAGGCCCAGAGGGAAGTGGGACACCACCGATACATGTGGCTCACACTCTCCTTGGTGAAAGGCGGTTCCATTCGTGAGCCCAACAGCAGAGTTTAAAGCAGAGACTTTGGGTAATTCCGCCATAAAAAACCTGAGAACTGGAGCTCGTGTAAGAGCTGCCTTACAACAGAGTTGGGTTCTTTGGACATGCAACTCGAGAGCGCCAGGAGGCAGGCAGCAGCTCCCCAGAGGCAGGCTTTGAGCTAGTCTAGTGCAATATGTTCTTCTCAGTGCTCAAGGGATCTTTGGAGAAGGGAAATAGTGCCATGGCCTTCACTCTAGCATAGGACTTTTGAGGTGCTTCTTAAGAACAGCAAATTCGACAGTTAGTGCTAAAGGAGGATAGTAAAATAAAGGTACACAAGCCCCAAGTCTTCCCTGTCAGGGGTTATTAAAAAGGTAGGAATCAGACAGTGTGACAAGACAGTTAGGTTACAGAAGACTTATTCATCAAAAATCACAAAAATGCTCCCTTAATTTCCTAAAATTGTGGCACTTCTCTCCAGATAAACACCACAATAATACCATGTCCCACAACTGGGTTGCAATAACCAAGGTTTTCAAAGCTCCTGACTACTGCTTTCCAGAAATATGTGAGAATGTGAAATGTGGGACTTCAGAGTGTTACTGAAAGACCAGTGAATAAAGAGACCCAATATATGATTAAAATTTTCAGGAATCTATGCACCTGTGATAAGTTTTTTCTTGATCTCCTAGTCATTTACATGGAATGTCCCCAGAACTCTTCCCTTATACAGTCTGCATTTTTATAAAGGGAGAAAGTAAAAGCCATTTCTGAGAAAGAATCAGTAGCAGATGACATAGAGTTATTTAAGATAAACCTCATAGAGCCCTCAAGCTTTAACTATGAGAACACAACTTAAGAAAAATGTAAGATTTACAAAGATTATAGTGCATATGCCATAATTACACTGTGTTGTAGCCCAACACATACTTCAGGGAGAGCAAATCCATTAAGGTCTTGAAGTAGCCTGATGCAGTAAACTGTATTTTTGTATTTTTTTTGTTTTGTGTCTTTTCCCTTTTTTTTTTTTTTTTCCTCCAGACATTAAACATAGAGCACACACTGTTTATGATGAAACTGTGTTTTGACAGGAAATAATTTGGTTTCAATGATGTCTGCACATTGGATTAGTTAAAAAAAAAAATCATCCACTGTTAGATCTAGTGGCACCAGAGGTTGTTTTCCTTCCACTTCCTTCTTGACCTCTTCAATGTAAGGAGAAACTGTGTATTGATCCCATAAGCAGGTGTTTGTTCCCAGGGGATGATCAAGGTCAGGCTTTCTGCTTCTAACTCTCAGCTGAGTTAATGGGGAAACTGTCCATGAAATTGAAGACATTCTGAAAGCGGAGGTTAAAAAACTGACCAGTCCTCAAGCCTTCCCTGCCGGTGTTACCGGTACCCAAGACTCCATACTTGGTGAGCATAGAGAGCTTTAAGTTCTCAGCCTAGCACTGAGGAGATGGTGCATTCGTCCCTATGGAAACAGACCTCTTGAAACGTTCTTGGCCTCTAGACTCAGCTTCAGCATGTGGTGAATCAACTCACTGAGTGGAATGAAGGACTTTGCCCTGTGATATTGTTAATAACATTTTATTTATATCTGAGCAAAAGAGAAACTTGTGCCCCAGGGCACACGTGAGTTTGATCACCTTGCAGATAAGGTATTGACTGTAGCACTGAAAATGTAAAGTAGCAATGTTGGAAGTGGCATATCAAAGTGAGACACAGCCACATTAATCCAGGCCTGGCAAAGATGGAAACTACTGAGGATTGCTGCAGAATTGAAGAACATGCCTAGTCCTGTCTAAAACATTGGATTCTTACAGAAGATCTGTACCCTGTACATATTCGGAAGATCTATGTAACGAAAAAGAAGCCAAGATTTTCTGAACTAAATAATGTGAAGACTGTTTTTGTGGCACTTAGAGTAGCAGAACACAAAAATCCTGTCCTGATCAAAAGAGATTGTGACAAAACCTCCAAAGTACTCTTAAGACAGGGACACATCCATCCGTGTACTTGCGACAGCGGAAAATAAAGGAAATCCTACTTGCCAAGAAAGCTCCTTGCAACAGTTTTAAAGAGTGCTCTGAATTTTCTAAGTCTTTAAAAGATGGGAGCAATTTCTTTTGGCTAGGCAATAGTGTTCCCCATCTGTCCTGTTCACGTATCTTAAAACTCTCCTAGTATTTTAGATGCCTGATTTGAAAATGCTGGGCACTGTTAATGGAAATTCCTTTGTTTCTTATGTCCAAAAGTTGTTTTGCAGATGCTGACAAAATTGTGGAAGAAGAAATGAAGCAGAAGCCTAGGGAGGTTTTAATAAAATAGTGTCAAGGTATTTATTACTGCAAGATGATTTGGCAAACAGGCTAGGTGATGTCTTGTTTTTGCTTTTTTTTTCAATTATTTTGTTCATCAAATCTGTTTCCAAAGGTCTTCAATGAAGTTTCCCAAGCAGCCACTATTTAACTAATTTCCATGCAGGAAGCACTTACCTATCTTCATCTTTAGAAAGCTTTTGGTAGAAAAATTTAATGTTTTACTTGTCAAATTTGTAATGGGAGTAAAGAGTAGTGGCTGTCATGTTACCTGTAAAATCCTTTCATATTTTGAAAGAATATTCCAAAATTTCTTCCAAGTCTCCTCCTCTTTTTTTCCCCTAGTTAAGAGAGTGCAATTCTTGTAACATTTCCTTGCAGATCATTCTTTCTAAATCTCAGAGTTGTGTTATCTTCTCTGTCCATTTCCTCCATCTTCGTATTACAAAGTAGTGCCCCAAGTTGGACACTGTACTTTAGATGATATTTCTCCTGTGCTGAACAATTCTAGTGTCTTGCAGATGATGCTCCTGATAACATATCCTGGAATGTGTGTCTTTTTGCTGTAGTGTCACATTCTTGACCTAGATTAAGTGTCTGATGCATTGAAATGCCAGATCCTTTTGTTCTGTACACCCGAATAGTCAGCTATTCCCTTGTATTTATGCATTAGAAGCTTCTTTTCTTTCACTTCTGTTTCAAGCCATGCCTTTAGTTTATTAATATTACTTAAAATTCTAATCCCATTTTCCTGAACACTTGCAACCTGTTCCAGTTTGAGCTTCTCTGCACATGTTAGAATTACACTCTCTAGTCAGTCATCCAAGGCACTGAGGAACATATTGAATACAGCCTACAATGGACCTCTGCATCCTGTCACTTGAAATATTTTGACAGTTGGACAGATAATTTTTGATAACTACCTCATGAATGTTTTTTTTTTTCCTCTGAAAGGTAACATAGCCACTTCATATTTACTATATAAATTGTGCATGTGTCTACTTCGTTAGTGAGAATGCTATATAAACAATGTTGGTGGCCTTATTAAGTGTAGTGTACACTAAATATCTCATTAAACTCACCCTTTGTGAGCATTGCAACAAAGACCATACTGACTTTTTCAGCTTTTCTATATATTGGCTGTTCTCTCTTCTCCCCTGTTGAGCAATAGAATGCTCTTTTCCCTGTCCTCTTCTCATTTCTAAAATAATTTTCTTGTTGCATTTTACATTTCTTGTTAGTTGAAGTTTATTTTGACTTTGCAATAGTTATGGTTCTTCCAATATATTGTCCATCTATACCTATAGGTCCTTGTTCGTGATTTCATATTTATATTTCTATATTTATGGTTTCCTTTTTCTTTTTCTGGCCCTTAAAAAGCTTCTAATGGAACCATATTGGTGTCTTACTATGCTTCCTATCTTTCCCTTGCATCATGACTGTCTGCCATTGTATCTTTAATATAGTCCCTTTCAGTAACTGCAAACTCTCTTGCACTCCTTTTTTCCTTAGAATAACTTCCCAAGAGACCTTACTTTCCAGTTCCCCGAGTTTGATGAAGTCTGCTTTTTTGAACTCTATTGTCCTTATTCTGCTGCTCTCATTCCTCCTTTTCTTTAGATATATGAACTCTATAGTTTTGTAATCACTTTCACCAAAATTACCTTCTACTTTCTGCTTCTCAGCCAGACCCTCCCTATTAGTCAGAATCAGTTCTAAAACAGCTACAAGCTTCTCAGTAACTTCTTCCATCTTCTTAATAGAAAGTTGTCCCTGAGGTGTGCCAAAAATTTGCTGGACTTCCTGCATCCTACTGTATTATTTTCTAGAACATGTAACATATGTAATTCAAGTCTCCTCTTACTACAAGTCCTGCCCTTTGGATGCTTCTATTAATTGCAAGGTAAATGTTTCGTGTATAACTTATGATTAGACGATTTCTAGTAGACCCCTACTATGATATTGCTTTTGCTTTTTTTTTTTCTTTCTATATATTTCCTTCAGGTGCTCAACAAATTTTCTCTCTCCTCCTCTGGTACCTGTGGGCAAAAACCAGAACTCTTTGCCATAGTGTCACATTCTTGACTTAGATTAAGTGTCTGATTCATTCAAGTACCTACATTTCTGACGTGCAATGTGGTATCCTCTGTTTTTCAGCCACACTTGTCTTTCACAAGCACAGTCTACTCCTTTATCCCAATGGTTAGTGAAAATAGTGAGGACACATGACCATTACAGTACGTCGCAGGCATTGACAGCTGCTTGGTAAAACTGGAGCAGTTTCTGTCTCACCTTCAATAACTAGGAAGTCAGAAGACTTTAGAAACTTTCTCTGCCATGTCACACTCTTTTCAATTAGTTATTTTCCAAATAAAAAGTTTAAACAGATAAAGCTGGACAAATTCTTGAGCAGCTGTTAAAATTGCTATTATAGTTGGAATCATACACAGTTCAGATGAGAATTCCTACCTTAAATCTAGAGCTAGCTGGTATTAATCAGCCAGGAGGTCATGGAATAACACAGGTTGTGATGTAAGCACCAAGTCCTAGGAGTCTCTAGGAGAGGGAGACAGAGTAATTCACCAATAGAACAGTTATTATTTATCTTTTTCCTTTCAAAATTCTGGCATCTTATCACAAAAAGATTCATATGTCCTCTCTTTAGCTATGAGTGAAGGCACAGAAATGCTCATAACATTGATTTAGTTCTCTAACAAAGTGGTGAACTAGATTACTCAGGTTACGAACAAGCCATGCCAATCCACTGAAATCACCCTTCCCAACACTGAAAGAGAACAGCTTTAATGTTACGAGGGAAGGTGCTGACAGTTACAGGGCCACACCTAGGTTAATTCCATGGTCTACAAGCTAGCTGAAAATACTTATCACTGCCTCAAAGGTTGTTCATAGCAACTTTGACTCATTTCCACTGAAAAATCAGAGTGGTTGAGGTAAGAAGGCACCTCTGGAAATCATCCACTCCAAACTCCCAGTTCAAAGCAGGATCAAATGAAGCAAGTTGCATAGCACAGTGCGCTAGGGTTTGAATATCTTCAGGCATGGAGTGCCCACAATTATTCTGGGTAACCTGTTCCAGCATTTGATCACTTCCACAATAAAAATAATAAAATAAATTTAGAAAAATTCAGATGTTTAAGTGGAATATCTTGTATTTCAATTTGCTCCCATTGCTTCTTGCCATGTCACTGGCACTGAGAAGGTCTAGATCTGTCTTCCTTATTCCCTCCACCAGATATTTATGCCCACTGAGATCTTCCCAGAGTAATCTCTTCTCCAGAATGAACAGGCCCAACTCTTGCAGCCTCTCTGACCATGGCATGTGCTCCCAGCTTCTGGGCATCTTGTGACCCTTCAGTGCATGTACCGCACTAGGTCCATGCGCCTCCCACCCTGGGGAACCAGCATTCCAGCTAGGGCGTCTCCAGAGCTGGAGAGAGTGGAAGATCTCCTCCATACCTCCATTGCTAACCCTGCTCCTGGTGCCACTCAGGAAGCTTTTGGCTGCCTTTGCCACAAGAGCACATTGCTGCCTCATGGCCACCTTGCTGTTTATCAGGACCTCCATGTCTTTCTCTGAAAAACTGCTTTCTAGCCGGCCAGCTCCCAGTCTGAGCTGGTGCATGGGGTTGTTCATCCTCGCAGTGCAGGGCTTGGCCTTTCCCTTTGTGGAATTTCATGAGATTCCTGTTTTCCCATTTCTCCAGCCTTTTCAGGTCCATCTGAATAGCAGTAAACTTTCTGGGGTGTCAGTCACTCCTCATGGTTTTGCATCATCTGCAAGCTTGCTGAGGCTCTCCTCTGTCTCATTTTCCAAGACACTCATGAAGAGTAAAATAGTGCTGGCCCCAGTCTTGCTCATAGAGGAAAACACTAGTGAGAGATCTCTTTAACTCAGCCTAATTTTGTACTGCTGGTGACAGCCCTTTGAGTTCAGCATCTCAGGCAGGTTCAGTGCATCTCACTGTACTCTTGTGTAGTACCTACTTTACCTGTTTGGCTATAGAGATGCTTCGACTATAGAGATGCTATGGGAGACAGTGTTGAGATTATTTCTAAAGCTAAGGTTGACACCTACTGACCTTCTGTTAAAACTGTCACTTCACCATTCAGCCATCTGGTCGCCAATTTCTTCCATTGTAAGGAATGGTGTCTACTCCCAGTCATTCTTCTTAGTATCTTTGGAAATGTTTTCCAGGATTCACTGCTCCAATATCTTTCCGAGAATTGAGGTGAGGCCTCCTTCCTTGCCCTTGAGGACAGAAGTGATACTTTCTGTCTTCCAATCTGTCTCCTGATTATTATGATCTTTCAAAGATCATTAAGAGTGGCCTTGCAATGTCATCCTATCAGGTCAATTTATCTCAGGTAGAGATGTGTGAACAGAAGAGCTTGGTTAGATTTCACTTTATTGTAGGCAGCATTCTTAATATCAGTCTCAATTTTAAATATCAGTCAGAAAAATAACACTATAAAATTCAGCCCACTGATATTGCCCTTCATTAAAAATCATGCCTCCAAGCAAAGTCAAAAATAGAAAATGTATCTGCTAACAAAGTTGTTTATTTGTGTAAGGGTAATAGAAGTCATAATATGCAATTATCTCTTATGGGATATAGTAAATGGACAGCAATTTCACTCAGAACTGGCCTGGATAAAACATTGCTGTTTTAGAAGAACAGAACAAGATATTATCCACATGAGAGTAGTCCAGAAAATGATACAGCGATTCATACATGAGTACAAGATTTTATAAAATAAACAGGGATGTTGTGAATGTAATTCTGCCTACTTCTTTGGAGTACTGAAAATATAATAGGTATTTACAAGTTGTTTATCTTATAATGTGTGGTATAAAGTTTTATTATGAAATTTGGATTCTTAGTGCAAAAAGTGTGACAACTTTTTTCTGTTTGTTTATTTGCTTTCATCTACTGTGTCCTTTTGAACAACTCACGAATGAATCACATTTCAAAAATTATCTTCTAGATTAGAAAAATGTATCATAGATCTAGGAGTTTCTTTTTGCTTTGTAGATTATGTAGCAACAACCAGGAATGAATACCTGAATGAATCCTATCCATGGATTCATTTCCTCCTGATAATGCAGTGTTTAAACCTCTATCAAATATCCAGTGCAATACTGAAGAAAGGAATGAATTACTTCCTCAGCTTCATTTCTCTCACCTGCTTCTGCAAGTCATCAATAGCCACCCTTGGCAACCCAGTGACCATGTGTGTCATCAGTTTGGACTTCAGAGTTCTGGAAACAGATATAGCCAAGATGAGAAAGCAAGAATAGGTTTATAGCAGACTTCCATCAAGAGCAGTGGGTATCTGAGAGGATATCCATACTTATCCACACCTAGTGCTGCTCTGTGGCAACTGTCAGCTTAGATCCACAGTGAATGCGATCTCCCCAGGTGTGGTTAAACTCCAGCAGAAGGGACCACTGAAGGTGCAGAAGCTCTGAGGAGCCTTCTGCACCATGAGAGATTTCCCACTTTGCAGGATTTTTTAGAATACTAAGATTTCTCCCCACCTTGAAAGGCAAAATATAGCAGTTTCTCTCTGATAGATCCCTGCACGCCCTCTCTCCTCAATCAGAATGCTTGAGAAAGTGTAAAAAAGATGTGTTGGCTTCATTACTTGGACTAAAATTTTGGGGAATAGAACCGGGCTCCAAGTCTGTTTAGATTGGTCTGTACATATAAAATGCGTATGTTGTAAAAAAAAAATCAGGAAAAAAAGATTAAAAGTTATTAATTGAAATGAAATACACATAGTAAGATTAACTTTTTTTTTAATTTATTTTTATTCGGTAGCTGCTGTAGTCTGAAAAAAAATCACACTCAGTTGTAATGGAAAAATGTCAACCCTTACAGCCTTCTTTTCCAGGTAGATGCTTATGCATAACAGCTAATGCCCTTATAGTACCTTCTAACAATTTACATAGAATGAAATAGAATTTTGCTATGTAGAGCAAAAAATATGACTCGCATAATGAATTGCTCACATACAAAAAGAAGGTATGCAAAATAAACACATCAACTAGCTGAATACTAATTATCTATAAGCAAAATCAGGAGACACTCAGTATGCAGAACAAATCAGTTATTGCAGTGAACACCTATAACTAATTTCCTCCAGGAAGAAAAATTTCCATTAGCTTTACTGAATATATACCCATTATAGAAAGGTTGTAGCTAAATAAATATTATTTTAGTTTAATTGGATTAAAAATTAGAAAGGCAAATTCTGATGCACCATGTCTCTAAGTCCTTGTCTTCCTTTTTATGGTAATACCCTTCTAATGGTTTAAGCCTATGAAGAAAAAACACTGAAGATTTTAACTAGCAGCTTTGCAGGGGGGCAGAAAGGAGCAAAGAAGATTTAGTGGTGAAAAGAGCAAATAAATAGGTGCTCCAAGATTAAAAAGAGGGTAGAAGTGCATGCTGAGCTGTTGAAAGACCTCTCTGTGTTTAAAGAAAAATATTGTTTGGTTCTTTCACCAGTGCATGATCAAAATAAGAGGTACAAATTAGTTCATGGCTGCTGAAGCTACAAAACATCATGCAGAGAGCTGTCTTTGGGAACGTTTTAATGAGGAGAAGAGGTCATCAGACTGTGACATTGCTTTTCAGAATTCTTCAAGAACAACACAGACTTCCTGTTCCAAATGTGGTAAAGAATAAAACAACCTTAGTAGTAATCGTACAACTTTTGAACCATGTTCCTTGGAAATACTGTACCATGCTCATTTTGTAGCTTTAGTTAGCTATCTCAAAGGAACGCTTCCATATTTTCCGTGTGCCCTTATTTCAAAAGTACAGTGAAATGGTAGAGCTTCAACAAGGATTATATTTATAAAATAAAGTTTTATTCAGTCTTCTAAAGAGATTTTAATGTTTTCATTGCTCTAGGTGAAATGGTACACTGTGGCTCTGTTCATTAACATTTAGCATCAGTGCAAAAATCAAGGATTACCACATACAGTTTGAAAGGACATCCAAAATGACTTTGAAATTAAATTCACTACAATCTTAGTTTCACAGCATTTCAAACATGATTTTAAAATGTATAAGTTAAGCTAATGGCATTCTAGGTCAAATATCTCCAGGCCAATAACAAGTCCCACACAGAAAGTCATTATTTAAATTTAGGTATGCTGTACATGCTAGCCAGAATTGAACAACCCCACTGTAAATTTGATAAATAAAATGTATACTCTAGTGCAGTGATTTGAAGAAAGCTTACTCAAGGATATTTAGAGAGAACATTAGCAAAGAGAAGGTACAGTAAATCAAATAATTATTCTAAGGTCTGGGGCTCATTAGCAATAACCATACAACTGGAATGGCTTCAGAATTGCTAGTAATTATAAGAATGCCAGTCACTAGCAATTGGTAGTGTTTTTTATTCCTGAAAAAACAATTGCTTGTGAAAGAAATAGGTAGGAAAATTCATGACCTTTAAACTTCTTCTTTAAAGGTTTCTTGCAGTAAGATAAAATAAAAATGCATGTCAAATAAGCATCACAAATCAGGTGATATAGTTAATAATTTGGCTGAAAAGTGGCTTGGTCATTTGTTCATTGAAATAGAACGGGCTGTATAACAAAACAATCTTTTTTTTATAATAGTTGTAGAATAGTTGTAATAAAATTTCGTTTTGAAAAACATCAGCAACAACGATACCAAGCTGGTCTACACGCACTATTGTTCATGACATAGAAATTACACTGCAGTTCTCTGATTTCATTCATTTTAAATTCTGACTGCTATGTTAAGAGGATAAAGGCAAATATAAACTATACCATATGTCACCTGATTCTTTCACCAAATGAAAGGAAAATTCATTTTGGTAACTCTCTTTTGTAATCAGAAAAAAAATCTCTGTCATAGAGGTTTCATTGAGCTTTTTCAGGTGTAAAGGATGCTTACTGCCGAATAGCTGAAGTATGCAACTGAAATCTGAATACTGCAAGTCTAATAAAGCAACATACATGTATTTGTAAAAAAGACATGTTCTGATTGCCAAATACACTTTCATAATAAATATTTATTTTTATGCCATTAGTCTTACAGCTGTAAATATTAATGATTATCAAGTCATTTCAGCCTGAAATGCCCTCCCATGTATCAGTTTACTTAAGCATTTTATTCTCTGTAGTATAGTTTTCTCCTCTTTCAAATGAGGTACTAAATAGTCCCTTGAAAATATTGTAGTTGTCTGTTTCACTTCTAAAAAAATCCCAGTGTAAATTTTTCCCACAAAGACTAACAAGTTTATTGGTTTTTAGTTTAAACCCTTAATCCTGTTTGAGTGGATTGATGTCTTTTTCCTTGATTTACCAGATTCTTCTGTCAGTGATTAGGGTCTGAGAGTTTGGGCTAATCTGAGATTTCTCCTCTTCTTGTATTGTCATTCTTGTGCCCATTATTCTTCTCTCTCTCTTTTTTTCTTTCCCCATTCCCAAGAATACCACTGTATTCTATTCAATAACCATTGCTCACTGAAAGAAGATGTCTTAGATAGCCAATTAGCTGTTATGCATAGAGTTTTTAGCCAGCATGGTAGCAGTATTTGTTACAGGACTGTAAGCAAAGTGTTGAAAAGTAAATGTTTGAAAAGAGAGAGGAAGGAAAGGGAGATTCTGAAATTCTGAATTTTGCTTTCAATTATCCAAACTACATCTACAGGAAGAAATGACACGTGTAAGTTTGGAGAATCAACATCATAGGAGAAAAGAATCTTTGATTCAGTGAATAAACTGTGGTGTAGAAATCCTGGAGCAGTTTTGCTAGCATGTATGCGTTTATAATTAGAGTATCAATAATTCTCCTTTTTATGCATAAATGACGTATAGTCCAGTCCTTTCATAGCAAAATGTGGATAGCTCTTGGAAACATTTATATAACTGTCATAAAACGAGATGCTACACAATGATTCTGAATTAAATGCCATTAAAACCAATGAACGGCTTTACTGACTGCAACAGATTTATTCAGACGTAAGAAAAATCAAAACTTGTCCTTGGGTAAGCTTTGTTAAAAAAATGTATGGACGGACATAAGATAAATGGGTGTATTCTAGGTAAAATGAATATTTGTGTTTGTTGTAAACAGAGTTTTTACATTATCAGATATCTTCTTAAAAACCTCTTTTTTTTTTTTTTTGGATGGAGAAAAGAAACAAAAAACCACAGGAAATTCCCAGGCCTACAGTCTAGGTGCTGTAGGATGCTACAGAAGTGATCTAGCAAATGGTTAGTTCATGTCTATGTTAAGAAAGCACCATGTTACCACAGGGAGCTGCGAGACATTGCATGGCACTGACTTATTTTCTGGATGAAACATAAACCTAAGATTGTTTTTCTTTGCAATCTTTACAGATCATGTGGAACTTTCAGCAGGAATGACCAAAATCCAGTTTAATTGATTAAATGCTATTTTTTGCAACAGAATACCTCACATGGTTTCTTGTTTCCTAACCTATTGCATACTGGCATTTTTCTTTATGAAATGACGTTCCAATGTTGTTTTGTATTAGTACTTTATTAATGTTAGTAATACTAATTTATATATCCATAAATTATATGGATACATAGCTTGCCTGTAAACTAAACATTGGATTTGGTTATATGCAATCCTTTCAGAAGGCAGTGCTTTACATATGTGTTGTAGAGATCCTTTCTAGATTTCATTTCCCTAGAGAATCCATTGCAGGTGTATACCTTGAGAGAGAGAAAGAGCAAAAATCCTAAAATACAGCATTTTGTAAAAAATAGTAACTGTAGTTAGTATGGAAAAAAAATCTTAAGGCTTTGGTGAAGAATTTCTTCTACTGAAATTTTGCTCTGTACCTGTGGTACAACTGGGTATGTGTAATCTATCACCTCTTCAGGCCTCAGATTTGTAGCACGCCAAGGCAGCAGGGCTGAGCGCCACTTCCCTCACTGGAGAGCATCCAGTGGAATTTATAGTTTTCTTTCCAACATAATTCTACTTTTCCTTGGGACCCTCTGTGTATTCCTTCAGGGTAACCCTGCAGGTTCATGCTCAAAGACTGAAAGGTGAAAGAGAAGAGGAGAAAATCTTTTAGAAACCTAATAGAAGCAACCTAATAGACACTCAAAGTGCAGTAAGGCAAGGGCAGCACTGTGCTTGAAGGAGGCCCTCATATGTGAAGGTAAATGGCCTTCTAGTCTATAGCAATATCCAGTAATTTAAGAGGCCAGACTTCCATTTTGTGGCAGCCTTGGGAAAATAAACTGTATCCCAGAAGAACAAGAAGGAAACTCTGTGGGCAGAAAGTATTGGCCTGTTATTCTTGTCAGGTCAGGACTGAAAGAATATCACTTGGGGAGAACAGTGATAAAAGAAAAGCGACAGACCCAGAGGAAGGACAAATAACGAGACATAAAAAGAATGTACAGGATCCTCATAACTGATGTTATCAGCCTGATGCTGCCAATTGCAGACTTAAACCGGTAGCTTAAATGTAGTAACTATGCATCAGTGGTGGCATTAATTAAAGCCTCATCACTACGATTTAAAATCCTGGTCTTCACACTCATTTAGATGGTTATAACTATGGGGAGACAGAGGCTCTTCTCCAGAGCTGGAGTCCCACTTCTGGATTGCTGGGCAGTTGAGGGAGTCGCTGCCTTGTGCCGTGCACATACTGCATTAATACCATGCAGCACCAGATGCTGGGTGACATTGTATACACTCCTTTGGGACAAACCTACTGCAGGACACCTGGCCAACCTATATTAAATAGAAGTTCCAGGTATTTTATTGTTAACTTTTTCTCTCACTTTTTCAGTCACATAACTGAATTTCAAAATCAGGATGTGTGCTCTGCATATACAAACCCTCGTCGGGGTTGTGCGTACAAGTAACAGGAAACTGTGTAGAGAAGCCACAACCACAAAGGCTTTCAGCTGCCTATGGAGACACTTCCCTGTTTGTGCCATGACTCTTCTGAGTGGAAAAGTGTTAACTTAAGGCAAAAATGATGTGTATGTAACCACAGGAGGGCCACCACATTTTTCTTCTCTGTGGCATTTTGCTTTATTTGAAAAAACTATACTGATAATTTTGTCGTGGTTAAAATTTAACAATTTATGCAGATATTCCTTCTTTTTTTTTTTTTTTTTTTTTTNTTTTTTTTTTTTTTTCTTCTTCTTCTTCTAGTAAGGAAGCTGCAAAATCATATATATCATTTTCCCAACATAATAAAACGGAACATTATAAGACTCAAGTGGCCTGCGAAGTGAGCTCAGAAAGCAGGAACAGTGTGTTAGCATTTGCTCACTAAGATACTCCAGCCCCAAAATAGCCTCCATCCACCTCCCTCCTCACAGCAGCACAGCCGTGAGGGTGAAGAGATCGCGAGTGAGCGAGGGACATCACAAATAACAATACTTCTCTGCATAGGGTGCTTTTCAGAGAGCTTGATGCCTGAAGCTGTTACATTACAATACAAAGGAAATAAAAGTTTACAGGAAGCATAGCCAAACATTTCTGATAGCAATTACCAATAATAAAATGGTATGAGATTGAAGCGTTTATTTGAAAAATGTCTGTGGTGAAGTTGACAGCAGCACCTGTTGTTTATGTTGTTTAAAATTTTTAAGCATTTGATTGTTTCTGAACTATTAATTGTCTGCTTTTATACACTTTTATTTCTGGACTTTGCCCAGGCTAATTTCTGTGTGCTTGTGGAAATATCAGTAGAAACAGCTCCAGCACTACTTGATTTCTGCAAAGTTACAGAAAACACACATTTTGTTGATGTTAAACCCTTTGATAGCTACCCACTTGACGAACTTTTGTTATTCCAAGAGGTGGAGATGGGACTTCTCATTTGCCCAGCAGACTATTGAAAATCGGAAGGTTGTTTATCTAAAAAAAATTTTTTTTTCTATATTATTAGATTCAGTATTTGTAGATAGCACATAATCTCTGAGGGTCTGTTAAACTGTAACAACGAAATGCTTGCATCCCTTTGAGCTTTGCTGCAGCGCATAGCTGCAGAGACTAAGGAACAATTTTTGTACAGCTGAGCTCTTGCCTGCTGGAGGCAACAAAAACAAGATCAAAGAGATGCTTCAGCTTCATTTCCAGGGCTCCCCTTGGTACAGAGGCAGAGAAATGGAGAAGAACACAGAAAAGGAAAGCTAGCTATTGAAAAGTTGGGAAATGACAGGAAATTAAAATTGGCCAGCAGGTATCCACACTGTGTGGTTTAGGCTGTCTGCTGGAGGAATTTTTATGCTCTTCATCTTATTTAATATGTAGCAACTGTGCTTCTGATGGTAGCTCTGCTGCATGCCTTATTACAGATTTTTCAGCACCAAGTTCCCAAAATGCAAGAATGAGAGGATTCTGCAGTGCTCCTAATGCCTGTGTTGGGTTGCCACCAGCCACTCCATGGTCAGGGGCGTGAGGATCCCTTATTTTTTATTATACAAAGGTGATTCTTAATGTATTACAGTTTCAGGCTGTAAATACATAGTCAATGAAGCAGTATTTTTGGTATATGAAAGTATAATGATTCATCCCATTATCAAATTTTACTAACTACATTTGCCTATTTTTTGGTATATTACTTCCTTTTCTTCTCCCCCTTAACATTTGTTATAAACAGATTTAATGCTTTGGTCTAAGTAACAACTGTATGCCACCTTTTGCACTAAGAGGTGCAACTCTAAGATGTATTATGATCGTATGTACAATTTAGGCTATTTTTTTGTTAGCATTATGCTCTTATCAGTAATACTTCATGCCTTATATTCTCAAGTCCCATGAACACAACAGAATCTCACCTCATTTTCTCTTCCAAAAAGAATTTTGATTCTTCAGAAAGTAACATTTGAAAAAAGGGAATCTGAAGATCCTCTCCCCCAGTTATTTTTTTACTTCATAAAATAGCATGATTTGACATTTGATGTATAATTTTGAAACCATGGATTGATTATACCTTTTAAAGTATACTTGTTTAAGGTAAAATGTAGCAGTCTGGCACTGGCAACAGTGATTTTTCACTAAAAGTTCCACAAAACTTCAATTTTTTTCACTAATATGAAAGGCACTTAGTCTAAGACAGTAGGGCATTGTGTTGCTCTGCTTTGCTTTGCTTTGCTTTGCTTTGCTTTGCTTTGCTTTGCTTTGCTTTGCTTTGCATGGGAGGTTTAGGATTGATAATGATGATGAGAGGCCTGAATGACTTCAGAACGAAGACCAGTTTGGGTCAGGATTCAGTCATCTTGTGCCCATGAGATGCTGATATAACCACACCAAAATCACCTCTGGATAGAAGTGAGTACCTCACATTGCAGCCTTTGATATTGATGATGTGGGTCTGTGCTACTGTGGGCATTTCAGTGCAATTGTGCCATTGCCTGTCCTTGGGTGGAAGGGTTGAGCAGGTCATGCTTTGGCTGTTTTGGCACTCATACACATCCAAAGGGGATTTCCAAACCTGAATTTCTTGCAATGTAGCCTAGTTTTGGTCAGGAGCAGGTATGCCGTTTATCAGCAAAGGTGGGATATCTTGCCAGCCAAGCTTTGGGAACCAAGATGGAGAGGAGGCCATATGCCTGTGTAGAGCCTTCTTCATTATCTTTAGGCCATATATACAAACCTAGGCATTTACTGTAAAATAATCCTGCCACATTGCTGAATCAGGGACTGGGTAATGCAGACATCATGAGGATGGTTATTTTTTCCATCTTCTTGGGTTGGGCAAGACACTCTTGTCCTAACAGGGCATGAAGTGCATTGATCAAAGGAAGGTACTTGTTTCTTTCTTATTGGTGGTGGAGGGCATTAGTTTGTGTTACTCAGTTATGAAGTTCTCTAAATATGTATCAGTTCAGGTGATATTGCTAGTATGTATGCTTTTATATTTTTGAACATATCTAGCTGTATTGATTAGTGAATTATATAAATGGAAGAAAATGATAAACCGAACTAGACAACCGTATCTTTCATTTCTGGACTGCTCCATTGCTGGTGTAATTTGCCTCCTTCAGAACAGCACCGCGGAAAGGCTGAAATGAAACTGCTGAATGGGATGATCTTGCCCCCTAGTGGCCTTCAGAGCGGATAATTAGTATGATATTGTCACTTGTGAGACCTAGTTTTGGCTCCATGGGTGGTAAATTTAAGTCTTGATAGAAAAAGAGATTCCTCTTGGATGGAAGAGAAATCAATCAATGGTACATATTTAATATGGAGATCCAGACTAATCACTTGGTACAGCTATAGTATTTGTAAGAGCTATCTAAACATAATATTCAGATTCCCTAATATTTTTTTTCAACAAAAAATGACAATATCAGCCAGTATTTTAAAGTCTTGACCATCTTTACTTCCATCCTGAGCAGTGTGAAGCAGTGGTACTCAGCTGGGGGCTGTGGATCACAGGTGGTCTGTAAGATATCAGCACATGATTCACAAAATGACCTCAAAAGTGGAATTACTGCACATACATTTTAAAAATATGCAAACAAACAATTGGAGAAAGTAGAGAAAATAAAAAAAGAAATAAATGCTCATAGTTTGTCATGTTTTTAAAATAAAAGTTTTAAAAGGTCTTTGATTTTGAAAGGGCTTTGATTTAAAAGACCAAAAATTATTTTTTCAGTAGTCCGGGAATGGATTAATGTCAATGAGGGCCAAACAGTCTAACAGCCAAAGCAAGTTAAAAGCACTTGTCAGCCCTGAAGCTTTTCATCCCTGGAGTGTGCAGTGAGAGAGGGCATTCGGAACTGGTGCTTACAGGATTTTCATTAACTCTAGCTATATTATAACTAATAACTACAAATAATCCCCAATACCTGTTATCTTGTTCAGGTATTCTTTCCAATATGTTCTTGGGATGTGCTGCCCTACAATGTTGAATTTGCTGTTAGTATTGAAAGTAGGAAGAGATAGAGGTGGAATTTTCCTCTGCTATGGAAACACTGCTTCAAATACTTCTTTTGAAACATCCTATTGATGATTTTACCACAATATCACATTAAGTAGTAAGTGTAGTCTATCTTGTAAAACAGTGGTGGCTCTAGTGCTTTTTAGCATGTGGGTGAAACACTGTTCATGTGTTTGCCTGAGTGTGCAATAACTCCAATAAAGCAACTCCCCAATAAAGCAGAGGGAAGACAACAATATCACACAAAACGAGAGCAGCACGAGCTATTTATACTGTGCTATGTCAATAATCACATCACTAAGACATAATCACAAAGAAAGACATCAGTCGGGTTGTAAAGTTCTGGTGAGATCACTACCTCAACATGTCATTGCTGCTGCATTCTCCCCTCCCTCCCAAATGATTTTCCCTTGAGCAATCTTCTGAGGTGTTTTATTTTTGTTTGTTGTTACTGTCTTTCCAGAACAAGGTTGGTTTTGAGGAAGGTGAGACTTAGATATTCACTAGATGTGTGAAGAAGTGTGAGCTCTATTTCTTGTTTTGTCAGAGACTGCTTATGAAACCTCAGCCAAGACACACAGACTTTGGTTTTATGAGCTTCTCATACTTAAGCAGGATCCCAGGTCTGCCATTGATTTCACTTCTAAAGTTGGATGCTCTTTCCTTCCAAAAAGCACACAAAAGCCTTGTTCATTCTGCTCATTAATAGGTAAAATGAGCATCATCATCATCATCATTCCTCCTTCTAATGAGGAACAGTGGGGATTAAGTGTGCTAGTATCAGTGTGGTGCTAGTGAGAGTGCATATTTTCAAAATGCCAGTAAAAGCTCACATCCAAAAAAGAACAATACAAAAAAAATTGCTGTGCTGCCAGGAAAAGCTGTTTTACAAAGCTCGATTTATTTCATCCCCTTAAACTGTCCATGCATCTTTGACTTGCATCTTTATTTTCTAAAAATCTTGTTTGGAGTTCCAGGTAAGAATTTGGAATGAGGAGTAATATGGCTGAAACAGGCTATTTATGTCACAAGAAACCATTTTATTTTTAAACTTCTCTCTTTGCTTCAGTGAGTCTTGTACAAAGATTTTTTCCTGGTCTTTGAAAGCTGTGTCAGTGCCAACTCTCTTCTGGTTTGTGCTCTTTTTAAGACAGAGAAGCTGCATGGCTTGATAAGGATCTACAGATTGGAAACAGAAGTTCATTCTGATGAAGAAACGAAACAATTTTCTTGTTCTAGAGGTCACTGAAACGTAGTGGTCACTAGAAAGTTCAATTAAATTTATTGCAACTAGATGCCTGAGAGGATTTTGGTAGCTATTAGGATATGTGAGTACCTTTTATAAAGCTTGTTCTGCTGCAGTGTGTTAGATGTGAAAAATATTGATTATGTACTAGGAGATGGTTTTTATTTCCTCATAACATGAAAAACTGGCTCAATACCCAGTACCCAGAAGCTGGCAGTAGTACAGACCCAGAAGAGAGTCAAAGGACATCTCAAGAAAATAATCTTATTTCTTCAGGAAATAGCACTTGATTCAAGGAATCAAAAGCTCTGCTAATTCCTGTGACATTCCTGAGATACAGTATCTTTGCATTTAATAACTATTTATGTTTTTCCATTAATTAACCCAGTGATTTTTCAATCTATGTAACTTTTTCCATTCTGTATAAACCTATGATGAAAAAGGTAAAACAAAATCCTTTTGTTTGTTCTGAACTTGTCACATGGTCATTTAATCATAGACATACTGTTCCTACTGCTTAGCTTATGGAAAGTATGAAGCCTTCTCTCTGCATCTTCTCTACCCCATATATGTTTTTCCTTCAATTGTATTTTCTTGCCTGAGGTATCTTTTCTCTATGATGGAGAATCCTCTCTATTTGATCCTCATGAAGAAGTGAAGGTATATCTTTAACCATCTTTACCATTCCTTTTAGCACCTTTTCCTTTTCTATAGGGTTCTTTTTACACAGCTAGATAATATTTTAGACATGGGTATGCTGTGAACATAATTCATGAAAAAATCCTATTTTCTATGCTATTCTTTAGTTCTAATATTCTAGCAGCTTATTTTACTGCTACTGATCATTGAACTGGCTGCTTCATAGAACTGTCTCTTTTAGCTTCAAGATCCTTTTCTTAAAAGGTAGCAGCTAGTTCTGTAAGAGCCTTTGCTTATGATATATAAATTTAGAAAAATTCTTCCCTAGGTTATTTTTGATGACATTAAGTTTATCTGCTTTTCATGAATGTTCTGTCAATAGCATAAGATCATAATTTACACTACTCTCAATAATGTGCTTTCTTTTTACATTTTACAGACGATTTATGAACATTTTGAGTATCAAAAAATACCTCTGGAATTTTGCTAGTGACTTCTTTTATTGGGAAAACCAACCATTTGTCCCTACTCTTTGCTTCCTGGTTTTCATCCTGACAGTGAGGAACTCTCATTCTACCACAGAGTCCTCCTTGCACATCTTTGGTGAGGGACTTTCTAAAAGCCTTTTGGAAGTCCCAGTGGACAGTGTCATCTGACTCCAATTTGTGCACATGCTCAACGACTCCTTCAAAGATGTTTAAAAGAGTTGTAGAACAGGGCTGTTTAGCAAAGGCCTTGTCAACTCCGTCCCATTCATTACATTGCTATAAGAAAGGACACAAATAGCATAGCTGCACAGCAATGAGGTCTCAGGATTTTTTCTCCAAAATCTTTTTTTTTTTTTTTTTTTTTCTTCTATCTGAACAGTAATCGGGGGGAAAAATATTTGTACATGAAATTCTGCTACTGCCCTACCTCTGAGACCTGGATTTTCAAAGTTGATGGCAGGGGACTCTATATTTTCTTTTGCTTCTACTGCAACCTCATCCCTCTACAATAGTGACCTCTACACTTATTTTGCCTTTCAATGTCTTAAAATTCATTTTGTGTGTGTGTGTGTGTGCGCAGTCATTCACACTGAACCCTGAAAGGAAGATACATATATATTTATAGTGATAAAAGAGAAAGTATTTCTTAACTCTTATGGGCTTCTGATATTTTATTACCAAGTCTACGCTCACCCTCACCTTTACAGGTCTCCCTGTGGTGGCTCTGAGCTCTGCTGATCATGAAGACAAATGATGGAAGCATCTGACTTACAGCTTTTTAGAATCAAAGAAGTTTGAAAGGGAAAAGACCTTCTAGGTCATTTTGTCCATCCCCTGCCAATACAGGATCATGACCTGCTGTGCAGTACTTCACTAATGCTTTGCCAAGTCTCAGTTTAAATGAATCAAACGATGGGAATTATACCACTTTCTTTGGGGCAATATATCCCTATCACTTCATAATCTCTATGAAGTATAGCTACGATGTTCTACCGAATATTCTTAAAATCACCATAACTGCAAGGATAATTTATCTTACTCCTATAATCAGTGTTTCTGGTATTCATATGTGTCACATACATGCGGACAATTATGTTGTCACTGGTATTTGTCATGTCATTCTTTCAGCTTTCCTTATAGCCTCCCTTGTCTCTCATCAATGTTTGTTGTTTACCTTTTAGTTTTCTTCCATTTTCCTCCATTTTCCTCATCCTTTCAATATAGTTTAGGCTGCTATGTGTACTTTTTTTTTTTGGGGGGGGGGGGCGGGAAGGGGGGTGTTATTCTGGGCATAATATTCATTTGTAAATATTCTTCAGCCTGAGTCATAGTGTGATGTGTCTGGATATGTGATTCTAAATCTCATGGGTGTCCTCTATAGCTTAATGCATTTCTCTGACCTGTTCTCGTTCCTGTCTTTTATTGCACCAATATACCTCTTATATACTGCTGAAATTCGCTCTTAGTGAATTACCCTTCCAGTCCTCAAGTAAGCTCACTTCTTCATTATCTCCCTTATTTAGCCTTCCAAATCTAACTACTTTCCTCATGCTCCTTTCATAAAATATAAAACTTTTTTCCCAGGATTTCTGCATCTTATGTTTCACTCAATCTGTAAAAACAACAGCAATAAGAGCAATAGCAACAACAAAGAAACACGTGCCAGACTTTCAGTTACATATACTGTATTAACTTTTTCAACTATTTTTTTTGAAGTCACACAAACTAGGCTTTTGTCGTAATATACATTCGCTCTTTGACACTGTGCCAGATCAGACACATGACTCTTTGGATATACTCGATGTACAAGCCAGTACTTATTTACCTTCCTTTTAAATATGATCTTCAAGGCAAATTCTTACAAAATCTTTTAAATGACGATGCATACATCGTGCACATTTTAACTCATTTTTCTTTCTTTTATTTTTTGTTCTCATTGGAATTCTTTAAGCTGTTGGTCTGACCAGAATTTTTTAAAGCTGAAAACTTTTTAAAAAAATTAGAAAAATATGAAGAAGACATTACAAAATGCTTTTTCTCCCTAATGTTCATTAATTCTGAAGAAAACAGCATGGCAAAATGCAAAATGTATTTGAAACTATTGCAGAATTTAAGTATGATTAACTTTATTAAGCTAATTGTAAACTGTGAAAATTATACAGGTTAATTTGGATTTCAGATTTTCAGTGATCATTTCCGCTGAACTTAATTTCTATTTTTTAACCACAAAAATGCTGAGGTAAATGCAACTTTATACATTGGTATATGCTCCATTTTTTTATTATCTTTTACACATAGCATTTAAATGTGGCTATCTTCTTCCCACAAGACTTTGAGGACATAAATATACGTTGTTTTATAAACACAGATGCTTTCAGTTTACAACTCACTGTCAAAAATCACTCAGGCTAAAAGTTGGCAAATGAAGAGTTAACCAAAAGGTCAATTAAATGTGAAGAAATCTCTATCTTTCAATGTATACAAAACTATATTTGTAGTTTTAGATGTCTTTCATGTTTCTATCACTCAAAATTAGATTTTTTTTTTCTTGAACATTTTCAGGCTTCCATTGACTGATATAGATGACTGCCTTAGGGCAATTTTGAAGGTGAAAACTAAAAGAAAAATGACTAAATTCCTTTGTTAAGAAGAACTGCTGCTCTGCATATTCAGCAAATGTTTTAATACAAAGACATACTAGTCAATGGGGAGTTTTGCTTGCAAAAGAACGACAAGATTAGGTTCTTAGTATGCAAGCGTGACATCCAAATAGGGGTGATAATCCTGCAGTGATCAGGAAGAAACAGTTACAGTCACTTTCCCAGTTTTCATGCTTCAGAGCTTTTCAAACGGTCATATAGGAGCAGTCTGGTCTAAACAGTAGAGAAAGAGCCAGTGAGGGAAGGAGAGAAACCCTTTATTGAGGAACAGTTGGGAGGCAACTCTAGCTAGTCCAGAGGCTGAGGCAGTCTGGTGCTTAGACACAAGAACAAGGTGGGTACTTGGGAACAGGAGAAGATTTGGGCTTTTGCTGAGCTTTTGTGTGGGGCAGTGATGCACTTTCTTGCAAAGTAGATAGCTGATCAAGGTGCAGTGGATCAAAGGCTCCGAGTTACCCCCAGGATACTCTGCTTTAGGCTATGTGGACACTGTCAGGTTAGGCATAAATACTCTGCAATATGCTGAACAGGAGCCTTAAAGTGGACCAGTTCCTTTACTGGGCTTTCATATAAATCTTTTGTTAGACTTGTGAAAGAAATAGAGAAGAAAACTGGTGTAATCCCGAAGCTCTTCTTTCTTTTAGCAGCATGTAGGCAGACTATATTGCAAGAGACTTTCACAGTACTCAGTCCTGAGCTTGCCTCCACTAAAGAGGGACAACAGCAGGTGCAAACCTTGCGCTTTGCAAGTGGCACTCGCTCTTTCAGCTCTCTTGCAGGACAGAAGACCAACAGAGATTCTAAATGCACATGTTAAAAAGTAAGCCAGCAATAGTAATGTAGTAATCCGGGAAAGGCAACAGCAATGGGAATTCATTCTTTTCTTTGCACACAGTCGAGCTGTGTACAAAAGGACTAACCATTTGTTGCTCATGGCTAAGGAAGAGTATTAGTAACTAGGAGAAAGAGCAAGTTTCTATTCCAACTTTATTTCAGAGTCAGACCTTAAGAGTTAGTCGAACTGTCCTCAGTTTTCCCTCTTGCTTGAATTAGAGGGTACTGCTGCGAGAGGTGGTGCAGTAATTTTCATTACTTCAGTCAAGTATCTGAATGGTTTTCAGTTTCTAAAACAACAAAGGCTGGAGTACTGAGCTGAAGGCTTGGAGAAACATGGCCCTGTTGGAGCATGTGCAGCAAAAGGGCATGATGATGCCTGGGGCCTTAATGGTGGTCAAACTCTGGAACAAGTTGCCCAGAGAAGCTGTGGAATCTCCCTGCTTGGGTATGCTCAGACCTTTGCTGGACGGCCTGGGCAGTCTGCTTAAGTTCACTGCTTGAAAGAGGGCGGTTGGAGTGGATATTCTCCAGGGGTGCCTTTCCAATCACTTTGATTCTGTAGTTCAGAGAATTCAAGATTATACTATCTATTGGGGTCACTAGAGATTTTGGAAAAAAAAATATTTTAATTACTCTTACCACCCACCACCCCCCAAGCAATATCATGTAGCAATAAATAGCATTTAAGTTTTAATTAACAAAGAAAATTACCAGCTAATATCACATTATACCATTATATTTTGCTTTCTGTTTATCAATATTTCTTGACACGGTTTGGGCCAAGCCACTGGAGATCTGATTTCTCATGTCTTGCATATTACAAAAAATATCTTACTGTTTACGTGAATAAAGGATGATGTTCAAACCTTCATCCTGTTTCACAGGGGAAAGACAGTATATGCCAGCTTTAAAGGGTTGGATCAGTTGATACTACAAGTCCTTTCTCACATGAGTAATTCTGATTTGAACTGTCAGGTCTGTATGTTTCACATGTCTGTATAGAAATTGGACTGTGAAAACATTTTTTCTTCTAAACACAGAACATTATTTTAATGCAAACAGCTGTTAGTAACCCAGTTTCTCCATAAAACTGAAATGGCTACTGCATACAGAATCAGTTTTACTTATATATATATATATATATAAAAGAAACCTCTTGAGAAGTAATGAAGGTAAAACTGATTCTGTATATATATATATATACACACACATACACACACATGTATATGTGTGTGTATATATATATATAGTATTCACTCTGGAGCATGTAGGAAGCAGGATGGGGAAAAATAACGGCTTCTTTCTCATATATTTTTTTTTTCCAGCTGGAAATTGTTCCTATTTTCAAGTGTTTGTTTCTACTTTAATGAGGATACCAACTTTCATCCAGTGAGATGTGTGGGTCACTTTGTCAGTGCACTCGGACATACCGAGGCACTACACCAGCTGGAAATTTTGACTTTTAGCTGAATTATTTCTCCCCAGTAAATGGCTTTCCTTTTGACATATTTTAATGTACTTGCACACTGAGAGGAAGAGTGGGTGAACAGAAAACAGACTGTTTTATTAACCCAGCAGTCACCTTTGAGATTCACACATGTCCACTTTTTTCTTGCCTTTGTACCTAATCCCAAGAGACTGGTACCCGGCTTCCCTCGGAATAACAAAGTCAGTCAAAACCTCCAAACATGATTGTTAACTGAATGCCAACTGTTTCTTCTCATCTTTTTTTCTAGTAGTGTGTTAGGGATTGTGTCCTCATGGATGCCCTATAACCATAACATTAATTTGGCTTTCCATTTAAGATTTTTTTTGGTTTTTTTCCTCTCATGGAGTAGTAGAGCTACATTGTGCACAAAATTAAATTGCTGCTTCTATTTTGTGTGTGTGTGTATGTTTTATAGTGATTTTTCCAACTCCACTAATAGTGGAAAGGGAAGAAATAAAGCAATGCTGCAGGCACTGACTGGACTACAGTTTCAGCTCAGAGGAAAACTACAGGATCAAGACTGGCCAGACAAGCACCCTCAAGAAGAAGCCCATGCACATTATTCAGCGTGTCACATACCAGTTCCACAGTATCCCTGTGTCAATGGATTTTTTCCAGTGGGAACACGCTTTTCATCAGACAAAGCTCCAGCAATCTCGGAGGTACCCATATTACCAACATTTACAAAGTAGATTTGGGAATACTTTGTTGTCTGCAGAAAGCTGTTCTTAATTGTGACGTAATTACCTCTATTTGAAGTTCATCTAAATCAAATTGAGGAGGGAACTGAGGAGTAAAGCTCTTAAACTTGACATTTTCTTAAAAAAATCTATGTAGGGCTCAAGTAAATTGGGGGAAATTAACTAACAACTTCTTGTGCTCATTCTGCATCAAAATAATCTAGATGAGTGAATAATCTTGGCACAACTGTTTAATGAGCCATGTCTGTCAGTATCCAACCCACCTACCCTTTGGATGGTGGACTGGCCCTGGAGCCTTCTGTCCACGTCCACATCTTTATGCAAGATTTCCTGGCCACAGAGAGGTGGAGGTCTGGCCGTGGTGGGAGGGCAGGGGCCTCGCAGCTGCCCCATGGCTTGAAGCAGTGGGTAGAGGTTCTCATCACATGGCGAGGAAGGGGATGCCCAGCCCTCTTGCTCTCTCGATGGCTGTGCCTGCGAAGCTTGCTGCTGAAGTTATTACTGATCGTGTCAGGTGAAGATGCCACCATATTTCTCTCTATTTAGATGGGAAATAGCTGTGGTACTTCAGATACCACATGGTGGCAGCTGTTGATAAAGGCTGATGTTTGTTTTTAATTTGTTAAACTAAGGAAAGCTGAACTGCAGTGAGTGGAGTAGCCAAGCAGCCATTTCAGAGATGTTAGATCTGATAGTTTGATACTTGATATCTTGACCCTTTCTTTCTCATTTAGCAGTGAGAAGGAAAAGAAAAAGATAAGTAGAGATTCAGTTTCTATCCAAACTCTGAATCCAAAAATGAATATTTTAAATCTTTGACTGCTAATAAACTTTGCCTCCAGTTCTCACCACTCCCTCTCTCTTCTGGGCTCCCTCTACTCTACTGCTCCTCCAGCATTCTGCACTGTAGCCTGGGGAAAAGAAGTTTAAGAAAAATAATAAAGTTTTTATTTATTCCTTACAGCTTTTCTGCCCCTGTGGGCATTTGTCTGCCTGTCTGGCTAATGCACTGTAATAAATCTGCTCTCTGCCATACACACATACATCATTCTATCAATCAGTGAGAGGAAATGCTGAGGATGGGGAGCGCTAACAAGCACTCGGAGGGGTCAGCACACCAGTGCTGGCACGTTACTTTTCCTGCAGGCTGCCTTTAATTGGAGGGAAATAAATGAGGTGGCATGTGGCTGGCACCATATCTTCTTGCCATTTGCCTCACTTTGGCAAGCTGACTGGCTGCTTCATCTCACAGGGTAGCAATAACCCTCCCCAGGCTCCCATTGGAAGGCAACTCCCTCTTCATCCCTTTCCTGACGCTGGCTTGTCTGGGGTAGGTGGTGCTGCTGGAGAAGGTGCTTCCCCCAGCAGCTTGCAGGTGATCGAAGGGAGCCTGTGGGGATAGTGCTTCCTTGCAGGCTGAAAACCACAAGGGAAGGAGATGGTGGAAAAGGTGAAGGAAAGAAATAGGGGAGTGAAGGAAGGGAAAACAAAGGGGGGATGAGAAGGAGAAAATATGAAGTGGGAAATGGGGAAATAAGGCATCAAGGGGAAATAGACTGTAGAAAAACAGGAAAAATGAGAGGCGAGGGGAAAAATATAAAGAAATAATGATGAAAAAGACATAGAAAGCCATATATTACTGGAGAAAAACAGCAGAAGTAAGAAAAAAATAAGGAGAAAAAAAATCTTGTATGAAAGTCAGAATAGGCAGGAATATCTCCAAGACATCTCAGGGAAGATCAGGTCATCAGAGGAAATTTTTGAAGACAGGCTTCAGTCTTCAGTTTTAGATGGGAAATCACGCCCAATCCGTTACTATGTAGCAATGTTTTAAGGTGGATTTCTGTAAATGTGCTGATTTCTAGACATTTCTTCTCAGCCAGTTGTGAACAGCCAGGAGGGCATGGAGAACTGCTCACTGGCATCTCCTTGCTCACTAGCAAAACTTACGGTTGATCGAGTTTTGTAGCAGGAGCATTACAGCAAAGCCAATCTGTTAGCTGTGGGTAGTGTGTTTGGTAAGTGAAAAAGAGGAGAATTACTATTCTTTCTGAGGATTTAGAGGCCAAGGTGGGAACTCAGGTTTTATAGAATGTAAAAATGTTATACTTTTCTGGAAGTCCCATATCTCTGCATACACAAAGATTCTGATATTGATAAATATTCTGTATTTGCATAATAGTAAAATGATAAAAAAAAAATCTCAGTGCTATTTTTCCCAACTCAGACTCAGCGTTAATGAAGAATTCATTTTGGAAGAACCTTAGCAAAGGTCTAAGAAACAATTTCAGAATATAATTTATGCTGAGGTCTATCTTCTTGTGGTGCAAAACTTGGTTCCTAGTTAACTTCTGTGTTGATCTTTACTCTCTCAGAGGGCAGGTCAATCCACAGAAAAGCAGTAAAAGAGCTACTGGTTTTTATCTTGTGTTACTTGTAGGTCTTATAAGTCAAGGAACTTTGGCCTTAGCCAAATTTCCAGATGTTGATGGAAATTTCAGTGTCCTTTCTTCTATAAACAATCAAAGAAAAATCATTATCTAATTATCTAATTATCTAATATTGCACTCTCCCACATCCTTTGATGGATATATTGAAGTGGAAGGTTAATTATTTTTTATATATATATATATGTATCTTCTTTCTACAGTCTATCCCTTTTCCATGGAATGCTTCTTTTTTTTGTTGATGATAGATTGTGTGGGGGAAAATTCAGGATTGTGAAGGTTCTTTGTAGAGAGCGTTGCAAGTAAAAGGAACAATACTATGGTTTAATTGTGATTGCTAAAACAATAACAATCATTAAAATACAAGACTTCAAAACAATATATATATCTTCTGGCAATAAAGTGTTATGACTGGAAGAAAGCTCTAAAAAGTTAGTATTTTGACAGTGTTAACAGGTTGTTCATGCTTAATAGGAAAAGAATGGCTGATATGAGACTCACGTAACAAAAAATGAAAGAAGAGCAATATGGCTTATGGAAAATTGATCTTGTCAAGATAGTGTTGTGTCTATTTTGATCAGAATTCAAGTTTGGCTGGTAGTTGTAAAAATGTTAATGTAACATAGTCAGACTTCCTCAAGATGTTTGATTAGTAAACTTATCATGCAATAATCGGATTAATTGACTAAATAAATGACAGATCTAAAAATGGTCTTGAAAATGGCACATTGTTGCTGGGTTGGATGTTGTCTTTTGGACTAGCATGGGAATGAATTCCTTGGGCCAGTGCTACAGAAAATATATTTTCAACTAGTGAAAACTGCTTACCTGTGTTAATGACTTCATTATTGGAGCAGTGGAAAAGAGTAAAGAAAAATGCTGCTACTGTAGAATAGCACAGATATTTTCACAGTGTGTGCACAAGTAAATCATGTGTATTTTAATATGAAGTAAACAAAACTTCATCTTCAAAAAGAAAAAGCTTTATCAGCCCAGCCTGTGCAAAAGTGGAGTACTTTTACTTGGGACTGTGTAAATTAGCAGAAGGTTTAGGAATTGGAAGCCTAGATCAACTTATAGCTAGTATCAAATGAGGTGACCTGCTTAAAATCCACCAGCACCTACAATGCTACTTTAGAGAAAGGCTGAAAAGAGGCTCTCCAGTATTCACAGGGAGGGCACACAAAGTCGCAGCTGGAAGCTGGGTTCTTTGGGCAAGAATTGTTTCACCAGACTCCAGGCACCTGCAGTATAGATGTTTAGTGAACATTTTCACATAACTCCCAGTGTGGCTGGAATGATGTTTGCCTCTTTGCTGGGCAAAACTCCACACAAGGGTCTAACTGTTGTTGATTTTAAAATAATGATTAATAATGATTTTAAAATCCCTGTTAGGATCTTCTCATATCCTGTAAGAGTGGCTAGTGAGAACAGGAACCCATTGAAATGGTCTGGAACACAGATGAAGCTGGGAGGTAATCTTCCAACAAACATTAAAAAAAACCTATTAAAAAAATGCAGCTATTTATATAAAGCTTCTTGAGATTTTATTTTAATACTTACCCTCAGGAACATTTTGCTAGGCAACTTTTTATGTTTAAATAACAAACAGGTCTAGCTCGGACACTGCAATAAGGAAAGTCGTCAGAGAATGGGTGAGGTTGGAAGGGACCTCTAGAGATCATCTAGTCCAACCCTCCTGCTCCAGCAGGGACCCCTAGAGCACAGGGCACAGGGTGGCATCCAGGCGGGTTTGGAAGATCTCCAGAGAGGCTGTGGAGTCTCCTTCTCTGGGCAGCCTGGTCCAGGGCTCTGTCACCCTCACAGCAAAGAAGTTCCTCCTCACATGGAGATGGAACTGCCTGTTTTTTTATTTCTACCCATTGCCCCTTGTCCTGTCACTTGCCACTACTGAGAGGAGTTTAGCCCCATCTTCTTTACATTCTCCCCTCAGATATTTGCACATAAGAAGATCTTCTCTCAATCTTTTCTTCTACAGGCTACACAGGCCTAACTCACTTAGTCTTTCCTCATATGATAGATGCTTCAGTCCCTTAATTGTCTTTTCCAGATGAAGATATCTTCATGAGTTCAAAGAACAAGGTGGCAACTTGTATATTTATTATTGAGATGAGTAAAATCCTTGTATTTGCTATTGATATCTACATGATGGGAAAACATACAGAATAAAGGAAAGGGGAGAAATCGTGAAAGGGGTGAAGAGATCAAAATCAGGAGGAAAGAGGAAAACTGGAATAACAGCAAAATATCTTTTGGAAGATCTGGAAAGAGGAGTAACAGAATGGAGAGCAAAATATATGAGTGCGTGGGGAAAAAAGTAGGGAGATCTGTGTGGGATCCTAAGACCTATTATTTTGTAGACATCTTTTCTTCTTTTCAAACTTCACAGACTTTTATTAACCTTAAGGGATGTAAAGTCTACAGTGTCCATTCTTCCTCCCGTATGCTTCATCATTTTTTTGCTATTTTTTAGACATTTTTATTTTTGCTATGTCTCTTCTTTCAGACACCTCTTCACATCTGAGCCCAGCAACAATTCCCATTAGCCCCACCAAATCTAGCACTTTCTTTATAGTGATATCTGTGCTATTGAGAGAAAGTTCAGAATGTTCATCACATGTTTCAGTTGGAGAGGTCTGAGAAGGAAAACAGCCGTGCTTTGATCATAAGATCTTGATTCCTGCCTATGTATTCGCAGTTCAGAATCTTGGGAAACAGTGAGAAGTCTGTCTATGGTAGAAAATCTAAGTATGCCCAGAACAGTTCCAGGCACTGAAATTTCCCTCTCAGAATCTCTTAGGCAAAGTTTGGGGCCATGACAACTAGAGCTTTCCTTGATAAAGGTTTGGAATTTGTGAAATCTGGGGCCAGCTTCTAATTGTCATTTTACAAATAACTATGCTACTGAAAAGGCTAAAATAAACTACTGATATAGATTTGGGCTCTTCCTTAACTGCCTGACTTCAGTGCCTGGAAATGTTCCTAGGCACAACAACTCAATGAGTAAAAGCATAGTTTGTGACGGTTCTGTAAAATTTATCTTCTAACAGCCAAGTGCTCTTCAGTATATATTTCAAAATGGTGGATTACAAATGAGTACAGATTCCATTTGCAAAGAAGGGATCAGCTTTGTTTTGTTTTGTTTTATTTTATTTTGTTTTATTTTATTTTTGGGAAAAAGTATCAGGTTTTATCTGGAGTTAAAAGCTATTACATTTGTAAAGTGGAGAATGATAGTGCAAACAAAGCTGACCCTGCTTTGTGGCTGTGAAGATTTACTGCCTGTTAATGGAGGGAGATGCATTTGCTTGTTCCCTACAACAGAGAAAACGAACCAGCTCCATGGAGTTGCAAAGCAGACTGACTGTTTTTGAAATGCTGGTCCAGAGTTAACAGCATTGCAGGACTTACAGCCTCCTCTTGGCTTAAGTGGAAAGGTAAGAACCAAGATGGGAGTTGGAGTCCAACTGCAGTGATAAACAGCTGAAGAGTTACTGCACAAAAATGAACTTAGAAACAACAATGTGATTCTCTATGGCAAGGACTATAGTAATTGAATTTCGAAGCGAAATGACTGTTGAGATATTAAGCATTAGGCACTGCATTAGTAATTATATAACAGAATATATTAATGATTCTTATGCAAGTGTTTGTTAAACCTATAATTCAGATTTAATGAATAACCAATTCATTAAATGCCTTTGTTATATAGAAAAGAGTATCCACACTTGTGAGATTAATCTTCTTTAAAGCAAAAATTCTCTCTCTGAATAACTGGCGGTATTCAGCCTAAATTAGCATCAGTTGAAGTGAGCAGTTGAGCTTCATCTGACATTTATTAGGACAAATACATAAAGGCTGTGCTGTGGCAATACCATTTAATTGTCAGAGCAATTAGTTGCTACTTTGAATATCAGAATTGTTGTTGAGCTTAAAAAAATAAGGAAAGAAGCTGTTAGTTGTTACAAAGACCCAACAGAAATTACATTTATTTTTACTGGAATTTGTGTCTGAGTTTGTGTCTGAATTTGTGTCTGGGCATAAAAGTGAAAATCTGATGGCATAGCTTGCACACAGAGAAAAAAGGTAATCATGTTAGCAGTGGTTAGTTTTCTTCTTAAGACTTTGAATTAGTGCTGACTTTTATTAAACAAATGAAAAAACAGATACATCACTGGATGGTAAGGACAAAGTCCTTGTAATATTTATGGTTCTCTTACATCCCTAGAAAAATCTTATTTTTTGTAACTCTTTATTTTCAATGTATTAATATATATTAAAAAAGTGGAGCGTTAGCCCATTTGCTCTGTTATTTGTGAAGATGTTCTTAAGCAGATCAGATCTGCAAGTTGTCCAGCAGTCTGACTGTAATCTCTAAGAGCTTTTTATTTCAAAAATACTCATAGTGTTATAATTTTTGATATACAAATACACATCATTCTAGGAGATTAAACCTTAATTTGAGACAGTACTTCAATCTCACTTACTGCTCTTTCCATTCTAAAATTATTTCTAAAAATTCTTGAAATCAAACATTGCTTGTCTGCTGTGCTGCACAGTCATGCCAGGAGCCAGAAAAAAATCCAGCATGGAAATGAGAGTTCCTTTAGGTCAAGGCTGTGGTCACAAGTGCGGTGTCTGGAAGGCTGTACTCTGACGCCTTGTACAATGGCTGGACTTTGGATTAATATAGGAATGCAGTTTTTCAAGAGCTACAAGTCCCTTAATCTTTATAAAGAATGACAGCCATTTCTAAATGGCTGGAGTCTCTCAGCTGTGTGTTCCTCTGCTCCTTCTCTTCTCTCCGCCAAAGTGGGATTCAATTCAGATCAAATCCTACAGACTGATATTTTCATGTGTTTGTCAGTTCTGTATCTGGACATTTAGGAACTGGTGACTGTTGATGATTCTCTGTTTTTTCAAAGGGAGCCTTTTAAATTAAACTTTATCAGAAAGTCCTTGTGCCATGATGTGAATCAGCTAGCTCCAGCTCTGGGTATGTCGGCTCCCTCAGCTATGCTGTGATCCAGTTGTGTTGAATGAGAACTTTGCTGCATCAGCTGCCCTCTCCTACCTCTGGATGGTGATAATATGTCTCTGCACTTTCATTCATAACTATTTCCAATGATCCTCCTCTAAAGACTGGTGCCTTTGGACAATACAGCAGTTATTCATGTATAATTACATGGAGTGTCTACCTTCTGAGCTGTGCAAGATAGCGTTAGGTTCACTGAGAGTTTTTGTATGGGGTTTTTTTGTGCAAAGATCTAACATCTTTGGGGGATAGCACTTAAAAACTTCAGAAAATAATACTGTATCAGAGGCAAGACATTAAAAGTGTCTAACACAGAAAATCAACCAAACCCTTGCAATTTTCTACATCGATTCAGTTTAGGTTAACTTTCTTCTTGAAGTGCGGGGTAAAAACATTCAAAAGACTGAAAACTTCAGACAGCCTCTACAGATAGTTAAAATCAGACTGAAATATGCCCCTAATACTGTCAATATGTCATGATTTATCTATGGTTACCTACTGTCCAGCAAAGCAGCACAGGCTGCAGTAATCTGATTCAGTAATCTGATTAATGAGATTGTATACTTTGTGGCTAACTTTGAAGGTTTGGAGATGAAGAGACCATTTCCTTGGTGCTCTGCAATGGTGGCAAAATGGATCAGTCTTTACAAGAGCTGCTATATCCCTCTGCATCTCCATGCTCGCGTTGCTATTCCTTTTATCATCAATCTTGTCAATCTTCTGAAGTCTCTTTGGTCTCTGGTATATTGTGATTCTGATAACATGGCCTTTCTTCATATTGGTTGCTAACATATCCACTCCCATGAAAACGTTTCATCAATAAGCTGCTTGAACACAAGGCAGACTTCAATAATCAGCCTGGATTAGCAGCTTCATCTGTGAAACTACTTGTCCTTCTTTTCCAGCCAGATTTTAGAATTAGGCAGCCAACAATGCTCATTCCCAAATCTCTGTAGTAGCTTCCTCTACCAGTGCTTTTACGGTTCTCCAAAAGGTCATTCAGTCATTCTCAGGTATTGTCTGAAATGCAATTGTTTTCCAGGAATGAAGTATGGAAGCACATGTCTATTGACAGTAGAATCAAACATCCTTTATTGCTTTTGTTTTCTCCCCTAGTTGAGAGAAAATAATACTCACAGAAAAAACAACAACAACAACAAACTGGAGTGATTTTCACCTGATTTATACCTGTGTCTGCAATTCTGATGCTGTTCTTTGAAAGTACTGTGTTTTTGATGATCAAAATATGATGTAAAATTTTGTATTTGTTTCTGAGAAAAGGATATTGGTGTTTGTCACTAAGATTAGGCATTTTTTGACTGTCAAAGGGGCATTTAGGACATTTATATTTTCTCTCAGAATTCCAATATGCTCCCTGAAATGCAAAATGTCACAAGTTGTAGAGACAGACCTAAAAGGCACTGAAAATGAAGTAATGTGTTGCTCATCAAATGTGGATATAAAGTAAAACAAAAATAAGTCAACAGGGATAAAGTAACACAAGAATTCTCTTCCACAAAGAGAATCAGGCATCAGGTGTTCAGATCTGGAGAACACAGATTTATTTTCTGTGTCTCTTTCCCACTGTGAAAGGCCATATATATCCTTTCTCAGGACAAGACTATTTGAATGCAATAATTTCTGTTCACGGGATAGAACCATAGACAAATTCAGTAATGGATAAAAATATCACAGACAAAAGTTGTTTTGGTGCTCTTCGAAGCAGAATACCTGTTGTGAACAGCAATAACTTTTTCCTGTGTCCATAGCCCTAAAAGAAGCAAAAAAATACTGCTGTTTTACAGGCATCATCATTTTCAAACCCATACAAACAACAGATGTTGCTAAAAATTAAAAACAAATAAAAAACAACAAAAACAAAAACCAAACAAACATATCCCTCTCCCTCCCCTCCCCAGTAATCCTCACACCTCTGGCATTCCACTTTCCACTTATTTCACTGGACTGCATATTTATTTTGAGATTAATTTGGTGCATGTACATTTGCCAAGTTTTTTTTTCTTCCTATTTAAATCTTCAGTTCAGCTATGTTTTAATCCTATTACTGCTAATTGAGTGAAGTCTGCAGTCTTTCTGAGTTCGGTGAAGTTCAAGTTGTAATTGGTATCAAGAAAGGCACAATGCAAGAACTGAATATTAATATTTAACTCTTGCTATTTTATTATTTCCACTTGAAAATCACAGCAGTGGTTAAAAGACCTTTTTATGAGTTCATGAGTGTAGTGAATTGGAGACTATGGGATGAGATTTTTCGTTCATGCAGCAAGATTAACAAAAATTGCTTTGTGAGAAGAGTAAATGAAATATTATACTGGTGCCCAGTAGTACTGGTTATAGATATAGGTCTTTCAGTGTTCTCATTATAAAATTTTGCCTGTAGGTTAAGTAACTGCACTGTAAAATTTAGCGCAAGGCTGTTATGGCATACAGGATTCAAATCTAGGAGCTATTTTGTTTCATATATTCCATTTGGCCTTTTGTAGATTAAACTAGAAATTGTGGCAGTTTTATATAAAGTTTTGGATTTAAGAACTTTTTAAAAGGCTATGATTTTAAAGAAGAATTCCTCAGAAGATGTGCACAAAATGCTGGATTAATTGCCTATGATTGAACAAGGATAAAGACCACCCAGGACAAAGACCACCCCTTTGATTTCAAATACCTAAACAAGTACATTTGTTTGCCTAGAGCAAGTTGTTGAAGGACACAAATGGCAAATTTACCCAATATCTAAAGAGAACCTTCTTCAAAAATCATAAAAATTAAAAGAAAAAAATCCCATTGGCTTAGTGTCTTTGGAGATAATTTTTACCTTTGATTAAAAGAATAATTGGAAAAAGAGTTTATTCAGAATTTGTATATGAATTTTTTATTCTCTTCATTATTCCAATTTTGCTCTTGTTTTTACAGAGTAGACCGTGTGGTTTTTATCAGGCTGACAGCGCATATTCAATATCACACACCTGGGATGCCTATAATCAATCATTTGAAATCAAATTGGATACAGAAAAAGCAGAGGAGCCATTCCAGGAGTGTGTTACTATAAAACAAAATTCTCAGAATTGCATTTTCTTGTAAAATTACTAAAATCAGAAAAGTAATATCTAATAGAAAAGTGATAAAAAGTAATGCTGGAAGTCAGAGATCTAAGGAGATCAAAAAAGAGAAAGGCTGCAAAGAAGAGATGAAAAATTGGGCAGGGAGAAAAATATTGATAAAAAAGTCAGAGCAAAAAACAAATACCTGGTATTTTCCTTTACATTACATGGGCTATATCTGTGATAATTACTATTGCTTATTTTTATATATTCATAATTTTGGTCATCACATGAAAACTGCACATAATCTGAGCCAAACTTGACCAAAATTTATAAATGGCAAATTTAGCAAAGCTAATTCCAGAGGGAGATACTTGATTCTGCTTGCTTTCTGCCCTTTGATTTCATACCAAAATATTGATAACCAAAGCATTGTTCTTTTATGTTCTATCTTTTTCAATAATATTTTCTGTTAATTTACTGCAACTTGTTGGGTGGTAGTGCCTTGCTAGTTTGGAAAAGAACTCTGCTGGCCATGCAGATCCAATAACTTTGTGAGGAACATTAATATCACTATGATATGCAATTCCTTTGTACAACAGATCTCAATGGCTTTCTAAAGCCAATGCTAGCTTTCTTCCTGATGTGAAACTATAGAGCTAAAACTGGATTGGAAGTACATGCTAGCTATAAGCTTAGAACTGTCATTAGTGGTATTACAGATTGTAGGCATATTTCTAATGAAGAGTGACCTCCACATTTTATTCATATTTGAACAACAGATATTGAACTATATCTTCCCTTATTAATATTGAAAGAAATAGATCACAGTTACAGGTCAAAGGATGGAGCAGTTAAAAATAAGCTCCACTGGATCTTGTGGCGATCTGCAGTATCTAAACATGGAGACAATTTGATTGTTGCCACAACAATCTCCAACTGTCTTAGAGAATTTTTTTATGGAAAGACCAGACAAACTGAATGCCAGTAAGCATTGTAATCTGCTTTGTGCTATTGAAATTGTTGATTTTGTGACTTCAGTGCTATGATTAATAATTTTAAGGTTTTAATAAATTCCTATAGAACCTTTGAAGTATGATCCAGTTCATTCAAACTACCTACTTAGTCCCTTCTCTGGATCTTTGCGTTAGGTAACAAAACCATCAAAATAGAGTAAAAACATTCAGTTCATATCTTTTGGGGGTTAGAAAATGCTTTTCTATCCACTTATCCTAGGCAACTGTCTGGCCCACTGACCTATTTCATGAACATCATATAAAATTTCAAGTTTTACCCCTTCCTGTCTCACTGTAATGAAGGTTCACATTTTGCAGGTGAAAACCAGAGTCAGAGAGACACAGCTTCAGCTCCTCAAACTAAAAAATTTAACTTCTAAAAACTTCCAAAGCAGATGTAGCTTTTTGACTGTATAAATATTAGATATCTAAAGTTGCCCAAGTCCCCTTCTATGATTAATGGCAAGAGATACACACCTCCTAAGGAGAAAAAAAAAAAAAAAAGTTGTTATACCTTTATCAAACTGTCTTAGAAGAAAGAGAATCACTTTCTGGAGGTCCTTTTTCTTACCGTTGTCTAAAAGAGAGATTTTCTTTATTTAGACTAGATACTTTTCTCTTAGAGTTGAATGTCACCTGTGATGAATTGTTCAAAACTATCTGGGGAATGCCTGTTCAGGTAGGAAATTGAACTTAACTCTTTGAAGTTTTTGTGTATGACGTAAGCACTGGGCCACTTTTTTTGCAGCCCACATGATCTTCCTCCAGATACTAAATCCACTCCTCTTGCCTCTAAATGAACATGAGTCTTTAAGTTGGTAGTATCTACTTCATTCTTTCACAGCAGGATGTGCTCCTGCTACAAAAATACTCCACAACAGATTCTGCGATACTAAAGCTCACACCTTAAGATAGTGACATGAATATCTGTGACCTACCTGACCGTAAGCTCATCTTAGAGCTGTCTGCTACAAGCCCTGGTGCTTCACTATTGGTGGAAGTAGGACACTGGGCAAGGACAACTTGCAAATGAGATGTCTTTCAGTGTCTAATACAAAGTACTTAATATCTGAAGTAATGTGTTGATTATCTAGTGCAATTACTGTATATATATATTTTTACTTGCAGTCGCTCTACAATTAAGTCATTTTCCCTTCTAGCTGGCTAAGAAATACCACGTGAACTGAAAGACCTGGAACCAACTCCAAAGCCCATTGAAAACAATTTGACTTTACTGAGCTTTGATTTAGCTCTAGAAAAGGATCATTTTCAGGGTTACAAGAAACAGATTTGTTTGGTGCTTATAGAGAAAGCTACCTCTGAAAAAATTTTGAAAATCTTTCAGTCAATGATATTTCAACAGAACAACTTCACCTAAATTCTGTGAAATATGTGGATTGTACTAAAATTATTATTTAAAAACATACTTGTACTCCTTTAGGTGTTATATACAACTTAAGGATAGCCCCCAAAGTCTTGTATCTGTGTGAATAGATTTATATATACATAAAAGGAAAAAAACCCCAAACTTTCTTTTACTCTTATTTGAAATCTTTATAACAAGTCGGGTCTCCATGCGTAAGGTGCTATTTTAAGCACGTTTTCTAGCAAAAGAAATGCTGATGACATTTCAGAAGTGCTTTCCTCGCTGCTGTGCTAGTTATTGCCACAGTTAATGGGCCACTCTTGTGATAACAGCAGTATTGCTTCTAAAAATGTGACGATCCTTTGCAGATAGAAACATCTTTCTCTGCATTATGCCTATTGATTCTAAAAACGATACTAAAACACTTTTCCACAGAACTTATGTTTGGAAGAAATGAAGCCAAAATAGACTATATTAATAAAATAAAATAAAATAAAATAAAATAAAATAAAATAAAATAAAATAAAATAAAATAAAATAAAATAAAATAAAATAAAATAAAATAAAATAGAGAATCTGAGTTGAAAGGTATAGGCTTTTGACAGTCACTTTTTTTATTCCTCGTTATTCATTATCACTGAATATGTAAGTGTATTTATTTACACATATATCCCTCTATGCATTCTGTATGTGTGAATCTGTTCAAGTGTGTATAAAAATCAAAACTGATGCAGTGGAAGAGAGCAGTTGTATCAGACATTGTAAAAGTGTTTATGTTCGGTCAGTTAGAGGCTACAGACATTTGTTAGATTAGGCTCCAGTTCTCTGGCTCTTCCGAATGAACTATCATCAGTTTTGCTACAGCAATAAAGATTCCATTATACAAAGCACCTAGTGGTCACAGAAACAGGCGATATATGATTACTGCCGAGGTTGGTAGCAATACAGTTTTTACTATATTCATTCTTTAATTAAAAAAAAAAAAAGGAAACACATGGCCAGAACTGGCTCACCCTTTATTGTTATAGAAGATAGGTATCCAAAATAAAACTCATAAATCTGTTCCTGAGGCACATAAAGATGAAATTCTCAAAAGTGTCTACATGACTTACAAATGCAGTCTCCAAGACTTCAGTTAATTAAAGAGTGCCAAATTATGCTGCAAACAGGTAAATCTATAATTTTCTTCGTTCAACACTAATACCTAAATCTCTGTGATGTGTCAACAACATTCATGTAGTTAACCTCAACTACACTACCAATTATTTCTTTCTACAGTCATTTCTTTCACAGTTGGAAGATGAAAGTGGATTTTCTTTATAGTTTTATTAAGTTCCTCTGGAAATAAGCATACTCTTAGACTCTCATGCAGTTTTCCTGCTGCCATTGTTGGCCGTATGCAGCCATTCGGTTCACTGGCTTTCTTTACAGCTCTCAGGTTCATCATGCATGTTAGTTTCTTTTAGAAACAGCATCTCAGTGAAAGGAGAATTTTCTCAGGTGATCTGTTAAATGGTGCTCTTCAAGACTTAAAGAAATATATTTTTAATGCAATATGTTTCATTAAGCAAGTCACTGCAATTTTTATTATTACGTATTAGCCAGAAATTAGATCATGCAAGGTACCGATTATATCTTCAAACAAATGCTAATACTTCAGGAACTTTTACCATTTGAAAGATAGGAGCTTCCACTTACTGAGTTGAAAGTCCAGTTTAACATTTTTAACATAGATTCCCAAAGAAACGCTGCATTTTGTGATTACTGTTGCCTTAAGTTTCCTCAACATGGACATTTCTATCCTAGCAGCTCAGTAAGTACTTATCCTGCAGGCCATTTTCTACAGCAGTTCCTTTATGTGTTACAAATATCCACAGGTTGGAAGGGGAAAGAAGCAGAAATTGCAGAGCGGGAAAGCCCTTTGTCACATAGCCCAACATGCACACATGTGAGCAAGGACAGCATGGTTCATTGGAGCTCTGATTAATGACAGATATGCCACCAGTGTCCCGTCCAGAAAAGGATATGACAGCAAGCATTAAAGTGCAGAGCAGTGGTTATGATGAAGAATCAAAAATAAGGAAATTGACAGTCCTGTGAAAGGCAGTTTTAGAGGAAATAGAATGAAAACAGTATCGTATTAGCTTCAGTCTTCGTGGATGGACTTGGTTAGACACTATTCAAATTATACTGCAATACAGGTAGCAATGTGATGAGATGCAGGTTGACTGTTGTATTTTATTTATCACATTTCTTCAGCTCACAGTCATTTTGAGGTTGACCATCCGTATCCATTTTTGTACTGCAGGTTTTTAAGGCAGTGTAACAAATCAATGTCTTTGACTTCTGTGTAGAATTTTGAGCTGAGTTTTACAGTTTGTTGCTAGGCTTATGATGTTCCAGACATGAAAATGGATCTCTTTTTTCTCTGAAAATTTGAAGTGCCTCATTTACTTCAACAGAGTACTGTGCAGTGGAGGAGGTTCATGGAAAATGTCGTGAGCACCCGTAATGTAGAAAAGAAAATAGAAATAGTAATAATAATAATAATAAGTCTTCTAATGATGATTCAGACAAAATTCCTCATCAATTACAATATTTTAAAGAGAAGGATGGTAGGCTTTTGCCACTGTGTGATAAGATACACTGTTTATTAAGTAAGAGAGAGGATCTAAAAATAAGATACAATTGACAGGGAAAAAGCTGCATTTCTGAACTAAATTGCTGAAAAGAGAAAGACGCATTAGAGTGACTAGTTTCAGAATCGTATAATATTCTTGCTGTATTTAGCCCACATTCAACTGCAGCACTTTAGAGTGAAAAAATTAAGAAGAAATGTGCATAAAATCCTTAGTGTATCTCATTTATCTTATTACTGAGAAAGTATTCAATTTTTTTGCCACTTTGGATAAACAGGCAGTTTTAGCCACTCACACCGGGTTTAGGTAGTCAGGCTTAGGTCCACTAGGGCAAAGTAACCTGTACTTACATACAGTTAAGAATCTAGTCAAGCATAAATTAGACCTTTCCTCAAAGTGGTTTTGTTATTGCTTGCCCTTTTCTTCAAATTCAAAGCAATTGCTCTTTTTGGATATCGACCCTTATTTCTGTTCTTGCTGTACTGCCTGTCTAGTACAAGTACATCTTATGTCATCACTCTTGGAGGTCCTTCTATTAAAGTATTCTGAATTAGGACTTAAATATTAATCACTGAGCTGTAATAAGCCTATTCTCATATGAATTTCTGTTCTTCTTGATTACTCAGTGGGAAAGTCATTTATGTTACATGCTACTTGATTTATTGAGAAAGGTGTCTAGAAGACTTCCAAATTTGTCTGCCTCACATGAGATGGGACTTCTGAACAGATTTCTGGAAGGGCTCGGCCTTGGCCAACTCCTACTGAAGCCCTAAGAGACTGGTGTTGACTTAGCAATGACAGAACACTGACAGAAGCCTCAGCTAGTGTGGAAAGAGCTTGTTGTCAGACATTATTGGTTAATTGTGGTTTCTTCAACAAGATCAGGGACTATTGGTTCACTATATGTCTGCATATGCTTTGCATGCACGGACATATAGGGAACCATTTCCTTAGGGGCATTACTAACAAGGACTTTATCGACAGAAAGCATCCAGACTGTAGGCTTTTAAATGCAGATCTCTAAACAGCATGGTTGTTCAAGTGTTGGCAACATCCTGGTTTGCAATGCTAAAAAGGTTTTGGGAGCTTTATTTGGAATGAAGAATTACTCTCAGCCTTTCAAGGAGTTTTGTCTCATTGTGGAAAGCAGTTGACCAGTGTTTTACAAAACTCTAACGATAACAATATGAAACCCCATCTAACCTTACTGTGACATATAGGACTTCTTTTCTTTCTAAGGCTTTGCTGATCAGGTCTTTAGTAAGGGGTTCCTGTTTTCAGGCAGACTGAGGGTTCTGGAGGGTTCTGAATTATGTCCATAATGGTGAAGTCTTCCTGAAAGATTGGGGCCCTATTCAAAATATTTCTGATTCCTTCAGTGCAGAAAATAGATAATTAAAAATTAAAACTTGTTTATTTTCTTGTGTAGAGCCTGTAGGTTCTTAACTCATTTGAGTTGTTTGATTTCTGGGTACAAGGTTAGAAAAGTGGATGCCCATACCTTCTTTAAATAGCCAGGCCTGGCTCAAGGAGAAGAACCTCAAGGAGAGGTCTGTTGACCTAAGTGTGGTATACTTGTGCCAGTGGCTTTTTTCAGGTGAGAAGGAGGAGAAACCAGGGGCAGCAAGCTTTCACATGCTGAGCTGTGGATATTCTTCTATGAGCACCTCTCTGAAAATAGATCCCAGAGGTCCAAAGCTCCTCTTAACATCCTCTACTCAATAAAGTCATTCTTCAGCATATCTTCTGCTAATGCAGCAGAGAGGGCTTCCACTTGTGTATGGTATATACAGATGAATCAAGGAATTCAGAAATAACAGGCTAGTTTTCTCAAAACTGATAGAACAAGAATAAATCTTTATCTCTTTAAAGAATATTTCTTTGTGAGTCTTTTAATCTTTGGAATTTCAGTTTGACTGCCTTTGAAGTATGTTTTTTTATTTACTATTTTCAACAACCTCAAGTCTGCCCCACTGACTCCAGATATATTTTTTGCTTTACAGTTAGATATTTAGATAACATTTTCTTTTTATGAATTATCTTCATCTTCAGATATTAAAAAAAATACTGTTCTTTGAAGAGAAATTACTTGATTGTTCAAATAACATATTAATGAGACAGATGTTTGGTCTATTTAATGAGAAAAAGTTAAGTTATAGAGCGTGAAAGATGTGTATTTTATGCATGAACATGAGTATTTAAGATAAAATAATTCAGAGAACTCTATTGTCATCTTAGTTTTTGTGCTAGTAGATTATGAAATCAAGTTTGAAAGTGAACACTTAACCAGTATGATGGATGATGATTTTTGCATTAATCAAGCTACCATGTCAGCCAAAAAAGTAAGCTCACTGATAGTATCTTGTTTAGATGAGAAGTATTTTACACGGCATTCACCTGAAGATGGAGCTTGAGTGGTTTTGAATATGTAAGTAAAACAGCTTCACAAAACTGTTATTAATAACTTCCTACTTTGTGTATCTGCATGGGGAATAGTTTGCCATCTTGGTCTTATTTAGATTCTTGTGGCAGAAAAATGAAATCTATAAACAAACTTTCTTTCTTTAATCTTCTTCAACTACTCTATGCTCCTGGGTGTTTTACAGATTCTTATATAAGACTCCTGTGATTATTGAACTGTTCCTTTGACCTAGTTGCTTGAAAGATTTTGGATTTCTGTTATCTGTGGATGGAGATTAACAGTCAGATCACCTGAAGTGCTAAAACACTGCTAATTTTTAAATTTATTGGAAATTTTCCTTTTTTTTCTTTTTAGCTTAGGTTTCATTATTTCACTCATTTACTGAAGTATCTTCCCAGTGTAATTTAAGAATGGCACACCTTAGTCACAGCTTTTTAAAGCAAACTCATGACTTCAGTATAATATTAAAAGCTAACTCTTATCTTTAAAAATAGTAAATATTGTGCTGGGTAGTTACTTAAATATTCTCTGAAGACCCAGTTTTACAACTTTTCTTTAGCTTCCTGCTTTTCAAGTTCTGGCATTGATTTCACAGTTCACAGCTACGTGGCAATGACTACGAGGAGCTGAAGTTACTGACATTGCCTGTAGTGAAATTACTTAAGAAAAATCCTATATATGTAGTTGTGAATTGGCTTTGTCCTAATTGTGCAACTTCTGTTTTGTGGCCCAAAATTATTATTCCAAATTCCTAATTTTCCAAGGCCATATGTTTGGTATTTGTGTGTCTCTGACAGCAGAATTGCTTATGTGAAATTACCATCCCATTTGGAAAATGGAGGTCTGGTTTCCCACTTTTTTTGGTGAAATTTAAGACTATATTAATCGTATGTTTCCTGAACTGGACACCCATGCACAGTTATCGAGTATGATGAGCATTTTTTGACCTCACAGAAGAGAAAGCTTTTATTTCCCTTTTTGTATTCTCATAATTACAATTTATTCCTTCTTATTATGAAATTTTGTAACTGGCAACATTCCAAGCACTTGCATCAGTGAAGAAGAGCAATAGCTACTTTATTTTAACTACCAGATGATTTCTAAGACTTTTCTCTTAAGATATTGAAAGATATCTAAATCTTGGTTCAGACTGAGCTTTCTCAGTTCTAACAAAAATTAAGATAATGCGTATGCGTGTTATGAATGACTTCCAGTAGGGAGGAGTGGGAAGAATAATGCTATATGCTGAAGTCTGGTCTTCTAAATAATCAATCTCATCTCTATATGTGCAATAAAAGTGCTAGATACACCATGCTTGTAAGTAGAGAGACAAGCATGTGGGGAGGAAAACAAGGTTGTTAAGGTCAGTGCTTTCTACAAAGAAGGAAGGCAACTGTAAAACATTTTCTATCCAGTTCTTAAATCTTCTTCAGTCTCTGTTTTAGAAGCCTGAGTGAAAACATTTTAGGCAAAGCTTTAAAAGAACCTGGAAGATTGTACAAAAATGCCAAGAATTGGATTAATTGGCATAATACAAGGTGGCTGGGCACAGTTGGGGAAAGTGTCAGTGTAGGGAGAATCCCCACCAAGTAAGACTGTCTGTGCAATTAGCTATCTGAACTCTAACCCTTCCAGAATAATTAATGAATAACAGAGGGGATCAAGACAAAGACACAAAGTGATTTGGTGGGTGCTAGCAAGTAATACATCAAAGAATGTTGGTAATTGGCCCTGTGGCTTTCATTCTTTGCCCTATTTCTTTCAATTCATTGACTCAAAATAATGGGTTCAGGTTCATTATCAACAGGTTTTAGCTGCAAGAGCACAACACTGCAACAAAGCTATGATTGTAGCCGTGCTGGTGGTGAAGTAAAAAGTTGTAGACTGCAGCACACTCCCTTGAAAGGGAAAGCAGCAGCATAGTCATAGGCTTTGTCTTACATGAAACAGTTGGTATTCACGAATTTGCTCCGAGTTTTCTAAGGCTTGGTTTTCACCGAGGTTACAATGCTGGAATACAGTTGGTATGGGCAGGTATGTATAACTCCACTTCAAACCATATTATGGAAGCAGCGTCTATATTATGTTCCTTCATCTGTAAGAGACGAAATAGAATTCTTGACATCATATGTCACATGTACATGACTGTATTTGCATACTAATGAAGACAATTTGAAAACTTTCCTTCATTATTTTTGGATCATTGCAGTAAACTAAAACATAATAATTTATAATCTCTAAAAATATCTTCCTAGTCTGCAAGTTTTTACTGTGTTTTTACTTTGAGGATTTTTGGCCAAAATCATAATGAGATTCTCTGCTGTTCTTTTCTGTTTCTAAAGTAAATGCTGTGATAAGGCGTCGAACGTGGATGTCTTTAATTATGTAGAATAACTTTTTATAAAAAATAGAAGAAGCAGAAGAGTGTTAGAACAGCTTCTTTAGCTCTTTGAGGAGTGAATGATATATATTTTTGGTCTTCTCTTTCATTTTCTCAGCATTTTTCCTCTCTGTGTATAGGCTGCAGCGTGTTGTTATTTTATTATTATTATATTAGAGACAATTGCATTTATACTAAATGCTTTGTTTATAAATTCTCCTTTTGTTTAGAAGTCATTTAAATATTAGAAGTGTGATTGTGAAAGCAGTTGAATGTAGATGAACTTTTCTTTGAAGTGAAAAGTAGCTATTGTGCATTTGTGTTTAGAAATGTGCAAAATGCCATAAATGTTTAGGTCACTAAATTGTGCTCTATAGATAACAATCTAAAGACTTCCCATTGTATCTAGCAAGCCTGTGAGGAGTTAGCGGTTAGCAAGCTGCTGGTGCAGCTATTAGCTGTCTAAATGACGCAGGTCAGTTTCTGATCTATCCCTGTCTCTTCAAAACGCATCAATAAAATTTATCCAGAGGGTCATTTTGAAAGGTCTATATTTTCCAGTAAAAAAATCAGAAAGTAGAATCTTGAACAATAATCAAGCTAGATAGAAAGTTATTGATTCGGCTTGTGATATTTCATTTTGAACTTAAGTCATGTTTCTGAAAATGACAACTACTAGTGAAATATTCAGTGAAATTGTTCATAGTGTCAACTAGTGAAATTCTTTATCAGTGTGAACATAGTTTTAACTAAGATGAATGACAACCAATTTCCCTTTTAAATGAGCACATGCTGGTTACAATACTGTTGTCACAGATCTTTAAGGTTTATGCCGTTACCTGCAGTAATGCTTTCATTCATTAGAATGTACTTGTATCCATAACTTTGTGAATGCCATGAAAAAAGGTATTTTGTAAAGCTAGAATCTCATTAATGCAGATTCTAACATTTTAATGACTCCTTATTGCTTTTGGCAAATAACACCTTATGTATGTTCGTGGGGCATTTAAAATATTTTGATTAAAATTATTGAGAGCAATGTTTACAAAGTTTACAAATCTGTTAGAGCATTTGCTTTTCTCCCTCACTGATTCCAGCTGTTCTTTATAGAAGCTTCTTGTGCAAATCTCAGCATAACATAGACGGTATATGAAACATTCTGAGACAATTTCAGGATTGCTCAAATTCTGTCTCTTATGGAAGCTTTTTATGGCCTGGCCCTGAGGAAATGTTTTCCATCTGTTCTCATGAGAACATGGATGTAATAAATATATCATCTTCACAAAAATTAATGTAAAAGAGGATAAACAAAAACTTTGTAAGTAGTATTTATTTTAGTCTTGACACTATTATGCATTGTTAAAATAAATATTTAAAAGCATCCTAGTATTATGAAGAACACTATCCACAGTGACTTCTGTCACACATATTCAACATACTGAGTTAGCAAAAAGCTGTTGATTTTGTCCCTGAGGTCCTCACACTTTTTCAGAGAATTGCTCCTCTTTTTGTATAATTTTACCTTCAAATGAATAACAAGACTTAAGGAGAGAAGGAAAATCGTTATTAAAAATACACAGACTTGATCAAAATAACTTTGATGGCTAGAATGACGAGAACAGTCATTCTCTTCCTTTGACAGGTACTTTTGGTTTGAGATTTGAGGACGCTGATATTGATTTTGAAAGCTATGTGGCTCAATTTTAAATGAAATGTAAAACCTCCATTTTGTCAGGTATCAACCTCCATGAAAGAGCAGCTGCTCTTGCAATATGGAGATGTGCTTCTGTCAAAGGTGTTATTCTTGCCTTGGGAATCACATTGCATTTATTATGCGGCACTAACCCAGCTTCCCTTTGCATGAGTAAGAAAGAAAGTCTACCTTTATTTAGGGTAGGAAATCTGATGTTAGGACTTAGATACAAGTGCAGAACTCCAGCTGGAATCTGAGTTTTGGATGCCCTTCAGACCATCCTTCCCTCCAGCTATCTCCCCTGTTTTTCTCCTCACTCCTGGAAGCGATAGTAGCAGAAGCATCTTCCCTTCCTTCACCCTCTGCTGCAAGCAGCTGCCCCCAGGCCCTGAGGAATGTTTCTTCTCCCCAGGGAAGAGGCAGCTAGCTTACTTTGTCCAGAGGATTTCTTGGTTCCTTTCTACCCCACAGAAACTTTTCAAGCCACATATAGGGGGTTTACACCTTTTACCACTGATCATCAAAATTGTTCACATATGCTAAAAACGGATTCAATCTCATAGCAGAACTAAGCATACATGGGAAAGGAAGAGGAAGCAGAGCCGAGAGAGAGAGTTCAGTCTCTTGACTGCACTCAGTTCCTGTCTTTCAGTGAGAAGAGGAAGAACTCTAAGCTTTTAAGGAGGTTTAGCAGAGGAATATTAGAATATATCCCATTGTGCTCCTTTTTAATAGAAAGTGAACTAAGGTTAGGGAGGACAGAGGAACCCTGATAGCTTAATGATTGCTCCTGTTTTAAAGCCTTCACTGAAAGGAGGTCTGTGTACCTGCTATTCCCATAGGAAGGGAATTGGTCGGATTGCATGCTGTGCCTTGAGTCAGGGAAGTACTGAGCTTCTGTTCAAGTCACTTTCTCCTGAGAAAGACATTTCAGCTGAACCTTAAATCTCTGTCTGAAAAAGTGATGCTTTCTAAAGCAGTGTATTCATATGGCTGGTATTTATGTGCTCGAGTATCTTAAAACCTATAAAATTAGAAAAATCCAAACCTTTCCTACATGTGATACTATTATCTTTGGATGATGCAGTTTCACTTTGTGATGCCAGAACTATTAGTGAATCATCATACCAGAACTATTAGTGAAATAAGGTCTAAATGGAGCTGAGGTAGAAAAATCATCATTATTTCAGCTTTTTAGGTGTAAGTTAGCATTGTGGAATGAATCAGAGAGAGAAAAGCACAGTAGGGCAGTAATTAGACTACAGGAGTGCAATCTGTGTTTCTAGGTTTTATTCTTAAACTATGTCACATAGTAACTTTGCTGCTACTTGTCTCAAAGATAATATTATTTACTAGGAAAAGAACTTATGAGATTCTTAGGTTACAGGTGTATGTAGCAGGAAAATATGACAATGACAATAATGACATTTTAATTTGATATTTACATAAAGTGAAAAGAGAAAATATTGGGGTTTGACTTCTCTTATCATTAGATTTGCACTTTACTGAAAAATGTATTCCTTAAATAAAAGTACAGGGAATGACAACTGGTTCTCAGGGAAGAGAGTAGAAAAATGCTGGATAGCAGAGGATGTTAAATGATCACTCCTGATCAGCGATTTTTCATGGAAATTAATAAGGTTGAAGCCAGAAACAACAGAGAAACTGTGAAGAGGAAGAAGACTGTGATAGATATTGTATCTGCTAGCAATATTTCACCGGTCAGTTAAGAAGGGATTGATTCATCCAACTCTCTTCTTTCCCATAAAGCCAGGTCTTCTGCCTTTGTTCCCTTCGCCACTCTGATCTCCTACATGGCTTTTATAACATTTGCCAGAATCTTCTCTGGCTATAGATCCAAAAGAATTTTCTATGAAAGAAAAAGTTCTGAGAACTTGTCATTATTGAGGAGCTTTGAATTTGTCTCACCAAGCACCCAGAGTGAGGATAGACTGTCAGTGTCCCGAAAGGAGTTTGAGTGAATGCAAAGGCAGGTCCCATGAAACTGTTAGGTCTTGAAGTGCTGTGAGAGGAGCAAAGGCTGTCTTCAGCAGCTATAGCTTCTTACAGGAGACCTGCTCTCTTTCAGTGTCCGAGGAGAACAGTGTCTAAGTGCTGGATTGCTGTTTGATGGCGTTGTCTTTGCACAATTTTTGCCGTATTAGATCTCTTGCCTGCTTGGTGATATCAGAGGAACTATTAACTTCCTTATGAGCTGCTGCTCACAGTTGTCTTTTCTTTTGTGTTTCGTGCAATATGATAACTGTATTGTAAATGTGAGATCTTACAGAGTATTTAGTATCTTCCCAGTAAAAATTAATTAAAGCTTGTGAAAACACAGTGCTAATTGTCTAAGAGGAAATCTGTTGGCCATTTCTTGGGTATCCCAATTATTGACACTCATGAAACATCAGATGGATCCTTTTACTCTTAGGCTGTGCAGAGAATAATATGAGAGGAAAAGGTTGTTTCCTGAATGCAGTTCTGGGATGCATTTCCCATCTTTGGAAGCATTTGAATCTTCAGCTTCAACTATGTCAATACAATTTACAGCAGTTATAACAACTAGGCTTAAAAAGAGACAAAATTCCCTCCCTCAAGGCTTTAGCATATAGACACTACTTTAAAAAAAGAAAAAAAAAAAAAGCTTAGGGGCCTTAGCGTGATTTCAACAGTTAATCATAAATCAGAGGAAATCATTGCATTAAAAGAGCCTCTCCTGCTTACAATTTTTTTTTTTTTTTTAATCTCAATCCAAGATAAACATGTCTTCAGCACTACATACACCTGAGTTGCCCTTTTAAATACCCTAAACCTTGATCCATATTCAGGACTTTTTTTTCTTGAGCCTGCCTGCTGTGATGAAAGAGTCATCTCATCTTGTATTAATTTTGTCTCGGTGCATGGAATATTATTATGCTATAGCTTTTGGGGTAGGTTTTCTCATATATTTCTGAGAATTTTAAACCTGTTAAAGTAATAGCGAGATTTTTTTTTGCCTCATTTCCAAAAAATTGTATTTTGGTTGTGAAAGAAAGGTGATGTTATGCAACTTTCCTATGAGTAATTGTCTTGAACAGTTATAGATGGTCAAATATAGACCAAATTTCTTGTAGTTCCTTAAGAACTGAACCTTGTCCCCACCCCTCATTGGAGGGGAAGCAGGGTTTGTGAAACCCTGTGCACTTGCTCTTCTCAGCACTGTGGACCTTCAGCTGGCTGGTCATGTCTGCAACACACAGTGTGGGCAAAAAGCTGGGGTGAGTAAGGGGATGTTCAGGTACCTGGCACCAAAGTTCATTTTCCTTCTCAAAACTGGGCATATCTAGCTAGAAGTATCTGTTTGGGGTTCAAAAACTGCTGTGAGGATGGCAGATCCTTTGGAAGAGTGGGAGCACAGCTCGGACTCGCGGGCTGTACCCAGTGTCCAGGCTGGTATGTGCGAGAGCTGCAACTGCAAAGCAGCCCTTAAATGCCTAATCATTAATAATCGACTTCAATGCTCCTATTTTACCTGATGTCGAACCTGCACGGTTTTTCTTTTTTTTGTTTATGGCTTTTTTTTTGCCGATGAAGCTGATTGGTTAACATGATGCTTTCAGTGCCGTCTGGATTCAGATTGCATTACAATTAAACTATTGTACTTCTACCCCAATCACATTGCACCATAACCAACCGGGTTTAAGTTAGACCATTAACTTAACATGTTACTTTCTGTGGAGACATGAAGATTAGACTTCCACGTTTTCTAAAATTAAATTACTTGTACTAAAGAAAACAGTAGCACCTACTGCTTTCTCATACAAAGCTTCTTTTGAGTTTTGTGGTAGTTTTGCTGACAGATTCAGAGCAAGACTATATTCAATACTTACGAGACACAACACTTTTCATTTTGCAGGTCATTCCTTCTCCTTATCTATTTTATATTTAAAATATTTTTAGAGCTTAAAGTACTTTAATGATTTTATACTTACAGATGTAGCCCTATAGGTATGGATCTGTAAATGGCTATACTTATTTCTAACTGAAGCGTCCACCATAAGTACTTGCTTCTAAATATAGATAATTTGTTGTTAAGGGAAAGGAACATAGGAAACACTCATGTAAAGAGCTTAATCATATCGATCTTTTTGCCTCCGTGGACATGGACAAATATATGAAATTTGTATATCTAAAACCTAGATTAATTTTCAAAGCCTGGAAGTGATTTAAGAGCATGATCTGCAACACGATCAGTGGTAACTGTTGTTCTTTCGTATTTTACATAATGTACATAATATCCCAAGTCTATATATACTGGCAGATAAGTCAATATGATGTTCTTCTAAAGAGCTATACACAGAAGTATTCTGGTACTTCAGTGAAAACTGACAGGACCGGGTATTAACGTATATGCCTAATTATAAATGGAGGTAAAATTGAAAAAAAAAAGACTGATTTTTCCCAAGTTGAGTTTTTAAATGTTTTAAAAGCTGCTCCTAGGTACCTCATCTTATTTGAGCCTTTCTGTCAAATGTTTGACATCTGGACTAAGCTAATACCAATAAAGAGCCATCGACCCACTAGTCTTAGGCATAATCAGGACAGAGTCCCCTTAAACTAGCGTCTGGAAGCAAAATGCATTTACATGAAAGAAAAATAAATTTTAAAAGGTAATAAATACAAATTTTAAGACATTTTTACTGTTTATATTTACATGCTACATGTTTCTGAACCTCCAGAATGCTCAATACCTACATTGAGTGGGAAAAGATGAATGTGACAATCAGTCTTGCGGAATAAAAATTGTAACCTGACAAAAAACTATGTAATCTGCCTTAGAATCACCCCCCATGCCGGGGGAAGCAGATGTGAGGGGATACACAACAGTAAAAACTATTTGAAAAAAAATGTGGGAGTTTCTAAGGTAGGTCTGCAGAGAGAAAAGTTGTTCTTAAGCTGCGCTCACCCTCATACGTGGTGTTTAATCTACTACTCTAAATCGCTTAGCATTTACAGAGCTGCACTGACACTGAGCAGGTGTGCAGGTTTTTTCCTAAAATTTGTTCTGCTTGCAACGACAGAGAAAGGGAATGTCTGCATGAGGATCCTTTTGCACAAAGTCACTACATGGTTGTCTCAATGAAAAATAAAGTTTTGATGGCAGATGCAAAAACTGCCGAGCTGCAAGTGCCCAGGCTTTGTTCCATGGTCATTTGATTACTTTTGGCAGCTTCCTGAGACTTCACAAATTGTCTGTTGGATGTTGGTTGTCTATTTGGATGATAAACACTGCGAACTGGGCAGTGTATTTCTATACTTGCCTGTAGCTGGCTCTTTCCCAAAGGAGCAAGTTATGCTTAGCTGTGAACGCACAGCCAGCAGCGCAAGGCTGGGACCCACTGCCAGCAACGTAGTGAACCAAGCAAGTTCTGTCCCAGAAACGATAATTACACCCAGGCACAGGAAAATGAGCACCAGCAATAAGGGCACACTGAAGTGTGAAGTAACCTTTCTGAACAAGGAGCCATACCCATCAGTAGCTGTTAAATTTTCATTTTGTCAGGGATTATATAGCCATATTCAAAACACTTGTGATATTCCGTGCCACGGGAAAAAAAAAATTAGGCAAAAGCAGGCTGCCACTCAAGTCTCAGGATATACACATTGTAGGAAATACTTATTGCCTGCTTCAGCTTTGCCTGCTGCTCAGAGCCTCCTTTTCTTAGAGTGTTCATGTTCAATCCAGCTACTACTCTTTGTCCAAGCGGAGCCACCTCTTCACCTTCATAAGTGACTGGTTGTGCTGCAAATGCTTTATAGGGTGTAGCCAAATGTCACAGTGCAAAAAAGCAAAATTTTGGCTATTTAATGACTTATTATTTTGAAATGAAGAGTAAATCTATCTAGCTATAGAAAATCTAACCAAATTCAGATCAAAAGCTTTCTTGTGATTCTATTAAGTGTATAAATGGTCAAACTGACTGTATTAAAGAAAATTTCTCTGTTCTTGTTTCCATATCTTCAAGTCAGATGTCTTAATATGAGGTACTAATATCAGGATCCTTTTATGAAACATGCGTTATAACAGAGAAATCAGGAGACCTTTGTGTCATCCTAAGATAGCTGTCTACAGTGGGTCAAAGGACTCTTCTGACAGAGATTTCTCACGAGTAAGAGGCTCAGCTCACATTGAGATGTCTAACTTTGGAGAGTCTGAACTTAGGCAATGTGAATTTCATCATGTAAAAATGCCTAGTAAGAAATAGTCTCTGTTCTCATCTAAGCAGAGGAGGCAAAGAAAAGGGATGTGAAAGAAGGAAGGCATAGAGGTGTGGCTGGAATTACCCAATGTGATCAGGAATTGCAGTAATTGCATGGGAATACACCTTTGCTCTCCTCAGACAAAGCTCTTTGGCCTTGGAGTTGGATCTGGTTTAGTCTGATATATGTCATTCATTTTGTCATGCTCCTCCAAACTTCCTACTTCAGCCAGGGCTTGAAGGCCTTGGGGTGGAAGGGGAGAAGGAAAGAGGAAAGGAGATCCCTCCAAATCTACAGTCTAGTCTGAAGAAGGAAGTGCTGAAAGTTTTGCAAGATAATCAGACCCTCAAAAAAAGTTCAGCAGTTTCCACAGATGTAGTGAGCCAAGGGCAGATATACCACGAGCAAGTTACTAACTGCCTTTACCGCAGCTGCTCCCACTAGTACTAGTTTGAGTAGGGCCAAATAAACCAAGGTAACTTTATCTTTTACCTCTTTTCATTTAACCAGTGATGAAAGTGCTGTAAATGGAGTTTCTCAATCTGTAGCACATGGATTATGGGTTGGAAACGTGGAAAGACCTGTCGGATCACTCTGCAGTTTTTCTCTTAATTTCCATAGCCAAATGAAATAACCTGATACCTGATATATGTAACCTGAATGAAATAACCTGATATATGTAACCAAATGAAATAACCTGATGAGAAAAAAGGCAAGGGGGCAGATCAGAAACAAAATGATAACAATTCCCATCCCAGACATTTCTCCGTGCAATAGAAGCATGGATGAGATGGTGGACTCCAAAGATGGACATTAAAAATGAACTAAAAAAGAAATATGATGAACTAAAGGATGAACTAAAAAGAAATATGTTGATAAAGTTTATTAAACCCCAGCACTCCAGATGCTTTTTAAAATAAAATTCAACATGTGAACCAAGTAAATTTTGCCTCGGTGTTCTAAAATGAGTCTTCTAAAGAAAAACTTAAATGTGCTTTGCCCTCCTAACTCTCATCAATCCTTAATCTCTGGGCTAAAAATCTATTTTAAAAAATGTCTAAAAATAGGACAGTGGAATTTAATGGCTTTAAGAAATAATGGCATGACTCAAACTATGTTTTTTTAGAATCCACTATCAGCCTCAAGGAAGTTTGGCCTCTGTTCAGTCTTATTTACTAAACTGAATCTTTCTTACAGAAATGTGGTAAAGGCAGCCTAAATATTTAGCTATGTAAATTCTGATGTCATATAAACATCCATGAAAGGAGTCCAGCCACTCAGCTACTGTAACTGAGGATGTAAAGGAACAACAGTGAGTTACTAGCAAGCCGGATCTCAGGCAATGTGGTCAGCATACAAAGATAAGGATGATCCTTTACCTTCCTCACAACAGATACCTCCGAGAGCACACGACTTAATCTCATTGGCATTAAACTGAATGTGACCAAAGCAAAGCCTTTCTACGGCAGTGCTGGAAAATTTCAAGTTCAGCTCCCACTCAGAGTTCATAATATTGAGACTGGCCAGAGCACCCACAAGCTGTTCAGCACCTTACAAAAATAAAGATTAAAAGCCAGTCTTTCTTAAAAGAACCCCTAAGTAGAGACAGAAATCAATCCTGCCTGTTCTCCTTGAGTCGTCCTGGTAGTTACCACAGGTAATACATTTAACCTGCATATCCATAGGTACTTACTGGAGTCTGCTGTTTCTTGGTCTTTACAGTAAAATTCGTGACAAAAAAGAAAGGTGTCTAGACAATTATAAACACCAATAGGAGTTTTAGTTTATCTGTATAGTTATTAATATGATAGTAAGATGGCATATTCCTACTTTCTAACCAAACTGAATTAATCAAATATACCTTTTTCTTTGATGCTCATGTTCCATGTTTAATTCTGCAAAATGTGCAAAGGGTTAAATTAAAGATGAAATAGCACAGAGTAGCATTGAGCAGATCCTCCTCCTCCCCCCAATCATATTTAAATGATAAAAAGCCTTTCTACAGGGTTAGTTCCAAACTGTGGAGTTCCTGTTACATTTAATAATGTAACCTCATACATAATGATAAAACTTAATACTTGCAAATTCAATTTTTGGAGTTACCAGAATTACTTATGTCAGAAAATAAGAGAAACATTTTGTTTTCTGTTTGTTTAAATATTGTTTAAAGTTGACTGCTTATCTCTATTTTTTTCCATCTTTAATTTGAAAGTTCTCCTTTCATGTTAATTCCATTGACTTCATTATTTTTCTCTACATCGCTATTTCTAAATTCATACCATTGCAATTTGGCATTTTATATTAAGTTTTGTCAGAGGAGAAATTATTTTAAGTTTGTATGCTGGGGGGCTCTGTCAATAGTACATGCCAATGAGGACAATCAATATTTTGTATTTGGAAAATGTCAACAACTTTATTAAATTAAATTAAATGAAATAGCTTCAAAGATATTCAGCAGCTATGGAAATTCTGGGAATATTGCTTTTCTGCTCCTTTTCATCAAACAGGTGCAAGGAAATAAAAATATCATTAAAACTTTGTTCTGCTTAAGATTTTTGAACATAAATTTATGAGCCTGTGGAATCCATCACGACAGATGCGTAGACTTTATATGAATGAGGAGTCTACATTAAAGCAAAGCAGTTTTAGAGAGCTCCTATTAAGAAGCTCCTATTTCTCAACAGTTGCTAATCACTAACTTTCAACTCAGCAAATCCTATCATCACATGGATTGTCTGCATAGTTGCTCACACAGTGATATACCTTTTTTGCTGAATACCTCAATGTGGACTCTATTTGAGACAGCTGAATGAGTTGTACTGCTTTTTCTAATTGTTATATTATCTGTTACCTTAAGGTGACCAAATTGAGCTTAATTTTTCTAAAAACTTTGGAAATATAAGGTCAAGTGACCCAACAAGACTCTGATTAGGCATGTACATATATTTCATTAATAAAACAGGATTAAGACACAGATCCACAAAGGATGCTTAAATATTTTTAATAGCTTCCATGAAATCCAGTGTCTAAAAAAGAGTGTTCCAGTCTGGTCATGGAATAGAGCTCTCTGTGCTAATGATGGGAAATAACAAACACACTGCTTTTCAATTTACGCTAATGCCTCTAGAAAATATCATTATAATTGGTGGAAGTGATATTTCATCTTCTACCAGGCTAATATAATGCAATTAGAATTCATAATAACCTGCCAAACTATTACAGTTTTCTTTAAAATGAAGTGTGGTAATAAGAATACACAGTACTGGGGCAAAACCAAACAGGCGTTGTGTAGAATCCGATGGGATCCAAAGGAATGCTGGTCAGTCCGCACCAGACTCGAAACAGTCCGACTGCTTTTCTATATAGTAAAGATCAACACATGCCTCTCTTTTTTTCCTGACACCTTTCCTTAGGCTACCTGCGTCTATATAGAATATGAAGCTGCTACCTGCATCTAGGACACAAGACATTCAGAGACTGATGTTTGTTTTCTTTGTTCTTTGACTTGAATATAAATATTATGGATATTTTTAATGCACACTTTTTCAGATTTAACACTAAACAAAGACAAAATCTCATGAATACAACTCATATCACGTGTCACTTGAATCTGTGAGAGTTAGTATATTAATTCATTTAATGTTGACTAATAAATTCAAAGCATGCTTATTCCCTACTCACATTAACAGAGGTCTGAGGTAGCAAGAGTGTGTAGTTAATGCTAGTTGCATGTGCCAAGCCTGCCATATTTTTTAAAGCTGTATGTCCAGACCTCACTTGCCAAACAGAAGGGCTTTAGGCCACTGACTGTGCTGTTCTGTAGACTGTAAGCCTAGGTAGCTCTCAGTATTTTTAAGAGCAATTCATTTATACTGAAATCTCTTAAGAAAAAAGTGAGGCATTTATCTTTATGGGCACGCTCCATTTGACTCATTTGATTTTTCAAAAGAGAAGTCAGGATTGCTATTTCCACTTGTAAGCCAGTGTCCTGCTCCTTATAAAGCAAATGCTGAAGACTAACATGGTGCTTGCAACCTATGTAGCTACATAACTGAGAAGAAAATCTCCTTCTTATCATGGTCTGTTTAAAGTAGTGCTGGAGGTTATTATACCTTGTTTTCCTTGGATAGGAACAATGAATTTAAAATGTTTTTTAAAGGGCTTAGCTCAAGTACTTGCATAATTTTGAGGTATACAACAAATCTTTCACATGAAATGGTGGTGGGGAAAAGGAGCAGCACATATGATCAGTTTAAACACTTTCTGCTCAGCCTTTATGAATCCAAATTTAGAATTACCTGAAGTAAAACAGTACTATTTGCAGGTACTCGCTTTCAGGCAAGACTGTCAAGCCTTTTTAGTAGATGGCAATGGAACTGCTCTGCCTTCAGCAAAAGAATAGGAGCTGCACTGAAATACATGTCATTGTACTTGTGTATGTTTTTCATAATATTTAGAAATCTTTTCCTTTTTAATACATTCGTTATAGGAATGCATAATTTCATGACAATTTTGATTCAAACTAACCTATATATTGAAAAATAAAAAGAATTGTTTTGGTCTAAATCTTATTGAGTGCTATTGTTTCAGAAATCCTACATTGAAATGTGCAGGTCTATAAACTTGCTATAATTCTGAAAATAAAATTTGTCTGAGGCTATTATCTAGTTCTTAGATGTTTATGCCTATTGTACAAATTCTGCATTAGGTTGTGTGAATGGTCGAGGTAAGCCCCAGTAATTGAATAACTGTAGTGTTCCAGGTGAAACCTGAGGTGAGATGCAAATGTTTGCAGTGCCTGCCTGCATTCTTCCTACTTATGTCTCACTTTCATGAACAATACAATTCACATACAATTATTTTTTTTGTGAGAGAAAAGGTGAGCAGTTGGTGCCAGACTTCACAATGATGGGCTATTATAATGCTGTCTTTTTAACTAACAAAAGCACTCTGAATATTCATAAAAAGTTGACATTATTTCATTAGCATTTGCAGGTGTATGTGTAAGCCTACTGAAAAGAGTATCATGCTCTCTGCTGGGTGTCTGCATGAGTGGTTCTAAAACACGACTTCCCACAAGCACGGAGGACGGAATAGCGAGACGATTAATAGGCACCGAACGTGAAGGAGCCAGGCTCTCATTCCTGCTCTTTCTTTTCTTGTTAGTTCAGAGTTATATTTATTATTACTCCTTTCATAGATCTGTGAAATCCCAGTCTAACTCTCCAATAGCTAGACAGAAACAGGTGTTTGTCCGATTTTGCAGCTCTTTTGACCTCCTAAGTTTTAACAAAGATATTTTTATATGTTGGATCTTTACTTGTATTGCTGAAAAAAAGACTTTCAGAGTTTATTTCCAAATCAGAGGTGCACTCCAGGAACTAAAAAAAAAATTAAAAAAAAATCTGTCATGATCAAAAAGCAGGAAATCTGGCACGTTACAATGCTGGTCATTACAACTGTTGGTTGATTGTGCCTCCTGAGCAAATAGCAACATGGGGCACACCTGCTATTTGCTTCTGAATTTGCAAGATGTAAAGGGCGAGGGGTTTCTGATATATCACAAAATCCTGGGTGCTGTGTCCCCACTGAGTCCCCACTGTGCAGCTGCGCTGATCCAAAGGGGTGCAGGTCCTGGGCTACCAACACGGCAGGCTAGCCTAGCCTAGCTATAGGTAGAGAAGACTTCCTGAACCCCCATTTCCTTTTCTGTGCTTGACAAACACTTCTCTGGGTTATTGCAGTGCAATAGATAAACAATAACACAGATTAAAAGCAGGCTTTGCTCTACTCTGTTTTCAAAGTAGTGTAAATGAGTGGCGAGTTTGTGAAAAGACAGTTAGGATGTGCTAAAATCAAGGTATCTTGTGTTGGACCCATTGAAGAGCTATTATAAAGAAAGAGCTTACCTCTTCCATGCAGTAAGCATTAATAGATCTAGGACCTGCTGAATATAAGCAAATATCCTAGATGATTGCTTATTCTCTTGAGCTTCAAGGTTTTACTTTCAAGAATAAGTCAAAATTCTGAATTTTGGGCTTCTGTTTCAAGAAAATTTTCTACTCACTGGTGACAAAAACGGTGCCTGTCAGTCCCAAACACAACCTAATTGTCACACCCTGTTCTGAGAAGGAGAATGCCCATATTCAAAAGCAAATAAAAATGACACAATAGTCAAATTATTGACTTCTAAATTGAAAGCTTTTCAATAAAACTCTAGCAGTTCAGATTTGTGATTCTGTCCATTATTTCCAAGTCTCTGTACTGTTTTTTATCCATTGTTTTTCATTTCTACATAGGCTGCAAACTGCCCCTGCACTTACATCCTGGAGATTCATCGAGCATGCTGTATTTTTTTCCTGCAGCCGGCTATTTAAGCCTTAAGTTTGAACAGTACAGGCAGCTGTGTCCCACTGCGTATGAGGAGACCTAAAGAAAATGCTCCTCTGCATGCACTTTTTATATTAAATTTATCAGTTAATTTTGGAAGAGAGTTGAGATTGTGTAAAATGTATTCAGTTTTGGAGCTTATCGTGATTGTGATTCCGCTGCTTGCATAAAGAAATCTCTTAAATGTGAGTTTTACAGATAGATAAGAACAAAGATCAACATTTTTCCCCAGAGTAAATAAGTGAAGTCAATCTAGAGATTATTGAAATGCATCTGTGAGGCAGTTGACAAAAAGCTGTTTTGTGGATATGTGCCACCATTTCATAACAGACTTATTCTGAGCTAAAAAACTGTTTACAATTTTTCTTTATTAGACCAGATCTTGCTGCTCTGTTCCTAAATTGTCATATTGGTACAGAAAAAAAGGAAGGAATAAAAAGTCTAAATGGATACATTTGTTATGTGGAAGACATTGAAATGAAAAAATAGAAAGGACAAACTTCTCATCAGCTTTAAATGGACTTGGTTGCTTTTGCTTCTGCAAAAGCTGCATTGATTTGGCATGACTTTTTTTTTAGTTTAATTTTTTTTTTGTATCTCTCAGAGTTTTGAAAGCAAAACCAATGTTCATATCCTCTTTTTAAAACAAAGAATGCATGTAAATCATGTCCTCTATGTTCATCAGATATACTACTGAGTTTGATAGCCCTATCATTTGTAAGCTACATATATTGTTGCTTTAATGCATTCCCTCACTACTTTGATAAAAGCCTTAAGATGCTGCCACTAGTCCTTTGATGTTTCCTTCTGATGTTACAGCACCTCTTTTTTTTTTCTCCTCTTCCAAAAATTCTGTTTTGCATTAACATGAGCAGGCTAGACATTTCTGGTTAAAGATAGAAACATCAAGTTTCAAGCAAAAAAAAAAACCCCACAGACTTTAATATACTATAGCAAAGCTCTTGTAGATGAAAAAAATGCCTTGCAAGGGTATTTGCTTTGCACTTATGGCAAACATTTTACTAGTTCTTAATAAAGCAGTAGAGTCATGGTGAGTTTTCCTATGATTCAACTGTTTATTTTTTAATAGACTGTCAAAGGAACTCTGAAAGAATTAATTACCAGTAAGAGCTTGCTTGTATAGCTGCTCTTGTCCATAAACTATTGGGCTACTAACAGGGATTAATTGGTTATCACAACAGAAAGAGAGACCAAATTCTTATATTTAACTTCAAAACATTATGTCTTCCTTTGGGAAAAAAATTGGTTCTTACTAGGATCAGAAAGGGAATAATGTTATTATTGGTATAAATGTCTCAACTAAAGGTCCTATTGTGATTTAAACAGTTCTTGCTGCAAAGATTTTCCAAAGTAAAAACATACAAAAATAGTAAAAAGTAAATATTATTATTCACATCCAACGTGGAAAAACAAGGCATAGATTAAGTATTTAGCTCAAGGCCATATAAGGAAAATGTACCAAAGGCAGGGGCTGAGTACGCACAATTCCTGAGTGCCAGGCCGCTATATTTTAAGTTACTGGCAAATAGTGTGGAAAGTGTGACTTTCTTATGAATGGCGAGACTGTTTGCTGCATTCAGAAAGAACTTAATATAGCGGAGCCACAGCATGGTCTGGTGATTAAAGAATGTCAACTTATGCCAAGAAATGCCAGCTTCTGATCTTGCTTCTTCCAAGGAATACATGTTCTTTGGCTAGTCAAAATTTCTACCACTATCAAGAGCCGATGATGAGATCCCCTAGGACACAGCAACTATAAAATGAAAATTCAAATCCATTTAAAAGACTTATGATGTGATCACTTCTAAGTATGATGTGATCACTTCTAAGTAATTGCAAAAAAGGACCAAAAAATGTATGTCTCACAGCCATAGTGATACACTTCTTAAGGATCTATCTCATTGCTTAGGACTTGTTTCATTGCTCACTAATGCAGGATTCCCTTGTCAATCACTGCTCAAAGCTCCAGCGCTACAAACAACTGTCCATGTGAATATTACCCTGAAATCAGTGAAAGCACTTGTTAGGATAAAATGTGAAAACTGTAGGTAATTGCAGGATCAGGACCTAGAATGGTATTAGCAAGGATAAAGACATTCTTGTACAATAAGTAGTGATTAAACAAAAATCAAAAAATCCTGCCTCCTTCGCACTCCCCCCATCCCATAAAATGGGTAGGGACACATTTTTAAATAAGCTTCTAATTAGCCAAGGGAAAATTTGGAAACTGGAAATAAGCAGGTTAATTAAAATCTATTCACCAGTGGAATCCAAAACCATGCAAATAAGATACTATTTGAACCAAAAAAAAAAATTCTAGAAGAACACATAAGGAAAGGAACCAAATCATTCTTGAGAATTATTATTTGTTAAATACATTTGTTTCTTTGTCTTGTCTCATGCCAACTTTGTGCCCACCTTCCCTCTTTCCCATGTTGCTGAAGCTGTAGAGTTTGGACTAGGAAGGCTGGAGAGATGTCTTTCAAAGGTCATTATGTACTCGTAGAGAAGGTCACAGCTATGAAAGGTGACTTTTTCTTTTTTCTTTTTTTTTTCTATATACCACATTTTACCATTTATTAATTTAGTTGTACAGATGTAAAACAGGGACTGAATATGTACTGCTAGTCAGTGCATGAATGATCCCTACATAATGATGGCTTTTTCAGTGACAGTGATTTTCAATGATATTTTAACATTTAAATCATTTTAAACTGTCTTGCCTCTTTGTAGCGTGAAGAACAAAGTACAAAGCCATTTTTCATTTGTTGATTCAAAAGAAGCCCCTAGTGAATTATATCAGAGCCTTCGGAGAGTGAGCTTTATGGATAAGTTTAGAGAACTAGCAGCTGTGTTCGTCTCTCTTGTAAATTTGATTCTTAGTACTGATGTCTGGAACCTAGGACTACTGGATGCCCTGTACGCTGGTGCTGAGATCTGTATACTGGTGTTGATAGAAGAACTGTTTATTGCAGAGTTTTCTGTGGCTTCTACTGAATTCTCAGCAGGAGATTTTCCTGTGGTTACTTCTCACTATTTGAAGTTTGATTAGAAAATTAATTAGACTGCTCTTCCGTGAAACACAGTCCCCCGCCATCCATGGCCTTTCCTTGCACAGTGGACCCATACTTTGCACACTTTGACATCTTAAAACCCATAACAAATAAGTCTTTGTCTACATCCTCTAAACAGTGAAACTGTACTACCGATACGACCTTACCTATGAGGGATGATAGATGTGGATTTGCTGTGATGAAGCACTTAGAGCTTTAAATTATTCACATGCCTATTCACTGCCTAGTCCTAAATTTATCAGTTTTAGCAAAACTCTAGCAACAAAATACAAGTCCCATTGCAGATCTATAAAATGACCTATAAACTCTGCTGAGGTTATTGCCATTTCTTGTTTTGCAGACAGTCTTTTGTAGGCTTTCCAGCCATTCCTGGCAAAGGAATTGCTGGATGATGTATAAATGAAATATATTTCTCTCTACTGTGGTTTATTAAGCTTAAGGTTAATCTAAAAAGCATCAAGACCCTTTGTTAAATGCAATCTCAGGAAGTGAGTCAACCCTGATTTTCTACAACCACACTGGTTGCTGTGTGTTTGAAATACAGTGAACACACGCACACAGTGAAACACGCACAGTGTGTTTCCTTTTCTTGGTTTTGTTTAATCATAAAGCATTTCCTATGCATAACTGCTCAGGACCTTTTCCTCTGCCAGACTGGAGCCTCTCTTCCTGCGTGACTCCTTCATGTTGCTTACTGACAGGGCCAGTGATAGACTTGGCCCCTAAGTACAGTATCCACTAGAAAACGGAATTTAGAGTCCTTCTTATGTTCTGGCATTCTCAGGTCACTGTAATTTTCTGTACTTTCCAGATTGTGTGATTGCCTTGGTTTTTCTTTTCTTCTTACATGATTATTGAGTTTTCATTATGATAACAGGCTTATCTTCCTTTCTCTTTCCAGATTTATTCTCCCTGTTTCTTGGTGAAATTCTGTATTTCTGCTTTCAAATATTCATGCTAGTGATGTAGATACCCAAAATATCTTCTAAATAGAGAATGAACTTAATGTTCTTCTCATTGTTCAGTCTTTTGACAGGTCTTTATGAAGACCTATTTTTTTCTCCTGGAATATTCAATCTATTCTAGCCAGCTAGTCTAACTTGTTTAATTGTACTTTGTCATACTCTTTTAATTTTTCATCACTGTATTAAATCTAGTTTTGGTTTTACACCTTTTCATCATGAATCAGGATTTTGTTCACTTCGAACTAAAATTTAGGAACATTACTTAAAAGCTTTCCAGCTAAATTCTTCCATTGGAGATCCAGATTTGGAGGAGTGGCAGTAGGAATTCTGAACTTCAAACAGTGGGATTTCATAATCTTTGGGAAGGGATAAACTTGTCCAATATGTAGCCCATCCTGGCTATAACAGGGAACTGTGCACCAGTGTAGCTGTGAAAGGGGGATGAAAGAGGCAAAGCATAGAGACCAGCCTCATTAAATTTTGAGGCCACTTGTACATATCCTAGTCTCTGCCATCTTCAGGCTGTATGAAAACCTTCTTCACTCTGGCAAGCAGTATTTAATCCCTTTAATTCAGTGGGATGCTCCTGAGGCCCATGCCATTGGGACTTCACCAAGAAAAATGAGGATGTTACTGAAATGCAGCAGTCCTGCATGTGTACTCTACATACATCTGATGAAAAGATAATAAGTCATGATCTGGAAAAATTTTGCACTTACTTTGAAAAAGCATTGTATGTACTGGAATTGTGAAATGGGTTGAGAATAACCTTAGTGCTTGATGTTAAAGCAGAGAAGGTTAGCTCATTCTAGGTGATGACAATAAGAAATTTTATTTGGAAGAATTCTACCTTGGTGTTTAGATTTCATGGCATTTTGTATGGAAATAGTGATGATAAACTGAAAAAATGATATTGATTTCTTTCACCATCTGTTCTTCAGTTAATAATGAATTTTAGATGCAGATAGGAAGTTTCTGTCCTTAAAAGTGCTGTATCATTTGGTTAACTGAAATTCCAGCCAGAGTTCAGGAAATAACCTTATGAACCACTTCTCCTTTTTCTCTCTTGAAGCCACTGGATATGCACATATATTCAAGGTCTGATTTGTACTGTTCTTTTATTGTTCATCCTACTGTGTTCTGGCACCAGGCTTTGAGTTGATGGTGTTTTGTACAGAGGAGGAAACTAATAAAAATACAACCACTTCTGGCACATAATTTTTCTGACAAACCAGGGTTTCTGCACCTTTTGGCCAATGTGATGAAAATCAACCTAATCAATTCTTGCTGTGTGTTACCTGTATGACTGAATCACACTTTTCTGCCATCTTAAAGCAGATCACAGACTACAGTTTGTCTTCTTTTCCATAATGTGGTTGATTGGATATATTGACAATTACTAGTGAACTTACCTGACAAATAAACAATGAACTCAATAATATAAATAAACTCAATAATAGTCAAGTCACTTAATTTTATTTTTTAATATTGGCAGTTTATCATTTTGTTGCAGTACAAAAACTGCAACATTTTTCCTGATGAAAATTCTATGCCTCTTATAACTTACAGGAGATTTAAAATAACTCATTATTAAAATGTGAAAAAAAAAAAAATCTTGCAATCTTGAACTTAAGTATCTAAAGATATACTTAATAATGTTAAATTGGTTCTTAACTTAACCCCAATTAATTAAGGGAGTAGAAAGATTCTACACAGATAAAAACTGCAAAAATAATTTTATGTATGATTCTACCTTGATTTATTTTTAACTTGTACATTCCTTTCCACATTAGGACTATTGCATTACAGAGACTTAGTTTGTCATGTTCTGTACAATAAAGCTTATAATTAATGCTTTTAATAATGACTTAACAGTAGTAATCTTTAATTCTATATTCACACAAAAATCCTATTTAAACTAAGTGGGAGTTCCACTTGGTTAATCATAGCAAGGTCTTTTTTTTGTTGTTATTGTTAATTAACATGGTTTTATGTAGTGGAGGTTGGCTGAAAATTGTTCCATTTTATCCAAGTATCACTTCCCCAGCTCCTGTTCTGTACTATCATCTGCTATGTGTGCAAATGTTTGTTGTACCTGAATTGAAAGGGAAATGCTGGAAAGTACAATTCTAATACTGAAGGACATGCGTGTATTTCTATGAGACGGCCTTTTGATTCTGTTTGTGAGTATCTGCAGTAGTTCTTTTTTCAAACATTTTCAAAAGCTGATTTTAGAATTCAAGTAATTGGAGAGGGAACTGAATTTTGATTTGTTCTACATTAGAAATAATATGAATATCCTTTTTGGGCTAATTGGCTGACTGCTGAATGGAACATGTGATGATCCAAGGGTAGTTTACATGCATCTCAAAAGGCAACTGAACTTGCTCAGTTCAGTACGAAAGTACCAATTATGCTGTTTTTGTGAGATATCCTGTTATCCATGGAATACAGAAAAAAGTAAGTGTTGAGGCCTTGCACACATAAGTGCTCACTGAATGAGTGCCCAGATTCCCTACTCCTTTGTATTAGATATTCAATAGAGTTGTGGTTGAAAGTATCTTTTCAGATTCAAACATATAGTTGAGAAAACCCTTCTTTAAAATGAGTTACACCAATTTTAAGTGAAAGGTTACACTGCCTTTTTTTTTTTTTTGAATAGTTGCACTAAGGTTTTCTTACTAGCATATTGGCTCTTTATTTGACTGTAATATTTAAGAATAGCTATAAACATAACCAATGAAATTACTAATGTTAAGTCCAATGATATTACTAATAATTACTATTACTGTAAATTCATTCTTTCTAATCTTTGGATGTAAGTAGAAGTGTATTACATGAAGAATATATCAATTTGTAGCTGATGTACAATTACTGAAAGCAGAGCGAGAATCTGCTTTTCTGTGCAGGCAGCAAAATGGGCTGAACACAGTAAGCAGCTTGGGCAACCTGGAGAAAAGGGCAAGCAAAAGACAGGAAGGTTTTCCAATTCTGTAAATAGCAAGGCAGCAGCATGCTGAAGCATGAATATGGTCAAACAAATTGTCATTTACAGACATAAAATGCTTTTGAAGATAAAGTAGACCAGACAGATTAAAAAAAAAAATGCTATTGAGAACACTGCTAACTTTTTTTTCGTATAGTCAGTCTTGATTTCCCATTCCTGGTTTTATCAGAAATGTCACTTACTCCTGCCAGCTCCCCAGTCTGCCCCTCTTCTATGACAGCCAGATCCTAAGCTAGCTCTAAACAATGCTGCTGCCTTGATCTCACAAAAATTATTCTGTGAAGCTCGCTCTGAGTCTTGCTTCGAAAGCTTCCTCCCTCAACCTCTTTATTCATTGTGAGACTCAGGGAAGGAATAGAAAGTAGTCCTCTTCCCATTCTTATTATAGCTACCCGTTTTCTCAAAAAACATTTCATGGGCACAAGTTCATTTTGTTTGTTTGTCTGCAGAACCATTCACAGTCTTGAACGAGGCAATCAGAAATACCTCCATCAACAAATTAGTCTTTATTTTATGACTACCTCCCCATGGCACTGTATGACACCTGCTTTTTTTTTTTCTCCATTCTGTGCCATTCTTGTAATGCATGAGTGGAGAGTATGCACACTGGGGGCAATATATCTAGGCACATTTTCTGTTCTCAATGAGGGAGAAACTCAATAAAGTAATAAGCAATGCTGTTCTTTGCTGGTGAAATTTTACCTTCTTTCTAACAAATTAATCATACTTTTCAGACAAAGGGTTTCAGGCTTTTTGGAGGAAGTCTGATCCCTTTGGCACAGAGTAACTTATCTGACATTAAAAACATCAAAAAATAATCATGTTTCTTTCTGAAATCAGTAAATCTTTTGAAGCTATTCTATTTTTTATAAAGTAGGACCACTGCATTAAATTGTCTTTGTTAGCTTGTGCTGCCAAAGCATGAAAAAATTCTTGAAAAGACTATAGTCAAACAAGAGCTAATTATTTGCAAAAAGAAACTACTTGTTTAATGACAACAAGAAGGAAAAACCAAAAAGATGTAAACATCATCCCAGAAATACCAACATACTCACATGCTGAAGTACCAGTTCCTCCTCTTACAGTTTTATCATCAGTACATTTTTCATATTATATTGATATCCATATCCTTATATATCCAAAATTACATATTTCAGATCTATCTTCTAGAATTGGTTTGCTTTCCGTAACTGAGCAGGACAGGTGTTACTGTTAGCATTGCATCTCAAACGATAAAATATCTGCTGTCTCAGGAAACCATAAAAATGCATAGCAAACACTAAGCAACTTATTTCATGATCTTCCTTCTTACTTCTTAAGGATGGATCATTTCTGAATTGTCTTAAATCTAAATATGAGGTAGAGGTTAAAAAAAAGAAAATGAGAAAAAAATCTGTCGTTAGCTAGAACTTACTAGAGTAGCTGATATATTGATGATCTTTCTTCTTTAGGTTCATCTTAGTTAAGATTCTGGCCAAATGGCTTTCTCATTCTAGATAAGATTCTGGTCGAATGGCTTTCTCATTTATACATAAGGGTAATATAATTGTTTACAGGTTCTCTCTAATGAATTTACACTCATTTTCTGGTCCTTTTCTAGCAATGCCAAAATATACTATTTGGATCTTTGTAATGCAGTCATCTTCTGAGTATTTTAATCTGAAGTTAAATAGCTAGTAATGCTGACATTAAAATATAAACTTTTGTGGTAACAGACATTTTCATCATTGCTAACCCCTATTATTAACCCTCCTTATGAATTATTTCATTTGACAAATGCAGAAGAACTTTAATGCTGCTATTTTTTTTCTGCTATAGTGACCAATAAATAGCTTCAGGGGAAGATCATTAGTAAAATCTTTTTTAACTGAAAAAACAGAGGACCATGGTTATCATATTTATAACTGATTTTCCTAGAATATATGTGAAATATATATATATTTTCCAATTTAATAGCATCTTATTACATGACCTAATTAGAATGACTCTGGAAAAAGGGAGAGATATTTAAGTAAAGGTATTGGGACCTCTTTAAAGGTAGAAAATTTTTCTTTCCATTTTTCAAATGCAATAGTCACATTCACCATCCTTTAATAATGTCAACAATAAAGAGAAACTGGAGCAGTAAAGATTTATTATATTCACAGATCTCATGAATCAATGAGAACACGGACAGGGTCAGTGTGCAGAGTCAAAGTAAGGATATTAGAGAGAGTTTCAAAATTTGATTGTGGTCCATTGTTATGCTTGTGTGGCCCATTAACTGTAGTGGTTGGTTTTATTCCCAGTTTAGATTTTCAGCTTAAATTCCAACTTAAATCAAAGGGCTAGTTTTGTAAAAAATACTTCCCGTAGCTTGCTTTGCTTAAATTTATAGCCTGTTTTTATATTGCAATGCTAAAAACTAGAGCCTTTTCTGCCAGCAATGACCACAAAGTCGTAGATCCTCATTGTTATTTTAAAACATGACAAGATGGCCTTAAGACCTTAGGGATCCTTTCGTCAGAAGTCAAGCTGGTGATGGATAAGGAGCCATCAGAGCTGTATGTATCTTAACTGCAGGAGTTCAATTAAGAAGCCAAGAGTGCCTCAGGTATGCCACTGCAAATAGAAGTGCTTGCTTTGATAAAGCCTCTGTAGCTGTTCGGTGCAGGTAGTTGGCTTCCCCCAACTCATTTCTGATTGCACAAGGAGGTTAGCACAGAGAAATACCTGAAAGGACTGAGCCCCGTCAGTGCTTGGTGAGCGCTAGAGAATACCACAATGGGAAAATGCTATCCAAATCATGACACCTGCACAGGAATTTTGCAGGAAAAGGCTAGTTATAAGTTCTACTGCCTTTTTCCCAAAGAGAGAAATGCTCTTCTGCTGTTCATATTGTACAGTGAAAATTTTTCTTATCCATTACAAAGGCTTTTCTGCAATACTTTTACTCCCACATCCCTCGTGACTATTTCTTATGATTGTTAATTTTCTGAAGCACTACTTTTCTACCTCTTTTCGTACATGTTTGATCTTGTTTCCTAATATGCTTCCTGCAACACATAGGTGGGTTTCTTTGGAAATGCAAGTCTAAAGAGGATTTGGGAAGGTCTATTTCTTTTCTCTAGGGTAGTCTCACCTCTGCTTCTGTCCTTCCTGGAATACTTACCTCTCTCAAAAGACTTTCAATTTTGAGAAATTGTCATCTGCTCAGATAATCTCTGTTAATGTTTCACTCTTCTGTCGTGAGAAATCTGTCCTAACATTTGGTTAGATTCATGCTTCTTGCAGTTTGCTATTTACCTTACAGAGAAATCTGTTGTTTGGCCACAGTGTTTTAAAGACTTGAGGTGTCTTACTACATTTCCTCTCAGTCTTCCCTTGTAAAACTAAATAATTTGCTCTGTGATGACTGTGATCGGGGATGTTGCTCTCATCTGGGCTTACTCGCTCAATTCTCCTCTTGAAAGTCAGTGTTTCTGTTGTAAACCCTTTCTAGAGAACATGTCTTGCTTTCAAATTCCGATCTTGTGCACTGCTTCGTGTCAGCTGAGCTCAGTAGAAACCTCTTTCATGAAGTTTACCAAAGTGGAGCTGTGCTTGGAAAGAGAGGTCATTCATATCGTAGACTGCAAGACCGAAGTCTGTTTTAGGCCTTGAGTTTCCGAATTCTTTGTAGTCAGAGTGTGCAAAACACAAATCTACTTCTAGTTTTCCAGATGGATTAAACCTTGGGACAATGATATTATTGAGAATGGCACTTTCTAACAAGGATTTTCTAAGTGAGATATAAGATCTCATTTTTTAATTTTTGAATCTGGACATGCACTTCCTGAAAATAACCAAGATTGAGGTTTTATTTCATTCTCTGATGACAATGACAAAACCGATTTGATTCCAATGGAAAGAGATTTGGACCAAAATATGAATCAAACAGTGAAATCCATTTGAACCAGGGCTTTGAAAAGTGAGTTTCTAATATAGATAAACATTTTGTTGTGTCCTTATATGTAACCTTATCAAGGGAAACATTAGAGTTTGCATTTTACTGTGAGTACGTGTTAAGTTGCAAGGACTTCAGAGGGAGCTAATCACATAATTAATTGCTTTCCTAAATTCACACTTAAACTTGCAGGGGCACTCTCCTATGGTAAAAATAATGTCATGCATATATTAACTTGCATTTTATAATTAGATTTCCCATGTACTGTCCTGTTCTGTGCAGTGGACTTCCTTTAATTTCAGATTGTGAAATTAATATACTTTTAATAATCTTTATTATGGATACAATAGACAATATCATGGCTTTACTAATGTTTGGAAGCATGATGGAGCATTTTAGATCACTTTCATCTTACCCCACATTTATAATTATCATCTCTTTTTGGGCATTGAGATACCAAAATACAGAAGCAACAGACATTGTTGAAGACACAGCCTTTGTCAAAGTACTTTAAAATGTTTCTTCTTTAGTTTCTTCACCCTTGAAAGAACATTCACAAGTTCTTGATGAATATGATGTCAAAGGCTAAATGAGATGAGAAGTAGTGCATTTGAGTCACATAAGTCTTTTTTTCACTTGAGATCTACTGTAAAGTATCAACTAAGCACAGCTATGAATTGCCAGGCTGAATGTCTTTTGCTTCGTTTTCTTTCTTAATGCATATTAACAGAGAAAGTCTCATCTAGTCAGATCAAAGAACCAATAACAAAAATATTCACATTAAAAAAATTAATTACTCTGTTTAACTTAACTAATTAATTGACATAATCACACATGCTTTTAGAAACTGAACATTAAAGTGAACAGCCACATTATTTGGTGATAATTTTTAAAATAGAACAGAGCACATAATTACTAACTTAAATTGAAATTTCATTTTGTTATGAAATAATTTTATATATAAGCTTTTCTTAAATGTTTAATAGAGCAGCACAAATAAACAACTGATGTTAATTTATAATACAAGTTCAAAAAGACTATTTCATCACTAAACATACTTTTTTTCACTCCTAAAATCCATCTGAAATTCCTCAGAGAAAGAATAGAAATAGTTTGTGTTGTAACTATGTTTCTTATCTTAAAATAGAATTAGACTCTTTAGGTACTTATAGATTTTTTTAATTATTAAGTAATTCATAATTAGATGCTTATTTTCTGGTAGCATGATTGAAAGGGACATGAAGCCCCTAACTCAACCAGCTTTAGTGAGATGCTGTATTCAGGACTAACAATAAATATTGTAATCCCATCAGTGTGAGGAATTTTATTTCAAGACTCATTAAAAATACTGGAACAAATTAACCTGTGATATAATAAATATTAAAAATATTGTGGTGGACTTTAATATTTATTCAATTCACTGTGACTTTTCATCAGAGGAAAACTCACTAGTATAACACCCAATATCGCCCACCCCCCAAAAAAAAAGTGGGACTATTAGGCCACTCATTCTGATTTCATTAAAATCATGGAATACTATATGCTATTCAGTGATTATTCTGATACCTAACTTTGAATCCAGGAATGTGTTTGATAATAGTATATCTTGGATTTGGCTAATGTATCTCTTCCAGTAAGTCATGCATCTTCAGTTGAAGAAAATGACTTTTTCTTTTGTTATTTCACTATCTATTCCCATAATTTCTTTTTTCAGCTTGCTAACATCAGTTTATGGCCAGTGATTCTCACCATGGTTTCTGTGTTAGCTCTCACATTCAGCATACCCTGTAATCAAATCACCTCACAAATCTCAATTTGACAGCAAGAACATAATGGAGTTTCATTAAGCTTCCACTGAAATAACCTTTTTTGGTCCTTAGTGACTTTTGTAGTTCCTTTCTGTACCCTTTCAAATTTTCAACAGTCTTTTAAAAATAGAAGTGTTTTCAGGATTCTATTATTGGTCTCAAATGAGCCATAAAGGAGAGCAGAATCAAATCAGGCTTGCATTTGCTACTTCTGTCTTCATGACATTTTCTCTTTCTTGGTACATCATCAGCTGCACTCTTCTGATGAGTTGTTATGACCTCAAACAACTTCAGATTTGCTGCTTCCACAGTTTATCCTATTGAGATTTCTGCACTGTCTTATTCTATATTTCTTCCTTCAGCAAATGTACTTGGTTACTTGGTTACCCAAAGGTACTTGGTTAACTTGGAACATATTTTGTTTAGATGACATCACTACTCAACAATATTTATTCTTTTTATGTCTTTGATTAGTTGTAAGTAAGTCACTGACAAAAATCTTAAATAATATAAGACCAAAGAGATCCTCTGATGATGCTGTGCCTTTACTGATTGCTTTCTTATGCATGTAGGTTAGCCAATTCTTAATCCTGCTAAAACACACTTTATTGATATTGTGCAGTGCCATATTTTTAATTATAATATTGAATGATAGTCAAAACACACACAGAAGTTGGAGTATATTTTACCTACATCATTACCTTTGGCAACCTATCTTGAAATCTCATCAAAGAGCAGAAGTAGATTTGTTTGACAAGGCTTATTTTCCACAGAACTATGTTGACTAGCATTAATTATATTCTTATCTTTTAATAATTTATTAATTGAATCTCCTCTCAGCTTTTTCATTATTTTGCCCAGGGTGATGTTGGGCTAACCACCCTCCAAGTACAGGGGCCACTTACTTGTCCTTTACGAAGTACCTGTACAACATTTAACACTACTACTTATTGGAATATTGTTGACATTGTTCATGATTCATTGAGGTCCTGTGAATATAGCCTCATTTTCACCTTTAGCACACTGCAGATAAACCTAGATATTTTTTTTCCTGATGGAAAAATTTCATGCACAATAGTAGAAGTAAAATATTTAGCAATTGTATAAACAGACTACTGCAGACCTAGTCATGACATTGTGAAATACATTAGAAAAGAAAGTAAAATTAGTGCTAGTGTGGGAAAAGTTGTTACACAATTCTACCACAGTTTTACAACAACATCAGAATGTGTGCTCAGATTAGAAAGAGTAGTTGAAGAAGTGAGTTAGAATATACATCTGCAATTCTGAAAGGCAGTTAAGTTCTTGGTTCTCAAAACCGCTTTCCCTTTGTCAGTGGTATGTAAAATAGAAATAGATGCAGTCAGTTACATCCACATTAGGTTCTGTTCTGGATTACAAAATCCATCTCAAAGTGTTGATTTCTGTTCTGGTTTTCTTGTGCTTGAATTTGAGCTCAGACTGCATGCTTTTGGTTCCCTGTGTGAGTAACGCTTTAGGTTCTGATCTGGCTCTAATTTCACCATGATTAAGCAAGCAAGATCATTGAAAAAAAAGCGTCTGGAAAAGAGCAGATAATAAGTCTTTACTGTTGGGTTTCTCTTTTCTTTTCTTTTCTTTTCTTTTCTTTTCTTTTCTTTTCTTTTCTTTTCTTTTCTTTTCTTTTCTTTTCTTTTCTTTTCTTTTCTTTTCTTTNTCTTTTCTTTTCTTTTCTTTTCTTTTCTTTTCTTTTCTTTTCTTTTCTTTTCTTTTCTTCTCTTCTCTTCTCTTCTCTTTTCTTCTCTTTTCTTCTCTTTTTTTTTTCGCTATCCTTTCCTTTTTTTTCTTTTCCTTTTCCTATTTTCCTTTTTGTAATATCCTATTCTCAAATAATCTCAAAATTGACATTAAAGTGTATGACTGTGGGAACTGCAAGAGAAAGTTTATGAGGAGAACCTGCCCTTCTCCCACACAGATTTGAAAAGAGTCAAAAGGGAAGATTATGATTGATTGCAACAACACTTCACACCACGATTAATGCCACTGACTTTGCTGGGAGTTAGCATGCTTCCACAATCAGAAAACAAAGTTAACTTCAGGGCTGTGTCTGAGGGTTTCTCTCTCTGGAAATGAGGAAGAGTTGGGATCGACATCAGAGGCCTGACCCAAAAAAGTAATAATGATTTGATATATAAAAGGTCTCTGACTGCAGAGATTTAGAGACCTTCATCTGAGAATTTCATATAGGCTATCACAAAATGTTCTCGCAGATCATGAGAAGTCCTCAGATGATAAGAGTTTGGAAAAGTGGTCTCACAGCGATGCAGGATGATACCTTACTTAGCTTGTTGGGTGAAATGGAGTACCTTGAATTTTTTTATTGGTTGTGTGTGGAAGGGTCCTTTCCTGCTGGATTTTAAACATGCACATGAACAAGGGCTTCATGAAGCTTTGTGCATGTACATCTGACCTGTTTTGTCCATGTTCAGTTAGCATCAAAAACACTTAGACGTGTTGTGAGCTTAAGGGTAAAGCAACAGCTGAGTGGTGACTTGAGAATACAAGTCATGGCAGAATAATATATTAAGGTACTGAAAGTCCTTTTTGCATTTACCTCTAATTCAATCTCCAAATTGTGTTATTTTGGGATTATTTTTTATCTTCTTCTCCAGAACTCACATTTCCAGTATTTTCACAGATCTTTTATTTAAGAAAGTGAAAATAAAATCAAATAAACTAAAGAGGCCTTTATTTTGCACATTTCATGTAAATAGCTTTATATACATAGCTAATCTCAAAAGTTATTGTAATCTCAATAAACTACAGTGATTACTCACACTTCAGAATGACATTTCAGTTCCTTTATTTTTTTCATATCTATTTCCGTGACTTCTTGAACTGAACATTTAAATACCGCTCTTTCTCCAGACTTCTAAAAGATTATCTGGAGTTTCAACACTGAGACTAACAGTTGCAATTTCTCTTACTTTCTCCAATTCTTTTTTTTTGTTTGTTTTGTTTTTTTTTTTCTGCAGTACTAAATAAAATGTATTTAAGTTGTAAATGGCTTCTGGAGGTCATTTTGTCCTAATGTCTGCTTGAGGAAAAGTTACCGTCAAAGTTAGATCAGAGTGCTGGGTACCTTGTCCGGGCAAGTTTTAAAAATCTGCAAGGATGGAGATTCCACAGCCTCTCTGAGCAATCTGCTCCACTGCTTAACTACTCTTATTGCATGATTAAAATAAAGGTCAGAATCAAAACCTGATATTTGTAATTATGGAAATATTTAAAAGAGTTTATTTCATTTTAAACTTTCAGAAAACCTAAATGGAGCTTAATATTGCTGATATGAGGTGATACAAATCCTTTGGCTTCCCATTGCAGAATAAACAAATCAAACTCTGGTAACTGACAGATTGCTATCAGATTTTATTAAATTATTAAATTTTGAACTTCCTTTCTTATTTCACACATGTCACGTGGGCAGCTTTATCTGTCATTTCTTGTTTTTGAGAGCTTGACTTCGCAGTCTTAATATTTATTTAGCACAAAAAGGCTTTCTTTCTGCTATACTTGCACTACGGTTATAAAAATAGGAGTGCAGTTCTCTTTTGTCTTTACACAGTGGTTTGATTTTCTAAGGTGCTGTACAGGAATACAGGACTGCAACTTTAGGTAGTTTCTTTTCAGAATCATGCCTTAGATCCTGTTTTAACCTCAACAATATTGCTTTACAAATGACTGTGATTTGTGCAGTTGAGGAATTGGAGATGTTTGCAAAACAGAAGCAAGCAATCTCATCAGAAAGGCTATAAACTCTAGCTAGAAACTCTTTTCCTGTTTGTGGCAGGACAGTACTGACAGGATCTAAGCACTGAAGAAGATAATTTGGGAGAAGTAAGCTTGATTTTGGCTTAGTGGTTAGCTGATTTTCTTTCATGGCCCCCCACTGGAGGGATGCTGCAATGGTGGTTCACAATAATTCCTTGCCCATTGCAGAAGGGCTGTTAGATTTTTTTAAGAAAAAAATAAACAGGGTGAAACGTAGCACCTATCCTTGGCATTGACTCCAACTTCAATTTATGCCACTGAAAGAAGAATAGCTAACAGAACCGTTGATTTGGATGTTCTGCACTTCAGGAAAGAGATCTTTATCAATTTAGGCAGCGTAAGGGTTTGGATAGTAGTTACTTTTTGGTTCAGCGACACTAGAATTCAGCGCAGACATGAAGTACGTGTCTGTGTTTCTGAAACAGCGAGAGAAAACAAGGCTGCACAGCAAACTTTGCCTTGGCTTATAACGGGACTTATCTTTTTTCCCTCCCTCTGGTGCACTTTGCCCACAAATGTGGCATGCAGTAGATTTTATGTTTGAATTCTAATTTAAGAAAACACATATTGAAGCTGAGAGAAGAAGTATGTGCATAAGCATCTAAATAATTTGAGATTGATTTCCACATGTCCTTGCATATGATAAATCAGAACCTAAATCAACGTGGCAATAAATACATTCAAAAACTAACACAAATACATTCTAAAACTATCACCTTTGCCAGTTAAGATAAATAACACCACAATTTATATAAATACATAAGTGTATTTATACACATTTATACACATTTATACATATATATATATATTGTGCATATATGTATGTGTGTGTATATACATACATGTGTATAAAAATCTGCATTTACATGCAGATATAGATATAGTTTTTAAAATCCTAAATGTGATGCACACCTTCCTAGTATAAAACATGTGGCTGTCTGAACAGTGCATTTGAGATTTTATATCAATATTTTAATGGAATGTTATTTAATAACTCTCAGGCTTACATAAAATAATTAATGTTATATTCATTATTGCATTGCTTAATCTCTTTTACATGACTAGAAAATTAGTTTAAAGAGACATAATTAAAATAATTCTAGACATGACATCATAATACAATTAAAAATAGAGTAAGTACTCCAATGTTGTACAAAAATATAGCTTATTTAAATGCAAACGCTTTCATGGGCTATTTATCTCTGCTTATGTATGTTAAGGGAATTAAAAAGAAGTTTGCTTAAATGGACTGATTTTTTTTCAGAGAAAATAAGAGTACAAAGCAAGCCTTGCCATTATTTAACTAATATTATTCATGCTTACTTAGAGGCCACTTGAGACAAATTTATTGCAAGAAACCTGCAACTAGGCATGCCATAGCAAAAGCAGAAGACCACAGGACTGAAATGACAGTCCTTTCTTTCTTTTGGTATGCAGTGTTTCTTTCACAGTCAAATAGCAGGATGTGACATTGATCTGGAATGGGAGCTCTTTGAAGTAGCAACCATCAATCTCTACTATCAAAGAATGGCCTAAAGCCTTACTCAAATCTCCATTTTGATATGACCACTCAGTTTATAAGGTCCTTCTAACTTAAAAAGTGATCTGTCCTCAGGAGGTGATTCAAAAATATTGCACGATAGTGAGGAAGCATCCAGGACCTTATTTAACAGACTCTTATAAGGTGATACAAATGTGTTTTTAGGTATGGTGAATGTCTGCTGCTGTTTACATCACTTGAAGATGGTTGGTTTATGTTTTTCTTTATATATTTATTCACTGTTGCAAGTATAAAAAGGTAATTACTTTGTGGTATTTATTTTTGAGTGCATATATGCTTATAAATTTCATTGAAGTGGTCAGTAGTTTCATCAGAGACAAGTCTAGATTGAGAAAAAAAGACACGTGGCATACTTCTGATCTTTTCTCAAGACTGTGTGCATGTTTTCTTTTTCTTTTTTTTGATAATGATTCTGAAGCTTTATTCATCTGTGTTACAGGAACATGGCAAACAAAGAAGAAAGGCCTAAGGGTTCAATAGTCGCGGCCCCCCGCCCTCCCCTCCAAAAAAAGGAGATTTATAATAATTCCATATAACAAATATAAAAGTTGAATCTGTTCTTTTTTGGTTCTTGAGTGAGTGTGTGATGCTGTATCTGGATCTCTAGTGACTATTTCCATTTCTTCACAGGTACAAACGCACTTGGAAAACCAGTCTAGATACCATATACAGCAAAGCCAGAGGCACCAGGTGAAACAGTACCTGACCCTCGACACCAAGCTGTCCAGCCAGACGCTCTCCCTGTCCCACTCCCACACAATCCAGCCGGCAGGAGTTGCATCCTTGTTAAGGAATGGACATATGCCTCCCGTCAGTGACCTTGGCACCCCGGAGAGCCCGGTTACCAAGCTGCTGGCCCTGGGAGGAGACCATAAAAATGCGGTAGGGATGGGCTGGCAAAAACAGTGGGGAAACGGGTACTGCCTGCTCTTAGAAAAGTGTGGTGTGACCCTTCTGCATTAACTGTGGGCAACAGGCCTTCAGCTACAGCTCCTGCTTGTATCCCTGAATCCTTGTGGATTGCATGGGTGATTGCCTTGAATACCATGTGATTAGCTTGTTGCATGATCAGGCTTCTAAATTATTGCCAGTTTAAATGTACTGATGCATCTTTTTTATCTATGAGTCATATATTTCTGTACATTTTCTGAACATGTGCTTTGAAATGCAAACCTTTTTTTTTCCAGATGAAAGTTATTTCTGTCTGGAAGTATTATCCTATCTGCATAACAAAGTTAAATACTGATTACTTTAAAGATGTAACTGAAAGAATCATTCATTCATTTTTCAGCTAGCTGATATATTTATATATGGGTTATCTTGGGTAAATTGGCATAGATCTGCTAACTTTAGTACCGCCATTGATTTTAATAGAGGTACAGCTATTATGCAATGTCAAATTCTCAGTCAGTGTGAGATGTAGATCATTATGGCCTTTAATACTTCAATAGATTTCAAGAGAGAGTGCTTATTAGGTACAAGGGGAATTTCTACAGAAATAAGAAATGGAAGTATTATATCTTAGGCTTTAACAGAAGAGTCTTACAAACACACTGTGACCCAACTTGAGCATTTGGATGCTAGGCTGATAAATTACAGGAAACTGAAAAAAACAAAGCCAACATTCATTGAAGAACTCATGTGGGGCCACTCCATTTCTTCAATAGGGAGCTGACATTTTATGTCAGATTTATGAATTGTTGGAGCCACTGCTCTGGAACGATGCTTTTAGATGGCTTTTGTGGCGGCAAGTGCAGCATGGGGAGGACTACTTTTAGGCACTAAAGGTATCTGGCCAGGAACAGTCTGTGCCCATGCTGTTGCACTTCTTTGTCCTCTAGAACAAGAAGTCTGCTTGTAACCCACTATCACTCTGTGCTGAATGATGCCTAGTGATATTTGGGAGTGCAACAACTGGCACAAGATAAAATCCATGTAGCGATTATTCTGATAATTTAAACAATCTGATCCAGAGTCTCAAAAACCTCGCTGATACTGTCCAATTTTCTAGGTGCAGATGCACCTGTGGTTTGGCATGGTCTATGTGTTTAACAGGAAGCAAAGCACAGTCTAATTCATACTGCTTAATTGTTGAGACAATCTCTGGCATCCTTTGGCCCAGACAACTGTCTCCTAAATAAGCCCCAGCATAGTCCATGGGACGTTGCATACTTCATTTCTAACAGAAGAGGAATGTCAGTATGGGCTGTGGTGCCACTGAGACCAAGAGTCTGTAGTGGATGGTTCCTGGCCTCTGAGTCCTCCATAGCCTATGATATGAGATCATTTAATAGGGCCTTCCACATTTCCTTCACCTAGAACTCTTTTGACTGGGATCTGCTAGGAAAACCTCAAAGCTCAAGGGAGTTAACAGTGTTAACAGAGGCTAGTTCATTATCTGATCTCTTTTTCTAAAGGTTATTTTGTGAATAGAATCAGACCAAAATTATCAGTAAATACTTATAGTGAACCTTTTCCAAATTTATCTATCCATCTATCTATCTGAAAAGTGTCCTTCAGCAGTTTGTGATTCAAAGCTTGAGTGAGTCATGCTCTTAAGCTCTTGCAGAAGCACAAGTTTCTTCCAGCCTTCCTGTCCCAGTAAAAAAATACCCTGTGGATATGGCGTATCTGCTGAAGGTAGTGGATTGTAGTTACACCCAAGCATGTACTCTTGTCATCTGATCTATGCGTTGCAATAAAGGGTTAAAAATAACTGAGCAGGTTGTTGATGTTTGGGAGGAAACAGCTAATTTGCTAAATCATAAAAATTGTTTTCTTCAGTAATATATGAATATCCTGTAAAAGTGCCTGAATTTCTTGAATTTTAAGACATAACTATTTGAAATTCAGCTCTATTGATGCAATATATACTCAGAATTATTTTGTCTGTATTTTCAGAATAACATTATCTGTATTATTATAAATAATGATTAGTATAATATATTCTTTTATTAGATGGAAGAGGTTATTGATGACATAATCAATATGGAATCAAGTTTTAATGATGAAGGGATAGGTTGCTCTGAAGCTCCTCTACTAATGCAAAGAACTGTAAGTATTTTGTGGAACTTGGTCTTGCTTGGTTTATAATAGACAATTTCATTAAGTAATTCAATTATACATTATACTTCAGAGGCTAAAGAAATAATATCAGTGGATTTATTCTCCTTTGTCTTGAGTTACTTCTCTTTATGTCAACAAATGTTAAAAGAAGGGATTCTAATGTAGATGAATACATACATTTAAGCCTGTCTGAACTGCATGTGTTAGCTCAGCCCAGCTCCAGTCTGTAGGCCACTGGAGGTAATAATTTTCTGGCAGGACTATGGATATAAAGATTCTCCAGAGCCATGAGGTCCATGAAGGTCTTTTAAAGTCTTTCTTTAAGATCCCCCCATTTCATCTCAAAACAAACAAGCAAACAAAAACATTAATGTAGCAGTAGCTATTTTCTTTGGTGTCTTATATTGAAGTAAGCCTGGCCCTTTTTGTGGGCCTTCATAAAGGTAAGCTACACATATGTTGAATAATTGCGAAGATGAGAAATAAAACTTTTCAGATGAAGTGACTCATTGAAATAATAGTAACAGAACACTCTTTTTGTAAAAGAATGACAAAAGAATAACAAAGTCTGCTTAAATTTTCATGTATGGTACATGCTTTTAAAAGATAGCACAGACCTTTTATGGATGAAGCAATTTATTACTTGGTAAAATAACATCTGCCAAATAACATTAGTGTAACATATCCTCTGTCCTCTCAGTCCTGATATTCTTGGGAACATTTATACACATTTTTTTTTCTCAGGGCTCTAATTTGTCTATTCATAAAGGCAAACTTCATCCTGGGGAAGGCAGAAGGATTTTCATAGTCTTTGGCAATCTACCGAACTAATTTCAGACTACATAGCTAAATGCTTTTCTTAATCAGCTACTAGAGGAACATCTTTTTTTGACTACAGGACATCACTGTCTACTGCCTACTCTCTAAAAGTAATTATACTTTTAGCAGATGATACTTTTATGTCCCTGGGTTACCAGGTACAGAGTGGCAAATAATATTTACCATGAAAGTCTGGCCATCTGCATGCTAGTTACAGAACCAGTACAGTCAGTGACAATATAATAAGTATGATTTATACATACCTAAGTAAAGAACATATCAAGGAAATATTCCTAGAGGTGTGAATTAATAATTAAGCTTAAATTGACTTGAGGCAGCAGAAGATCCATTCTGCTGTGGTGCGGTGGAAAGGTGATGGGAAGCATGAATTCTCTGTTTTGGATTAGACTCACACTCCCTCAACACCTTTTAGAAACAGATGATATTAATTTTTGCTGATTCTGGTCTAATTTTCCTTTATCTTCAGCCATAAAGGATATATGTGAAATGCATTGAATGCCCTGTTGTTTAAGAGTAAGGTAATAGATAGTGACTTTTAGGCCCAAATTGTGTCCGCTTTAAAAGATTTGAGACTCTTACAGTGCCTCTGGGTTGGAAAATGCTACCTACATTTTTGTTTATGCTGAAAAGTCCCCAGGATCCTAGCTAAACCATGTGAAAAGTGCTTCCCAAATTTGCCAACTGCAATATTGTGACAAACTGAAGCGTGCTTTCAGCAAGACGCGTGAACTGTACCAGCGTGTAAAGAAGTCCTGCAACCTTTCTGCATCTTCCATTTTCTCTTTGGGCAACATGTACGCCAAAAACACATGAAAAAAAGAAAAAAAGGCTATATAGAGGTGAATTTAGGTGTTTGACTTTATGCATATGGCTTGTGACTCACTATCTTGTGACATCTGTATGGCAACATCTGAAACTTGTTTCCAAAATTTCAGTCATAAACAACATAAGCATACTGAATGGCAGATAGATAATGAAAGATAAAGAGGCAGGTAGAAAAAACACTTCTTAGATCTATTTTTTCTTCAGCATCACATGAAGTGTAAGGATGTTTATTTATATGAGTTAAAAATGCAGACATATTACAACAATATTGGACTAGAGACATGTTATCAGGAATGAGAGAATATCTAATGCTATTCATGCCCCTGAGAAGAGGAACTGTGGTTGTTCTGTCCTTAAGATTCATATCAGCTCTTCAGTCTTTCTTCAAAGGCTTTACTATGGTATCTGCTATCAAGATAAAGCAAGTGAGAACACAAACAAGACCAAAGTGCCTCTAAGCCCGTATGACTCAATATTTCATTGCCCCTTATGCTTATCCAAGCTAATGCTGAAGTAGTCCTTGGGTCATGTCTCGGCTTTTTCCTTCCTTGGAATTTTCACGAATTTCTCTGGACTGTGCACGATCTGTTAAATTATGAAAAAAATCAGAGTTTCCTGATTTTATGAATATGTATCAGGTTTATCTTTTCATTAAACTGCTTGCTTGATCAAGTCCAAACTCATGAAGCAATTTGCTTTTCTAATTTTTCTCAGTAGATGATAGGTAAGATTAGGGATTTTGCGAGGCTAATCATTGTGTGTTGTTATGAACTAATGTTTACTTTAGTTAGATGCACCCATGTACCATTTTAATGGGCACATTAAATGAGGACATTGAATTCTATGAGACTACTCATGTGAATAATTGCTCAGAAGTTCACTGTTTGACCCTGAATTAATGAATTACAGTCATGTATTAGTAGAATCAGAGAAGTGAAAACAAGAACATCCCTCCATCTCTTGTTAAAATTAGCACAGCTACTAAACAGAACATTTTCCTACTCTTACTGTGTTTGGTCTAAAATTCATAATTTCATAAACCTTTCTTTTGTTGTGCAGTAACAAAAGAATCACTCAAAGCAGAGAAGACCCTGACTGTATTTCTCTTACTCTTAATATTACCCTAATACTAGAAACCTACTTTTAATTGCTTTTTGGAAGCTAGATTCAAACATAGGACTTGGTCCTTGTTATATGCAAGGTGTCTTGATGCTTCTGCAAGTGTTTGTAGGCTCTACATACATCTCTGTATAGTCAAAAACGCAAAACTATTCTTATGATTTAAAGCTAGAGGAAAGATGTTATCACTGTTGATAAGATAGTAAAAGGATAAGAAACCTATATATTAATTATAATCTTGACTTTTTCAAGTGGAATTTTAAGTGTGGGCCCCACATCTAAAATTCTGATTTTCTCATCTTCTGTTGATAAAGTTTACGAATTAATGAAGCTAACTTGAAGATAGAACAAGACCATTTTTAAGTCATTTTCCTTATCATAATAATTTAGTCTTATGAAACCATTTACTAATAGACAGCATAATGTTTAACCATATTATAAGAAATCCGTTTGTGTTCTGAATATTATATTAAGATCAACAGATGAATTAGAGTTCTTCCTGACCTCACAGAAATCACTGAGAAGCTTCCATCTTTAATGAAAGTATGCCAGACTGAAAGTATGCCAGTATGACAGACATTTATAAGTTATACATTTTTTTTAATCAAACTTTGACTCATTCAAAATCCTCACAGATTTTCAACATTCAGTAATGGATTTGAAATACATTAACTTCCAAATGTTCAGAACATATGAAATGTGCAGGTTTGCTAATGTAAGACATATATTACATCATCATTGGTAGTTTAGTACAAGTTCTATAAAGCTGAGGTCTATGTTCCTTTTAATATCTGTAGAAAGGAGATATAAAAAAAGTATCAAGGGAGATATTCAGGGAATCAGCTACACTACAGCCAGCAAAAGGAAAGAGAAAAGAGCAGAGCTAAAAAATAAGTTTTAGATGTTTTTTGACTTCGGAGTTGACAGTGTGTAAACTCGTGAAATCTTTAATTGTAGCTAAATGCTGTTTTGTTGTGTTAATATATGAATATAGTCTTGTAGAGGTGTAGGACATCATAAAACTCTGAAATTTAGCAGTGATCTCCTGTGAAGAAGATTGGTATTTTGCTGGTACCCTTATTCAAAAGTAACTACTGTAGCTCAGAAAATCCTCATGTGGCTACTGGGATAATGTCCTCCGTCTAACCTGGCATCTGCTAAAACTTACATCAAAAGCATTAGAATATTTATTAGTTTGGAATGAAAATAAAATAAGAGAATTTTAAGACTCTGTGAGGGTGCAGACTTCAGCACATTAATGGCAATGACAGGACGGAAAACAAGAGTTCAATGTTTTGACCATTTCCAAAGATTCTGAACTCTTTTTTGTTCCGATCTTTCTGTTCAATATGTTCAGAATTATTGCTGTAGAAACTGGAGGACAGAAGATCTGCAGCCATTAGACATTTGGTGACATCTCCCCTCCTGTCTGTAAGAGCAGTGCAGAATGCTGCATGAGACAGAGCACTGCCAGAAACCAGGGCTTCCCAGATCCCAGTAAATGAACCACTGGGGACCTGGTGAATCAGGTGGGCTCACTGTTCATAGATACGGAAAAAAACAAAGCAAATGAAAAGGTTCCCTTCAAATTATTAGGAGAGAAAGGAAAGTCTTTCTATGGAAAAATCATTTAGCTGATTTTTACCACTCTAATACCAATCAGACACCCTCTTCAAAGTTTCTGTGTTGATTTATTCATAATACAGAATGAGTAATTTTTTTTTTCTGTAAATATCCCATGAAGGAACTTGCCATCAGCCATGTCTCCAAACTATACTTTCTAATCAGCAGGAAGCACAGTATGCACCATAAATATGATATGATTAGTCTTACCTAGGGACTAGAATGCCCTTGGTAGTATAGCCAAAGGTAGGCAAATAGCTGTTGAACAAATTCTTCAAAAAATATCTGCAAAAGATTTTCAAAATCATTCTTCAAAGGAAAGAAATTGCTAGATCTGAAGCGCCATTACTTGCTCCAACATCTGCAGCTCCAGCTACTGAAATCATCCTGGGCTCATTGGCACTCCATATAATTCCAGAGATTCAGAGCTGGAATTTGAGTTTGTTATAGGAAGCTTTGTTTAGTTGTGAGCTTTGGCAAATTTCGGCACTTTTTCTTTGAGTCTCACCTGATATATTTGGCATTTATATGCCCTGAAAAAAACCAACCAAAAAAGACTAAAAGTTATTTTTATTCACATCAGTTTAAAGAAAATGAATCTCAATTGAATCTCCGTGTTATTATTGATTAGGCAATACTTACATGATAATAGATTATTATTTTGAATACTAAGGTTCAATGCAGAGCAAGGATGGTGTTACCTGCCTTACATTGTCGGCGAAGTGCAGGCAGGTTCTCCCTCAGTTCCCAGCCTGTACTTGTAAGGATAGGGGCTCCCAATTGCTGCCTCACTAGCTCGTTTCTCCTTCCGTATTTGCTCATCTATAACCAACTGAGTGGGAGGACTGTGAGCTGGACGATTCGCTAACACACAGGGAGAGCAAAAGGATCTGGACGTCCTGAAACATGGAGGTTTCATTAGCACCCAGGCAGAAGAGATGAGATGGGGAGAGAAGCAGCCCAGCAGGTAATGCAGTGCTGTGCTGAAGCAGTGCACTGCAGTTTGGTGCCTCTTTGAGGGTCCTGCAAACTCTCACTGCTTCGTTTTACATTACTGCATACATTCACAGTGCACCATTTCACTGGCATAGGTAGCTACAATCTGCTACCACTCCAGTTCAGAGTCAAGTCTACCCGGACTACTTCACCTCTGTCATTTTTTTGCAAGGAAACAGCTAAGAAATTTCTCAGTTGACTGGTGACTTGCTTTTATTTGTCAGCAACTTGGACATTTTATACAATCTTGATTTACAGAGGCATATATGAGAGAACAAGATAGATCTTTTCATCTCCAGTTTTTAAGATCATGTTAACTATTGCTGGTATAAAGTTTATGCAGTTTATGTAGACAGTATTTATTGATAAAAGCAAAATATTTTCTGTCTGGAAAAAAATCTCACTGCTATTACAAGGTCTCTGAGGTCACACTTTCTCATCACACTATTAATAATTTGTATTTGTATTAATTATTTGTCAAGTACTGATGCCTACCATTTGATGTTTGGATGAATTACAAAAAAATTGTTCTCTATCCCACTCCCAGAAATCATACAGAAAAAAAAAAACATCAAGTAGATATCCTCCTAAGTATTTTATTTCAGAATTGCTAAGATTATTCAGTCATGAATCATGAACAGGTTCCATTTGGGGTAAATAGACTATTGCTGAACTAGACAGCCCCTTGCTGCAAATTCATGTGAGTTTGTTTAATTCAGTGAATAGTGATGTCATATAGCAATTTTGGAAAGTTTATAAAAACTGCTAAAGTTCAAAAACATTCCATAGAAGGGCAGTGTAAATATTAACAATCTCATTTGCTTAGGTTGGGTAACTTGAGAAAACTGCACAACATCAATGAAAATGCTTTGTCAATCACATTCTGCACTAGATTAGTCTTAAAGTCCAAGGAAGAATCAAAGTTCACCTGGATATATAGGCTTCTGCCTAGCACTCCCAGGTATTATTTACAAGTTTAACGAAAAAGAAAAATGAAGGAAAAAGAACAATCTGTAGCTATTGTGGAAATAATAGACTCCTCAAAAATAAAACTGGTGAGCAAATATTTTCTTTGCCTTTCTTCAATAGTATAAAGGTGTGCACTGTATGTGGATCACGCGCTACTAATTTCAGAATTAGTAAAATAAGTTACTAGGTAGAAAATTGTACTTTTCAGCTGCAGAAAACTAACAATGAACTGCACAAATTCAGAACTCCTGAGAATTGTTTTCCATGCCAGGTAGAGAGGTCTTCTGTCTTGTATCACTTCCGCTGTTGCTTAGAACATAGTACAGATGCCAGAAGAAAGTTTAGCAGCCTTTTATTTAGCAGAGTAGTTTGAGGCAGCACTCTCTGAATGAAAAGGGCGGTGTGCAGCTCTCTTACATGCTTGAATTACTCCAAAGAGGTTGGGAATGCGTATTTGCAATTTCCTTCGTGCTGTAGTAAAGGTCTTCATAGCATACAGTGTACAATAGGTTTAGTCCAGGACATGAAATATTGGAGTGCTTTTACACAGCTACAGGTCTCTAAACACATGTAACATGCCCAAATACCTAATGATGTAGCTAAATAGCAATTCTTTCTTTAGTGTGTCTTGACATATTGTCAAAATTCAGCTTAAACATGGAGTTGAATTAATCTAATCTAATCTTACACTATCCACCTCTAATTTCTCAATTTGCATCTGAACTCTTCACTCTAAGTTCTCTTTGTCTCTGTTTACTACAAAAAGGTAAATTTAGCCTGTGATTTACTTGCCTGAGTTTAGATATCATGTTTAATATGAAACAAGTATCTGTTTCCTCTCCTAAGCATAAGGGATATCTAAACCAGTTACTTAAATACTGAAGTTCACATTGTGGATTTCTATATACAGTTGGGTGTATCACAGCCCTTAGGGACAGGCAAACAAAAGCTATACATGAAGGCTATGATATTAGAGCTTTATTGCTTCTTCAGTTTAAGTAACCCTAATATCCAACAGTGTCTAAACCCACAGTGTCTGAAAATATAAGGATTAGCATTTTGTAGTAGATCCTGAGCTGATGGATAAAGGAAAGAATTTCTAATGTGTATTGACAGGCAATAAATGCATTCAATGTCTAGGCAGTCTTTACTAAATCTAAGCTTGTAGGATGTGCAAGTAAATTCCTGCTTTTTGTGATCACCGAGTACGTTCCATTTTATCCTGAAACCTAATGATGATGCGGCCGCTGCTACGTGTCTCTTATCTTCCTTTCTGTATAAAGTAAAGATGCTGGATAGCAGAGAAGGCTACATTAAGGCTTGTCTTCAAAAAGACAAAGACAAGGGGTTGATTAAGTGAAAATCTGAGACTCTAATGTACAGGAAATGGTTGCTTCTGGAGCTAATCTGGATGAATCTTTGTCGGTGGCATGTGTTCAGTTTACACAGAAGACTGTTGTAGTCACGGAGACAAGAGTAGTAGCCACTCTAGAGTAGAGTAGCCAGTTCTCTAGGCACAGGCAAAGTTTTTATTATAAGACAAAGCTAGTTTGTGGAAAATACAAAGGTTTCTTAAAGGTCATTTTGAGAAAGAAACTCCTGCAAATTATGCTAGCATTTATTAGCACAGCCTTCCTTTACTATACATGTATACAGTATTATAAAGTACTTTACTGTACATTTATATTTACACTCTAAGTAAACACTTTTGTATATATCAGATGGCAGCTACAAAAAGAAATTCAAATCAAAACAAAAGTTTGCATGCTGCATGATAATCCTTCTGACCACACTAGATCACAGTCATCATTAAATATCTTGCTGAAAAGTTTTCAGATATTGAGATGACATACAAAATGTAAGGGAATATATGATATGCTAGAAATACTAATATTAGAGTTGTTAGCACCTGAATTTAAGAGAAAAAGCCTAAATATTCATATTCTGCAATAGTTATACTTGTCCCTCAACCTCAAATTTTCACTTGTTTGAAGTTTCTGTTGCTGACATTTGATCAGGAATGAAATTTGAATGATTATTTAAATTTTCATCTTTAAATTTCAGACCCTGGAGATAATTGGAATAGTACTCCTGTGACATTTTATTTCTAGATGCCACTTGGTTTCTTGCAGTATCAAAACAACACTTCACTTTTAGTTCACATCTGCTAAATTATCCTTATAACTAGAAAAACCAAGAATAGCTAAAATTATATTATTTAAAGACCATAACTGAAAGAACAGAACATTCTAGCAAAAGTGGATTCTCCAGCAAATTCCTTTGCTTGGCCATATTTGACCAGACATTTATGTGGAAAATGGACTCTGCATATATTGGTGCAGGAATGTACTATAACTGGGAACCTGAACAGAGTTCATTTTTCTCTGGTAAATAATGAACTAACTTGATGATCATTACTGGAAGATAAAAAATGAACCTGTTTTCATACATAATATATAAAATGTAAAATAATATATCTGAACATTAAGTCCTTGGTTGTGGAGTGGGTAATTATGAACCATGTTAAGGAAAAATATAAAAGGAGATACAATTTGTTCTAAGCAAAACAAGTCTGAAAAGGAAAGTATTTGCTTTTTTGCTCTTCCCTTTAGATAATAAAAATAAACCAAAATAATTGGTTTATTAGTTAGTTTTAATGACAGTTTATTTCTGAATATGCCGTAATTATTTTGTATTTTAATCGCAACAGGACCAAAAATCTTTATCTATGAATGAGAGTCTTTTGTTCTGGATTCTAAACACAGTATACTTTTTTTTTGATAATTTACATTGCAAACATATTTATAGGCAAACAATATCACAGTTTCTGTTGTTCACCTTTCTCCAAGTAATATAACAATTCCAAAAGAAAAATCCAGAGGTTGAACACCAGTCTTCAGACTGCAAGACTTATTGAACTACAATATCATTTATCTTGCCTGATATGCTTTTAATTTAGATGAAAAGCCACAATTCACTAAGACACATGGACAGTACTCCTGTTTTCTCCCTACCAGAAGTTGGAAACATTTGGCATATCAGTTATTGTTATTTAGAAAATGGTGCCTGTTATATATTTATTGACCAATTCACTCACTGGCCGAATTCAATCCATATATTTACTTCAAAGATTGAAAAACAGTTTGTATATTGGTGTGGTTAATAAGCAGGAAGGGAATGACAAAGAATTAAACTTTTTTTTTTTTTTTTTTTGTATCCCAGTAACAGAGATGCTAAGCAAACTGAATTTTATTTGATAAATGAAATGACCTTTGAAGATGATTCTGAGTTTAAATTTCTACATTTGTGATGTAAATGACACTAGCATAAGGACTTTTTAAAATTATTTCTTTGACTTTTTAATTAAAATGAATAACCAAGTACCAAATGTAAATCAATGGATGCTGACACAAAAGAATTCTTGTAGAGGCAGCTTCTTCCTGATGCCTTTCCCAAGGGCATCCTGCCATTCTCATAGCACACCTGATCCTGTGCCCGTGGAGAGTTGAGGAGACTGGGAGAAATGGTGGCTAGAAAAGAGCTTCCACCAACAGGTTCCTCATCCTCTCAAGAGAAAGATGTTAAGACTTCCAACTGATGAACGTCAGGACAGCCTAGAGACTTTAGCTTCAAAGACCCTTGACGTCCTAGATTTAGCTATTCTATCTAACTGTTTTCTTGAAAGGTATCTGTTCTTTACAACTACATATATTCTGCACCACTTCAATGATTAGTGATATCCTTTTGGAGGCATGGAGATCTGATTGCTACTTGAGTTACTCTTTCCAGCTAGCCTTGAATATCCAGAATTTGTTGATTTGAACTTTCTTTTATGAGAACAGATGAGTAAAATGCAATGGAGATTTTGAAGGAGGTAACTGAGCAGGATTCCTTTCAGGTTAAGGGGCTGGCAAAAGAGAAGAGAAGGATGTTATTGAAAGAGAAGTATATGGCTGTAGTGAAGAATCAATCCTCAGCCTCAGTGTACTTAATATTTTCATTATTGACCTTGATGCAAAATATATATGTGTTCTGATGAAATTTACCAAGCTAGCAAAAGTAGAAAATATTGTCAATGTAATGGAAGACCAGGGTGTCATAGCGAAAGAATTATATGACCATGATGACAGAGTAGTATAAATGGAAGGAATGTAATAGTACTGAGGGTAACGCCATTCATTTAAATACTAATAACAAGAATGTCTGCAGTAAGCTGAGAGCTCATTAATTGGACATGATAGAGGAAGATCTGGGTATATTAGTTGATAAGAGGATGACTATAAACCATCAAAATGATGGGGATGCAAAAGAAAAAAAAAAGATAAATATGATCTTAGAATACATAAGAGAGATAATTCCAGGAGACACAGTGAAATACCTATTGCAGAATTCACCAGGAAGAAAACTTTTAGAATCCTGTAAACAATAAAGATTTTCAGAAGCAGAGTAAACCTTTCCAGAAGACTAATTCAAAGCAGGAAGGGTAGAGATCATTCAAATTCTGGAACATACTCCAAATAGAAATATTGGAGATACAATACCTTATTGATTTTAAAAGGAAGCATGATTGGTTTATGAAATGGATTATGTGATGCTGTGATAATTTAGCTCAATACCCAGGAAATACTTTCTGGTCTCTGTGTCTAGACTGAGCATTGCCATAGTCAGCCTAATTTTTAAATTAAGAAGAAGCTAGCTGACTTTGGAACAGGGTTGAACAGTTGTTCTCTTTATCTGTACAATACTGACTGTGATAGAGCCATGGACAAATAACATGTGATTGTGTAAGTAAAGACTTTACCATTACATACTGCTGGCTAGGGACTACAGATGAACAGGCACAGACAATCCTCATTTCTGTATTTTGTTATCTTATTAGCAATTTTTCTCATACGTTCCTGGAAGATGTGGAAATGCTACTTGTTTTGTGACTTGCTTGAAATTAAATGATATTTATAAGTAGTTATCATGCAATGAGATCTAGAATATCACATTCTTTCCCTAATTTAGGAGAGAGTTTCTATGGCCTAGTAATGTTTTTCTTTAGAAAGAACATGGCTTGTATCACTGACTACTAATATTTTGTGATCCTTTTTTTCCACTTCTCTATCTCTGAGAAATGAACCCTTAATATTTGACCACAGAGGCTTGCCTACACAGCAGTTTAAACCCAATTATTAAAGCCCTTCAAGACCTTTCTTCTGTTTGACTTCTGCTGGACAGTATCAGCAACAGCCCTCAAATGTGTGAGGCTGTGTTGCAGAGCATGCAACATCCTGCAAGGTGCTGCTCAGTTTAAGCTAGGTGCTCCCTCTGATATTTGATCTAAAGTACACTTCTAACTGGTCTCAGCTTCAGAGCTGAGTGTCTTCAGGACTGAGCCCCGTGAATGGAAGTTCTCAAGTCCCAGTCTTCTGACACAGGCATTAAAGAGCCTGTGACACATTATACAAAAGGAAGAGTGTCAACCCGCCTGTCCTTGATAAATGCTAACTTGGTTAATTACAGTCTGCTTTCCTTAATTCTTCTTGAAGTTTTAATTAGATATAGTATTATTCTTTTCCTGCACCACATTGTCACTGGCTGTTCCCACTTGACTATTTGCTGTGTTAAAGGTTGTTAATCTTTTGTCTAAAGCTGGCTGCATATTAGAAGCAGGAAAAATGATTAATTATAGACTGCTATTTTTAATATTTGTGTGCTCACTCATTACAAGCATCTAAATTCTCAGACATGAATATATAAATATATGTATATATGGTGAATGGAAAGGTCAAAAATACGTGACTTAAAAGGACTTTTCAGAAACAACATGAATGTGTACCAATGCACCTTATGGTGACTGGAGAATAAATAGATTCTTTGCTGAGATTTCTACATTTTCATACCCACATATCTATGTTTCCACATCAGCCACCAGGCACACATATCTAAAGGGGAAGCAAGCACATGCTTCTGAAACAGCATACTTAGTTACGTTTTTAAAATGCTTTGGGATTCATCAAGTTTGACAGTGCTATATGACTGAATAGATCATTATCATACACATAACATATAATTATGCCATTGCAAATGATTTTTATTTTTGGTAAGATTACATTTGGTTCCTTGTTAAGATTATGTCAATGTATATATTCATCTTGTAATCTAGAATTGAAAGCTCTTTATAGCCAAAATACTAAAAAAACTTTCCCTGCTCTATACCTGGCTGTGTAAGAAATAAATTGCATTATGGTATATGGAGTCTTAGTGCATATCAAAATGACTGGATGCATTTTGACACCTAATTTTTTATAATATATTGTGATAGAATTTTTAGTTATGTAATTTAAAAATTATTTCCCAGATGTCTACATTTCTAACATAGCTCTCTGCTTTGACAGTCAAAAAAAGTTTCTTGCCTCATTTTTTACCTCAGCAAACCTGACCAATATTTATTTGAACCTCTTTCTCAGTGCTATAGAACATCAGCAAACAAATGCCTTGAAATTTTCCAAGCTTGGTATCAACTCAGGGCAAATTCAATTGGAGAGATTCAATAAAACACTTTGTTATATTTTTGGTTTTGCATATTTGACTCCCTTATAAGCAGAAAGGTCTGTTCTCGTCTTTCAAGAACTTTTCAATTCTTGGAACTGAAATTCAAGTCTTGAAATATTTTAGACTTTTCAAGAAAGATCTAGTCGCATTTGCTTTGTCATTCTCATGTGATTTTTAAAATAACGCTTTGTTTAGAAAATTTCTTGGTAAAAGCACAGTGAGGTCCACAATAAGATCACCTGAGGCGTCCTTTAAAGTCAACAAGAAGAAACAAGGCAGATTCAGCTCGTTGCAAGTGTCCAACATAGGTCAGCCACCTATCACTACTTATTACTTCTCCTGATTCAGAATCCTGATAATGTGGTTTATTCCAACCACACAAATTCAGAGCAGTTTTTTCCCTTGTGTAACCATTTCTGTAGGAACTAAGTGACTGTGACTAGGTAGTCTAATTTACTGGTGCTCTATGAGCACTATGTCCTCCTGCAAACATGTAAATACAATGCCAGCTAAGTGAGAATGAAGGCAGTCTCTCAAAATGAGATCACTAATGGCTCTGACCACAAAGCTGCTGCTTATCCATTACAGGTGCTATTGCAGCAATGACTTGTGTTTGGGCTTTCTACTGACTGCTTAGGAAGAAAGAAGTACTTTATAGTGAGATTAGAACTCCCTTTGTACTGAGTAGGATCACGTAGATTAATGCTGAAGGAAGACAGGAAACCTGAGCCAGGAGAAGATGTGGGTAAGAAGAACAGAACCTTTTTCATGTGTCCCTTGTATAGCCAAATGAGATAGGTTTTTTTTTCTGTTATCCATTTGTTCAGTGCACTGATTGAGACAATGAAGAGTTGAAGAAGTTCAAACTTTAATTTTCTGTTCACCAAGAGAGGTTATTAAATGTGATTTTCCTGTCTGTACCAAAGGAAAACTTCGGAACACAATTCCGTAGCCCCAAAATTAGTGCTTTCAGGTAGATGAATAAGAGCAAAGTTTGTTGGATTTTCATGAACAGGTTTGTCCTCTGATATTCAAGAATAATTTATGACAGTGAGTGTAAGACCATGGTTTCTATTGCCTATTTTTGACATGCTTGGTAAAATGTGAATTTTAATTAATGGGCTTATAAGATTATCACCATCAGAAGATGGATGATATGGACTAGGGTTTCATTTTCATCATCCACATGGAATTATGACTCTGCTTTCCTATGACTGAGAAAAAATGCTGAATGATGAGAAAAAAAAAAAAGCTGGAGACCATCTGCATGAAACAAAGATGATGCTGGAGCTTTGGGAAAACATTTTATGTCTTTCACTGCTCTATGGAAGAATGAACTCATCCTGACCTAAACTATGGGCAGATAATCACTTAGAGATATTTGAAAGTTAATATGACTTCAATACTGATTTCTATGAATTTTGGATCAAGCCATTATTTGGATAAACTCTTTCAATGGAGCACTTAGGAAACAATAAATAACAGTAAATAATAATCTCAGAAATATCACATAGATCAGATATGTATAATTTATGTCAATATTGACTCTCAAGTCTTTAAATCAGTGCTGAATATGAAAATTATATTTTCATATCATTTCAGTAAGCCAAATTCACTTGCATTGCTGTAGGAATTCCTTGAATATATGCCTTGAGCTAACATGAGTTAACTTTTACTAGTTATACTATCACTGGAACAAAGAAAATACAAAGTTAAGGCTGCAGTGAATACTGCAATACTTGTCAGTTCATTACTCAGGAATGAAACAAAGGTGCTTAATGTGGGAATGTGCTTAGCTTTCAAATCCTACATATTAAACATAGCCTATTCTTGAGTAATACTCAACTGAATTCCGAACATTCTTTAAAAAAATATTTTCATTGAGAGATCAAATATTTAAGCAGATTTCAAAACTGACTTGGCTTGGTGATTCCTAATAGTATTTAAGAATTCTCAGTAGTCTTAAGTAATAGGTGTCTCTATAAATTACTTAAAAAGTGGGCATATTATTCATGTGTATTCAAAAGAGTCTTGACAGTTTCATTCCATTTTGCATTATTTTAAGAATTTAATGCAAACCAGATTCTCAGATAATTTAGAATTAAAGATATTAAAGATTTATTTTTCTCTTGGAAAACAAAACGTATTTACACTTGCAGATTAAATATTAAAAAAATAGTAAAAACTTCCTTCAAACAGTTTCACACCAACCAAATTATTCTTTTATTGTATGGATGGGTTATGAATTTTTTTTTGTCTTTTTCTGATGCACACCTTTAATTCACCCCTGAAGCAGTAATACAGTATCTTGAATCATCTACTTTCAGTAGAAAGAACTTGATCTTGCCATTTAAGTCACTTAAATGACTCCTGATTTCAATAGATACTTTTATATTTGAAGTCAGGACTTTCAACCACATTTTTTTCTCAGTCTTTAAATTGACTACTATTAATAAGCCATATGCATGAATGATTAATATGGACTCAGTTCGTTCATATTAAACATCATTATGAGAAGTACTTCAGAAAATACAAATTCAGTCATTGAGGAGATCATTTTATATATACGTCATAAACTGACATTGTTGGAGAGTGCATATGTCCATAACAAATGTGGTAAGGTTCAGGATCATTGTCAACAAGAATCATTATATATTTTAATCTATCCCCTGCTTCTCTGAAAACAACAGGCATTTTTTAAATAAGTGATAACTAGATGAGCTGTCTGCTAAAGTTCCCCTACACTTCAGTAACACATATTTTATTAGATTTCCTTATCAGTTCTGTTTTTTTATCAGCTGATCAAAGTTAGAACAAACTTTTTGGTTTTTTTCTCCCCGTTCTCTCTACTGTGAGACATTACTTCTGCTGTTATATTTTTATTAAGAGGTTTTCTCCTACTCTATTTTACCATACCAGGCTGACGCAAACTCAGTATCTGCATCTGTTTGTGGTCTTAGAGTAAAATGAATAAAAAAAAAAAAAGCTTTATACAAAGACTGTATGCATCAAAAATACAAAAATATGTTTCTCTCTATTCATATGCAAACTTATATGTTCTTGTTTGTGAATTTGAACTTGGATTTTTGTTTTTGTATGAACATACCACAATACACAGGATACAATCAGTGATGAGAGGTTGGTTATGTGATCATAGAAGCTAAGCAGAGTCTGAAGTGTTCATTACTAACATTACTACTTCTACCTATTTTAAAAAATATTGGAGGTGTAAAATTATTCAAGTAAGAGGCTTGTGCTATTGTCTGGAATCCTTAGAAATATTCTTTATCTTCTCCTTTAGGACATGTGAGTTTGTTTAAATAGTGTTGCATTTTGGAAACAGAATAAAGATAATGGTATACATGATTATATATGATTAATATATACTGACTCTAGAACAGGTTTTTAATTAAAGCTTATTCTCTGATGTTCTGACCACCTGAGTTTTAACTATCACTTCTAACTAGGTTGCTGAATTTTTATATTGTTAAAACATGAACAGTATGAAGTATGAAATCAATTCAGAGTTTGGTGATGTGGTTAAAAATCATTGGGGAGTAGCTTAAGACCAGCAAGGTTATTTTTCCTTTCAATTTAATTCCTGTTTGAAGTGTAGTTGTGGTAAATCTGCTATTAGAAAATCTGCTGTGAAACTAATTCATAAACAGACATTAAGGGCCTCATCTTGCCATCACTCTGCAGGCAAAGCCCATACTCAGGTCAGCTGGAAATCTGCTTTTGGAATAACTGCAGACCCTCGCCCTTCACTTCTTATTTTACTTAATTCTGTACAAGGGCAAATTTTCCCATTAGACACATACATGTAGCTCATACTGGAGACCATCAGACTCATATTTATAGCATATTCAAAGTTTGCTCTTTGTATTTATGATGTTTTAATCTTTTAAGCCTTTAACTTATTCCAATTCTTTTTGTTGTTCTTTCCTTCTCCTCCCCCTTCAAGCTATCTAGCAGCATTTTGGATATATATAGCAGTGACCATGGAATGGCACCAGCTAATATGGGTCTCACAAATGCTTCTTGCCCAGCTAATCTACCTGTAAAAAGGGAACTCACAGGTAAAATAATCTTGATATTTTGTTATTTTATAATTTTAATTTAGTATTTATCACATAAGTTGGATAAATCTTAGCTATGGAGTAGATCACCTCCATAATCTTTTCTTGATAATTTTGCAACAACTTGTACTGTTTCCATGAGTGTGAGGTACAAGGTTCAAGGAGAAGTGTTTTCTTTCTATTAGCTATTTAACAATTCAGAAACAACATTTGCTCTGTTGCTGTGTGATTTTTTTTTTTAATGAATATCATGCTTCTAAAAGGACTAATTATTTTAGGAAATGTAGTGTAGTCTTCCACATATTGGTTCCTGTCAATGATATATATAAATTATCATCCATTTCATTTGTTCCAGGATAGAACAAATGACTCTTTTAAAAGCTTACAATAAGGCTATTCAAGGTAAATCTATATTAGTGGATTAACAACTTTAAAAGTTACATTCAATTAATCCAAAGAATGCTAACAACCACGTACGGTTTATTAGTGTCACTCAAAGGAAACAGTGAGTTTGTTCAATATGAATATCTAGAAATCTGATTAACTCTTGCATTATGGGATATACAATTCTGGATTCACACTAGTGTATTGTAAGTTTTATCCTGATGTGATGTACAGCAAAATGGAGAAAAATAGTAATCTATGGTATTTCTGCATGTTTAAATAATAAAAAAGGCATTAATAAAAACTTAGAAACCTACCAGACTTGCTTAGAAAATTAGTACTCAACATAGATTTGCTTATGATCTTCTATAATAATAAAAAGACTAAAAGCCTGCTCTTAATTAAAAGAGGCCACCTTGAAAAGGTGAAAGGGAGGCTGAAATAGCAACTTAAGGCCTGTTTTAATAAATATTGCTTTCTGTCAGAAGCAGATACACGAGCAATGGCAAAGGAGAGACAAAAAAAGGACAACCACAATCTCAGTGAGTATATATTCCTACATGATATGGAGAATACTGAAATAATACACATTGCATACTATGCCTCTGCTCTCAGTTCAAATTGATTGGATAATTAAACTGAATTCAGTCTGCAGGCACAGGCAAATACACGTCTTTTTTTTTTTTCCCTTAAACTAACGTGCCTTATTTTTGTTTTCCTTATCCTCTTCCTTATATTGTTCCCATTACTAAGTTTTTATTCTACAGTTTTACACACATCCTGCATGTTACTGGGTTTTCATTTTAACTTGTTATAGTCTTTGAGAATTACAGTGCAAAACAGATGAGAAAGGAAGAAAACAGAAGCAGAACAGGGAAGACCCAGGCTCCTCACAATGTCCTTTAGGCTATTATCTGAAGCAACAAGTTAGAGGCTCCAGTCAGGCTGAATCTCTCTATGGGCACATCTTTCCTTCTATAGAGGAAAAAAAGACATATTTGTTTCTGTCGGCACATTTCTGTAGATTGCAAAGACACTATACAGATTTTGGAGCTTCTTGTTAGCCTGTGTTCTCTGAAGTGCCACTGCAGCTGCTGCCTGTCTTGATTGGGCAAAACTAAAGAGATTTTCTGGATCAGAAAAAGAAAATGAGTGTCTGAGTTGTCAGGAACTGCAGCAGGAGGAAAGACAAGAGCAAGCTATCTACTAAGTAAATATTAATTAAACAAAAATTATTAAAAGATATGACTATATATTTAACTCTTTTTGACCCACAGTTATTTTGCCAGCATTACTTGTTTGGTTGCTATGTACTTTTCTATGTTATGTTCTCCTAGGCATGCAAACACATTGGTGCACATGGGATATTAGGGATTACTTAATAATAAATTCATATGGACTATAATCCTTTCTACTGAATATGTGGGTCACGAATGGAAAAATGAAGATACTTTAATCTATTGAGTGAAATTCCTCTTTCTGGTGAGAGAAAGTAGATCCCACCGAGTCAGAGCACTTTACCAGTGTGATAAATAACACCTAGAGCATTCCCTGAGTTGGAAACAACTAATAACTGCAGAGTCAATTCACTAGCTGCCACATTAACCTCGGAAGTTCAGGCAGTAAGAAAAAATATCTCTGTTTATAGGAGGAGGGAAAAAAATAGAAATAATCTAAGAGAGGGGGATGAAACTGAAAATAGTCTGTTAGAAAGTGTGCTTATGAGAAGGTTGAAGTTAGCCCAGGAAGAGTTACTGGGCCTCCCTTCTCTGCACACTTTCTTAATATAGGTCCCTTGTGTTGTAAACTGGATTTTTGACTTGCATTCAAAATTAGGCCATCAAATTTGAAATGTTTATTTACACAAATGGATAAAGGAGAAGATGTATCTGGCCTGTTCATGTTCTAAGCTGGTCTATTAACTTTGGCCTGCTTTGGTATAGCTGATTTATCATGGTGAGCCAGAGCTAGGAAGGTCTTTTGAGAAGCAAGGGAGAACAGAAATGGCTCGGTGCCATGCTAGTCATGGGCCAAAGCTGATTCCCCAAAGGGAAATGGGAGATGCTCTTTGGCCTGTCTATTATAAAAAGTGATATTCTGCCTGTAAAAGTAGTTGGGGAAAATCTAGTGAGGAAGCAGAAGTGAATTATCTCTAAACCAGTGAAATGAGAGGCAGAAAGGTAACAGGCCTTTGTGCAAGGGAGACATAATCCCTCCCCAACTGGACAGACAGTACTATGCTGAGAGGATCATCTGCGAGCTCAGAGAAGGGGAAAATTTTAAGACATATTTTTCTTTTTTCTCTTTGTAACTAAGCTACAAATAAACTGATACATACATAGTTCCTCCTAGAAGGATCAATTCAAATACAGCAAATGTAGTTTGGGTTATTTAAATTATGATTTGTCCTTTACATTTTTTATGTTTTTTTTAAAAAATTATTTTAAATTTGCTTAGGCAGTCCATCACTGAGGTAAATAAAAGTGCTGAGGATGAAGTGTTTTTGGAACACTGTCTAGTCATTCTCAGATTCAGTTATATTCTTTGTGGTTTTCACTGCTGATGTGTTGTAGCAGCAAAAGGCAAAATGAGAAGCTGAAGGCGTCAACAGTAGTCAAGATGATAACCAAGCTGCCACCCAAAGTTGTAGCAGGAGTTTTGGCACAATGTGCACTGCTGGATGAGTTGCCTTTTGCTCTTGTTGAAGTCATCACCAAAACTCTACTGAGAGGGAAGGTCATTGTATGGGAACAGAGTGGAGAAAGGGCACATAGCTACACAAGAAAAGATGTGTTATCCCATATTTAAGGAAAAAGTGGCTAAATTACTCAGTAGGAATCTAGCAGTAAAGGGATGGGAAACCAACAGGTTGGGTAAGAGGATACTGATCTTGGAGTTTGTCTTAAGAGTACATATGAGACATGTAAATTAGCACATTGAAATTTTTATTTGAGGAGGAATATTCCACTGACTGACTAATTTCTTTTTAACAGTTGAGAGAAGAAGGAGGTATAATATTAATTACCGAATCAAGGAGCTTGGCACACTCATCCCCAAATCTAACGATCCGTGAGTTCAGCAGTCTTTTCTGTAATAATGTTTATAGTTTAAACAATAACAACACTAATAAATAATAATAATTAAAACGTTGCATAGTCACTTTAGGGATGACAAGTGAGATACAGAATATACAATGACAAGTTACTGGCTCAAATCAAGCTGTCCGAGTAACAAATCTTTGACTGATTTTTGGTGACTGTTAGGAAATCTTATGTGAAAGCATAATAAAAAGAAAGTGAATCTACTAATTCCCGGTTGTTAGAGAGAGACGTCCACATCAAGGTGGGGCAAGGTGGGGAGAGGAGAAATCAGTCCAACACCAGAAAGTCCTGGCCCCTATTCCTAGGAGCAGTTGGTTTGTGTCCCTGGAGAAGGAAGGAGGGATGCTTCTGTCCTGGGCCCTCTAGTGGGATAAAACAAAGCGTGTGTTGTCTTGCTTTAAGGGAAAAAAAAAAAGGTTTAAGAATCCATAGGCTCATGAGCATTTTTCAGAAGTCCTCCCTCCGTGGGGTAAAAAAAAAACAGCAGTCCTGAAATGCAAGGTACTTTTCTGATAAAAATAACAATTGCTATAGTAATAATAGCATTTTATACTAATGCATATACTTACAGTAACACAAAATGTACACTGCTTAGACTATACTTGCATGCCCTGCAAGCTTGTATTTGTCATCAGCTCCCTCAGTAGGGTAACCTATTGCAGGATTAGCAATAGCAGTTCAGTCTGATATTTAATGCTGGACCTTAGCCTTAAATTCCTCACATCAGTCAGAGATACTTTAAGACTTGATATAATTGTGATTTGTATAGAACTGGTTATACAGATTTTGTCTTTACTATTTGCATGTCAGTGCAGACCTGCAGTGCAGACCTTGCTTCAAATGAAAACATCTATTGATGCTCAGCATTTGCCTGCCACCCCATTTCCCTGCACTCCCCCTCAGGAATAAAACTTTTGATTGTATGGAGGACTTTTATAAAAATCTAAATTGTGTCAGAAGTACAAGCTTGGCATGACAAGGCACTTTGAGTGAAATTACCGGTAAAAACATAACTGTTTTGAGAGAATTCATAGACTTGGTCTGCAGCATCAACTCAAGATTAGATAGTCATATTGCTGTTTTTAATAAGAGTTTGGTATAACAGCTGAGATAAAATAAAAGCCTTCGGAGCACCTAAATACAGTTTAGCTCACATCACATGTGATCTCCTACAAATGAGTAGATGAGTTTTAATTTTACTCATGTACCTCTCAATATTCAAGACTATTTGTGGAATAATTGAAAGATTACTCAGAAAAACAGTGGATGGCACTGTTGGTTTGCAGCTATAAAGCAGTAATGGAAGCAAGTTATGCTGCAATTAGAAATGGGGGTGAGGTACGAATTTCAATTACCATTTTTGATAGCCTGCAGAGGTGTTTCAGTTGGGTATTTTAGTTTGGATCCAGATATAGTTTATGAATTTATTCCAAAAGTAAATACCTGGATCATTCACTTAAACTCATCTTGAAATGAATGATCTGCACATGCAGCTTTGCTGCAGTGATGATGGATTTTACTCACTGATTTTGGTGAAAATGCTGTAAGGAGGGTTCAGGAAAAGATGCTGAAGGCATTACCTTTTCTTCTTTTAGTCTCTAAATTCAAGAATGAATTTGACAACATGACAGCCAAATGGGTTTGTGTTTATAAAAGCAGTAAGTAAAATTATGTATCCCAAGTTCTCAGGATTGCTGTTTCAAAAGGCTTGTAATCCATACTAAGTTTAGAATAGCTCTATTTGCAAGCTTTAAAACAGGCACTAAGAGAAAAAAAAGCATCAAAATATGCATGTTATTCTTGGAAAATTCAGATTAAAACATAACTTTATTATATCATGATGCCAAGTTTACATTAATCAAAAGATCAAGTGTAAATATAGCTCCTTTTTTTCCCCTAAGTGTAAATTCATCAATTTGGCCATGTTGTTTTGTTGGCCCAACACATTAGAATCATTATTTTTTCCTGGAATTGCCCTGTGTTGCCAAATCATAACTCAGTGTCCCTGCCATCTCTTTCAGTTCTTGCTTTTTCCTTCCTAACTCCTTACTGTGCCCCCAATTTGCCCTCTTCTTTGAAAGAAAAGGATATATTTCTTACTATGTTTTCTCTGTGGCATTTTACCACACATAGCATTTTCATCTCATATATTAATTAGAAAAAATTCTTCTTATAGTGAGGACTAAGCTGTAAACGGAGACACTTTACTGATGCTCAGACTAATAACAGTGAAGCAAATCAGCCCGTGCATTGAAGAGCAAATACTACTATAACGGAGTCATTCTGGTTAGCATGCCTGTACCAGATGGCTTCAAGAAGATTGCATTCAAACTCAGGAACAGAATAGACATTTTTGATGCTATGTAGAAACCTTTGAAGATTTATATTTCTCAGAAGTCTTGTTGTGTGATTTTTTTTTTTCTATTTCATTTTTATTTTGTTAGTTATACATTTGTTTGCCTCTTGCAGAGGTTCCACAAGGACTCTCTTTTGACTGGATTAAAACTTCCATTCTCATCATTCTATTTATTTAATAGTGAGAAGTGTGGATTACCTTCCTTAAATGAATGGGTATACTAAGTTCATCAGCTTTAGAAAATGGAGATAAACCTAATGGCTTTCTTAAGGTGCAAAGAACTCTGGTTCTTCTGTTCAATTTTCAGTGCTTAGATATCCAAGTGATAGATGCTCCATAAATGCAAAATTGTTAGATAGAATAATTTTAAAGTAGAATTTAAAATGAACCAAAATACCCAGTAACATTTTGATGAAAAAAATAAAACCTGCTTCCTTAAATATACCTATTTTCCATTCTTGATTCTTTTGTGTTAAGCTTTTCAGATTCCAATTTCAGGTGTTTAACAGGACTTCACAGTATGACAGAGTCTGGAAATACTAACACAAGAACTATTTTAGTAGTCTGACCGGAATAATCAGAAATAGCAAGAAAAATTCCTTCATGCAAGAATTCTAGTCACTGTATAAAACCAAGATGTTAAGAGAATAACTGATGGTTTCAGAAGAATTAGTGTACTGTTTTCACTCTCTCTATGCTTGAAGCATTTCTCTGTGTCTGAGGTTGTGTTGTCTCTGGAAACAGCCAAGCTTAATGTAAAGGAGAAGCTTGTGCAAGCAGATGCTATAGAAAACAGAAGCAGATTGCTGTCCTTTCAGAAGAATATGCTTAGTAGTTGCACTGGTCAGCAAAACAGGTACAAAGTCCTTCAAGGTATTTCTTTGAACAAGCTCAGTTTAGAGATAATATCTGAGAAGACAGAGAAGAAATGGTCTGCAAATGCAGTCTGAACTTCAGTAATGTGTCTGTTATTGGTAACAGCTCTCTGACTGGCAAACCTCATCTCTCTATCCCCTACTCACAGACTATGTTTTTGTTAGTTTTAATTTTAGTTGATCAAGTGCTCTTGCCCTTTCTGTAATTTTTCAGCTTGAATAAACTGGGGAAGCTCCTTTGACTTCAAAAGAGTTACCTAGTGGAAAAGACCTGAAGATCTTTCTCATGGCTATGTTTCTTTTCTCCTAGATAGATGACTGTTTCACTAAGTTTGGAGCCTTTTAGTTTTGCAGAGAGATTCAGTTGCTAAAGTCAGAAGGAACTTAGAATTGGACATTAATAAAGCACTACATATTCTTCACCTTTTTGCTAGTTTTCCATATAAAACATGTCGTGTAGTGGACCTCCATCAATTGAGCTAGATAATACATCTGTAATTTGCTTGAAATATCATATTATTGTGCTAGTTAGAGCTAAATGTTCTCCTAAGTTGAAAGCTGACACTGTGCTGGTAGCTGCACTAACACACAGAGCCACAGCCCTCCTTGGGCTGCAGGGTCGAGGCCTGCAGGACCTCAGCTGCACTCAGCTGGCCTGCCTTGTAGGCAGACTTGCTCACACATATCAGTATTTACAGGGCAGGAGCCCAGTATACACACAATAATAATGTCTTTTTTTTTTTTTTTTTTTTTTTTTTTTTTTAACAGTCTGGAATGGATAGAGAATAAAAGAGTAAAATGTTAAAAGGACTCCTTCCACCTCCAAAGATTAGTTCATCTGCATCAAGCTAGATAACTTCAAAACAGCTACAGATGGCACTGTTTTATCTAGTTTTATAAAGCAGTTATCTAGTTTAATAAAGCAGATAAAATGACTAAAACTAACAGTGGTTGCTCACTTTTAAAAATTTTCTTAAATGTTTTTGTGGGTCTCATCCATTCAAATTTTGTCTGTTTTATACTGGGCGAGAATGATACAGAAATTGCTATAGTTTTTCCTCTCAAGCATACGTACTGGGAACAGGTACTAAGGAAAGGCCTGAGCTGGTTATTCTCAGATTTTTGAGACCAGTTTAAATAGAGCAGCTTTGTCCTTCTCAGACTTGTTTTTAGGACCCCTTCTGTCTTTATATATAATGCAGTGATGCCTATTATAAAACATGGAACTTTATCAGAAATTCCACATTATCAATAAAATTCATTCTTATTCCAAGGCCTCCCATGCATGACAGTCCTTGCACACATTCATTGTGATTAATGGGACTACTTTTAAACTATAAGTTAAAATGTGGTTTCCTCAATTAGGGACAGTTTTAATCTCCTTTTTTTGAGAAATATTTATTTTGAGCTGGGCTCTGCATGTAGCTAGGATCTTTAACCTGTTGTACATTGCTTCAAGCTTTGTGAACACACTTGATCAAAAGGTTTTATCATATACCAGTCACTGTGGTGATTGCTCTGCTCTCTCATCAATGAGGAGGGGCATTCAGCGCAGACCATTTTTTTCTCAACAAGCATAAAAGCAACCTCATTAGTAAGTCAGGTAAAGGGAGCAGTATATTTGAAATGTTCTTTAAAAATTTAGGCTTAAGTCCTCAGTAATGTATATTTCCTAGTTCATTAATGCAGAAATACTGCACATAGATTTTAATCTTAGAGTTAATAATAAAAGCAATTTTCACTAAAAATATAAAAACTGTAATGGTAGAATCATGATATTGCATTTAGCTCTCCCACAAAAAGTCACTTTATTACTTTCTTTTGACACTTATTTTCATTCTGGGATTAATTTTACTATATAAGGGCTTCTTAACTATTCTATTAAAATTTCCATTCAGAAGCAATAATATCTAAGAGTGAATAATAGTCATGTAAATCATTATTTCATATTAATGTAAAAGATTTTGTAAGTTCTTATGAATTCTGCTGACATGCACAATTGTGAAAAGGTTATCTCTACATTCTGCAGTGATATGCGCTGGAACAAAGGAACTATTTTAAAAGCATCAGTGGAGTACATCAAGTGGCTACAAAAAGAACAACAGAGAGCCAGAGAATTAGAACACAGGCAGAAGAAATTAGAGCACGCTAACAGAAGACTTCTACTTCGAATTCAGGTTTGTATAAAAGTCTTGCCATGAGCTACAAAGCATTCTTGGTACTTATCCCTCATCAGATTTTATTAATCTGTATCATACTTCCCCAAATGACATTTATTAAAAATGAATAGATTTTCTCTTTTTATTGCTATAAATATTGAGGGGGGGGATTTTTTTAGATTTCTAGGAAATTCCTTTGTTAATTAGTCTTTGCATAAAGGAACACATATTTAGTGAAATATTTTTAGAAAGAGTTTTCATATAATATTCTGAGAAAGACAACAAAGAAATGAAAAAGTATATTTGTCCTGCCCAGAATCAGTACTGGACACTAAATTCTCTTCTATATGTTCGTTTTACTCTAGAAGCCATTTTGTACATTGTAATGCTATAGTATATCTAACAACATCTTCTTGTGTCAGAAGAAACATTAGAATATGGCCCTGACTGTTCTGTATGCCAGATTAGAGTATACATATGTGTGTATAAATATATATATATGTATGTATACACATAGTTCTTCATCATCAAATATTGTGATATATCCATATATCATAAGCATCATCAAGTACAGTATGTTCTGTTTCTTAGATAGCAAGTCTGATTGTCCATGGATTATGAACTAGAAAGCTGTAACATTTTTCTATCACATATACATGTCTCAGTAGTATAGATGATAGTTTAGGAAGGCTCCCTCTTAAGTTCTTCTAACAACATAATGATGGGAGTGGAATTAGAAAGGAACCAACCTAAGACGTGCCACCCTGCAAATTGTAATAGATTCCATATCATTGTATTTTAAAGCATAGTTTCACAACTGAACAAGAGGTACAGCTATTATTGATTTTAGTCTGTACATTTGACAGATTATACTTATTATTGCAGTAATTCTGAAGACACTACTGTCTCTTCCAAAATAATTATTGAATTGTTTTTGCTTGAAACATTAGGAACTAGAGATACAGGCTCGTGCACATGGTCTTCCCGTCATGTCTTCGCTCAGTGCTGCAGATTTAGCTGCCCAGGTGATCAAGCAGCAGTCTTACCCAGAGGAGAACTCTGTGGACTTCTCCCAACAAATGTCTCTGGCACATGGACCAAATTCAGATGTTTGCGATGGATCAACAGGCTTTTCTGATCCACTTTCGCACTTCACAGATTTGTCCTTCAGTGCAGCTTTAAAGGAAGAACAACGACTAGAGGAAATTTTACTGGATGACACAGTTTCACCGTTTGGAACGGATCCTCTCTTGTCTTCCACGTCACCAGCTGCATCCAAAGAGAGCAGCAGGAGAAGCAGCTTTAGTACAGATGATGGAGATGATTTATAAAAGCAGAAGTAGCCTCATGATTCTTTAACCATTTCCAAAAACACTGTTGGATATAAGCATGATGTCTGTGCTTATTTCAAATATGAGTATGGAAACCAATGTGAAGATAAGTTACTACAATGCAAGGGTTTAAATGAACCCTGACTTCACAGGGACATGAGATGGACATGAAATCATATCACTTTGCCCTGACTTTACAACATCTGCTCACGGCTGTCATTTGCACAAATATTCTTTGTCACAGTGAACATTTTTCTATCTTCCTCTGATTTTATTTACAGCAATGTGAGAGCTGAAGATGGTTATCAGAAGAATACCAACACAACGTATAGAAGTATATCCAAACTCATTTAAGTCTCCATTCACTTCTCTCTGCTATTTCAGGAGTTTTAGTAATCTGTTAATTTCTTTTTTTTTAGAAATAAAATTTGAAGTTTGTATTAGAAGTTGTAAAAACATGCAAAACAACAGGGAAATATTTAAACTGTGAAGTATAATATTGAAGTCCGGAAAAAAACAGTCATGCTTTCATACGAATGAAGTGAGCATATTTGGCATTGTATAGCCTTCTCTTTAAAGGAAACTAAAAATCCACTAAAAGTTTCATGGAATCCCATTTTATAATTTTGTTTGTATAAAAAGATCAGACTTTTTTTAAAAAATGGAAATTAACACGATGATGGAGATGCAAAGAACTCATCAAGCAGAAAAAGATATGGTGCTGCAGCCAAAAGTATTCAGGAGAACTTTATAGATGCACAGGACTCAGCAAAAATATTCTGTGTTGCAGTTAACACAATTTAAAACAATCACTACTGGTAATAGTGCTATGTCAGCTGCTTATTCCACATGTATTCAAGCTGTGTCTGGATTATATGGAAGCGATCAGAATTCAGAGACAATATACCACACTCTTTCATGATTTCAGTTTTCTTTGGCAGCATAATAATGTTTTTCTAAAGGGACTCTTCCTAATCCATACCCCTTGATCCATTTGGAGATGGAGGGAAATTACAGGATTTCCATTACACACATAGAAATGGGGAAATTTAACTTCAAATTTGGCCTTGGATTCGCTACAGAAAATCTGAAAGGGTTGACTTTTCAAACCAAAGGCGATGGTCTTCAGTGTTGATATGATGTATCTCTTTCCAGAAGCAGCGTGCTAGGAGCGGGCATTCACAAACTGTGCATCGGTGAGGCACTAAAGGCCTGGCAATTCGAGGGCAGGTAGAAGGCTTTCCACTTCTGTACACAGTGAAATTGTGGAGAGTGATGTATGCAATGTATGTACATTAAGCCAAATCATTCCAAACGTGATAGTAACACATGGGAAAACAAGCTGGTGCAAGTTCTTCCTCAGTCAAAGCCAAAAGTGTGTTTGGCAGTTCTCTAACAATTCAAGATGTATTTTAACAGTGTATGTTAAGCTTTGCTGTCACAGAGCCTGCCATACTCCCTGGAAGTGTTGCATAGTTGGAAATAGCAAGAAGAGACCAAGAAGGATGGCAAAGTGAGTGTTTTAAGGTACATATAAACATACTATTCAACCACAGAGCATTCATCTCAGTTTCCTCATATTGCCTCTTTTATTGCTGCTTCTCCAAATGAGCTCACCATGACTATTGTTCTAGTTCTCAGGAGCTCTGTGTTCTTCCAACACTGTAGACCATTACTAAATAATCCAGATAGTGTCATGCTAGTTATTCAATTGAAAAGTTAGCAAGGAGATTCTAAATTACCTCTAGATGGCTATGGAAGATGATGGAGTGTTCAATTTAACAATAATATTTGTGATTTTAGGAAACCCAAGCATTTGTGTTAGCCTATGCAAGCTACTTTAATGTAAGCTGGGCAAAGCAGCCTTCTTCTCAGATACATCCAGAACAAACAAAAAAAATCTGTTCTCAGATACGTCCACATAATTCAGAACAAACCTTTTCCCTGCCAAAGGTTCAGGTGTGCTTCCACCATATGGTTAAAAATAACAATAGCAACCAAAAGGGTTCTGGTCATTCTCTCTCTTTTTTTTTTTTTTTTTTTGGCATAGAGAAAAGGAAAGAGATACAGATATTAACCAAAGATAGTTTAACATGGGACAGAACATCATTTTAATTAGAGTGCTTCTATAAATTAGGTTCATTTGGAAAAGTAATCACTTTGTCATAGTTTTGCTGAAGACTGGCTAATACTGAAAGTTGAATACAAAATATGATGACTTAAAAGTTACATTTATACTCACATTATGAATGTGTATTGTCCATTTCAGCTGATGAAAGGAGAGGATACTTAGTTGATATCAAATGCCACTTGTCCTTGTACTGTAGTTTCTACTACATTAGTTTTAAATACACCAATGTGGATTGCTCATAATGGAGAAAAAGAAATTAAATATGAATGTATTACAAGATTTTCCCATTGAACTTTTACATGGGAGTTAGACCATACTTCTGAACTATATTGACTTCAAATAACATCTTGAATTTCACCACCTTTATAAGCACTGTTCTTAAAAAAAAACATTATAGTGCATCTATTAAATTTTTTCAAGTTGATTTTCATTCTTCTGACAATTACTTCAGTCTGAAGTACTGGAAACTTTTCCTGCATGAAAAACTTAACAGGAGAGTGGAAATGCTCCTTTTGCAAAATGTCATATTGCATCTATTAACCATATTCAGGCTGTCTTTGTTCACAGATTATCTGTCCCCACCCACCAGAACACTAAATATACCCATACCTTTAGCTGTTTATTATGGTAATGTCTCAAAACCATCATGTATTTTTCCAGGAAGAAATTGTCATATTTAGTATTTTCACCAGCAACTATAATGTGTGTTACAGCATTATCCTTGAAATTAAATGGTGACACAGGACACAAAATAGGTAGTGCTGATATGCCCTTGAAAATCTAGGACATTCTGAAGATAAATAGGAGGTATGAAAGATATAGATATAGAAAGATATAGAAAGATATAGAAAGAGCTAGTAAGCTTGCTCCAAACTTTCTGGAACAAGCATTCCCTCTCCTGAAGTCTCGCATCGAGTGGGACTGCTGCAAAACTTGGAGGAGCGCTTAGGGCAGGGCAGACCTGCTGGCTTGCAGAGATGCACAGAGGGAAAGGGATTTCACGGCTGCAGGGACAAATCCCGACATCATGACTCAGGCAGAAATACTTCTGTGTCCGTGGGCTTCTTCCAGGACTACAGTTTGGTGCATGCAGACCTCTGCAGGTCTGCCTAATGCAATCTCATGGAAGAGATGCACAATATATGTAGGGCTCTGGGTCTAGAAAAAAAAGTCAGACTTGCACAGTTTGACCTCAAACAGGGGGGAATGTGAGGGAGAGTAACTTTTTTTTTTCCCCAAAAAATGTAATAAATTAGGAATTTTTGCTTGTTTTCAGTAGTAGCTGTTCAAAGCTAATGGATCCATTCTTACAGAATACACAAACCACTGGACTGATAATTCTACAAAAGGAAAGGGAGCTGAAATATTAACATCTTGTTTAATTCATGAAATGGATATACGTACTATACTACGAATGGAAAACTAAATTATTTCACTGCACATAATGTGGATAGTTGAAAAGCTACTGTAAGTGCAAACAGTTTTAACAAACAGGAAAGCAGTTGTTTTATATAGTAAAATAACTAAATATAATTCAGTCATTTAATCTTAATAAGAACACTGCTATTGTAATACCTTTTGACTTTAATAGGGCTGTATATATGAAAGGAGGATGTAAAATTATTGTAATTTAAAATTATGTTAAGTCTCTTAGATAAGTAAAAGCATTTACATTACTGTTATGAGACTGTAGAATATTTTTATAATAATTACTATTTTTCATTGTTAACCATATAGTATCTTGTTTTCTAAGTCAATGTATGCAGAGAGAATGTACTTTTATTACACACTGTACATGCAGTCTTTTTAAAATTACATTTTATACATGCTGGTATGTTATGTTTGTTATATGAACACAATTAAAAGGACAGAAATTAAAACATTCCTTGGAAAACTTCACTATCCAGCCCCACAAAGAATGCCCTCACAAGACCATATAACATCCGCTAAGGACATTTGAGATACCTAACAGACACAACACTTCACAACTGCTAAACATCTAGTCCATTATGATACATCATGATCCAGTAGCCTCCCATTAATAAAAATAATTGATACATTCTTTAATATGGTCTCCTGCCATCTGCTTATTCCTGCTGCTAAGGCTTTGATTTATGGAAAGTGTTTTCAGAATGTTGCAAAATTGCTGGCAGGCACGATGATATCTGTTAAATCACCAAGAAGCTCTACAAAACCTTTTAATGTACTAGATGTTCCCCAGACAATCTAGGATAAACAGAATATTGTATTTTAAGATGTAAAACATTTTTTAAAGCTGATAATTAGGTAGCATTTTGGCACTAAAAGATACTCTTACTTAATGAATTAAGTAAGGATTTGGGTTGCAATTTGAATTCCTATTATCAGAAGTCCCACTTTCTTTAGAAGATATTTGGTGCTTTCCGTGCATGAAATAATGCAAAAATTTATGCTAGTAACATATATTTCAGTCATAGTTTTGTAGTAATGTGTTTGTTTCTTGTTAAATAGTGCTCTTTATGTGCATCAGATAAACATTTTATTTCTAATAAAGATGCTCTCCAGAGTCTTTTTATTTCACTAAATCATTAAGACACCCCTATTAATGTTAAACCAGAATAATATTATAAATATTACTTCAAGTTCAGTGATTAGCCAAGAATGGAGGCTTTGCTTTTTTACATATTTATTATGCACTTAGGATTTGATCATAAAAGGTACTCAGTTCCTTTGTGAAGGACTGCGAGCTGTCAGTTCACTTTGAAGAAAGGCTATGCTTAGCTTGTTGCAAATCAGACTCTTAATGATTAAAACACAGGATCAGAAAATAAAAATCAGAAGTTATTTCAAAGATTAGAAAGCACTATATGATACATTACATGATTAAAAATAGTGATATTAGAAATTGACAAACAGATCTGAGTTTAGCAGCATTTCTATTGACAACCAATTGGAGATTAGAGGAAAACCTATGAAGTTTTGATAATAATCAGTTGCCAGACCAAAAATCTGATTTTAAGGGATCTGTAATAGTGGAGTATGCTATGGCTTATTGGTTAAATCACTGGCACCCATCAAGTTAAATATATATCATTTTCATTAATTGGCAACCACAAGACAAATGTTCTGTATTCAGGGTGGTGATGATTTTGATATAATCCACCACATTGTGGTTAAGTATATGATTCATGTAATAAGAAAAAGGTGCCTCCAGGCTATTGTTCCTAGCATGGATTAAAATTTACATATTGCTTCTCCTTATGTCAAAACATCTGGTGCCTGCAAATGCTAACATTTCGTTAAAAAGTTTCACAAGATAGGAAAAGTGGATTGGAAACATTGCATGTGAATCATTCAAGCATTATAATGGAATAAGAGGGTGAGTTATGAACAGGCAGATTGGAGAAAACAATACTCTAGTCTGAAGAGATTCATATGCTTATGAGTCTGATAGACAACTCTTTTTATAAAAAGGAGAAATGCCTCAAATCATAAGAAATAATCTGATTTTTTTTTAATGCCATTGAAATATATCTTCTCAGTTGGTTTCCCAAATGTATTTTAAAAGGAAAAATCTATGTACTAACCAAGATCATAAATAACCTATTTAGGTCATACCTGCACTTCAGCACATGGACACTCATTTTCCCTATCTCCATGCAGTTTCCTCAGAAAACTACATGTTTCTTACTTTTATTCTCCTACCTGTAAATACCTATTCGAGCAGTAAGTCAAGGAATAGCTAGGTAAATCTGAAAATTATCCTAATTATCTTAAGTCCTTGAGAAGTGTAACACTCCTTGCATCAGCACCTTCACTTTTTTCCCCATTAATTTTTATGTGGAATTAGGTATTGATTTTGATTTATTTAAAAACAAAACAAACAACGCATCATGTGCTACTGGGCTACTATTTGAGAAGCCACATGGCAGGCTGCTGCAGCTGGCAAAGGCATTAATGCTGGAGATTGCCTTCTGGAGGCAGTATGCTGACTGCTCTCCACCAAGCGCCTTGAGGAGTGATAGCTATTAATCTTCCAGAATCAAAACACAAATTTTCCTAGGAAAGCTCTACTTTGGAATAAAAAGAACCATTCAAAACATAATGACTTCCCAAAATTGCTTTGTGTACTTTTGTGTTTCTAAAAATATCTCCTTTGGTTAGAAATTCACATTTTGAAGCCTCTGGAGTTCAGACACCTAGCGCTCCTGTGCCCTGTGTTATCCTCCTGCCCCACGTTGCCCTGAGAACATGTCTGTGAGGCAGGCAGACCACTCTCCCACTTCTAACAAAGCGTAACTAGTCTAAAACAGTAAGTGTAAAACTGGGGCCATGCTCGCCTGTGAGAAGCAAGGTGACGGTGTGCCCTGGCAGACTTGCCAGAGCTGCCTGATCTGCAGCCACTGCGCTGGAGCCCTGGTTAGAATAACAGGGTGATGCGAATCCAGTGCAAGCCAAGAGCTCTCCCTGTTAAAATTCTTGTGAAAATGACCCATTTTTGGATGATGGCTAAGAAGACCAGTTCCTTTAAAAAAGAAAAAAAAAACATTTTACATAAGTAGGTATTTGTATATTCCATCTACTTATTCCATCCATTTGCCCTCAGTAATTATATGATTCCAAATTATGTAAGTCCATGTATTATGCTATATTAGAACTTGGTAAAATACATGTATATTAGATAAATATTTCACATACTCTTCCAGAAATAGGCTAACATAAGGCTGTACCTTTTTAAAATATAAAATAGTGACATTAACATTTCTTCCTAAGAAGCATTTTTACTTTTAGTTGTTCTGACGCCTCAGCACCTTCTCTCATTACAAGGAGGATTCTCATTGTGAAAAAATTCTTCTAAAGAACCCATAGGAAAGTAAAGCAAATACCTGAAGTCCTTTCAGAAATATCATTCCATTATTTCTGCTGAAAGATAGTTTCTAGTGCAGAATAGCTTACATACACAAGCAGCTTTCTATAAAAGCAAATAAATACAAAGAATTTCAATCTTACTGTGAAGGAAAATGGTTAACCGCAATCAAGAAGCAGAGAACTGACTTTTGCAATAAACATTCAAGGAATGTTGTCTGCACTTGGGAATTTATACTTGAAATTACACAAAATTTGACTTATTCTTTTGAGGAAGATCAAAGCTTCCTTTGGGCAAGTGAAAAGAAAGCTTGAGACAACTGAAGGGATGTGAAAAATAAAAGAAGGTAACATTTTTGTTCCCTAAATGTCCTAAATAATGCACCTCGGGGAAGATCTCTAAACAAGGGCAAATGCCAGCTTGAGAAGCAGGCAGGAGAGAGCCGGGTCTGGGCTGAGGCAGCAGCCTGCTGGGTTGCCCTGAAATGCGTCCATCTCTCATCCTGCAGGAAAAGAACGCAGTTAATTTCTGTCTCTTCCCAGGGTATTTTCAGCTTCCAGAGAGGTAGGTCATGCATGCCTCTCCTCACCTACCTGGCACATCACTCTCTCTCTGTCCTTGCTCTTTTACAATAGTGCAAAATTCTGGGTGTTAAATAAAAGGATTCCTCTCTCTTGTTACTGTTCCTCCTCCTCCAGAGGATGGTACCTAGATGTGAGGAGCCTCACCTCCACCTAACAGCAGCCACAGAGAACCTGAGAGATCAGGAAAAGGGTAAGGAAAGCCTTACCTTTCAGAAGAGTTTTGATACTCAGTGTGTTGCAATTCAGTGGTAAATAGATATTTCATTCTCTTCGGCCCCTGAAATCCCAAACTGGGTGTGCTGGCTCCAGGCACTGGTAGGCTTACTGAACAGGCCTAGATAAATAGCCTTGCTGGTGCATTAACATCGACAGATTTACTGGGTATTTCCTTCTATATAAGGAGTTTTCATGTTTGAAGTTTTGTATGTAAAGCGCAAAATCATATTTTCCATAAACAAGTAAAGAGATTCTTATTAGTGGAGTTAACTGCTTCATGTCCCATTTTGCCAGCATAGTGCACAAAGACACAAATGTATTTTGCAGCAAAATACCTTAAAAGATGTACCCTTTTGCTTTGTCCCCTTTTTTGGAGCATATGTTTGGAGATGGGATTGTTTGAATCCCATTTTGTTTGAAATACGAGGTATACATTATTTTATTCTTAAGCTGACAACAAGTGAATTGGGATGCTGCAGAGACTGCTTCGGTGAGGCTAGAGTATTCTTATTATTCTTTCTGTCTTTGCAAGGGTGCTACAGAGGTGCTGTATTTGTCGTGACTGTGCTATGGTATCAGCCAGATAATTTTAAAGCACAATCAAACAGAAACAATGGCCTGATTGACAGCTATTGTCCAAATCAGATCTGTCCTTTACATACTCTGAATTATGGGGCCAGAGTCTGCTCACAAAAATAATTAAGATCCTTAGTGTCTTTTTCAAATTCAGTGGGGTGGTATTTGTAGCAAAGATGATACTCATAGTAAGGAAAGGAGAAAGCGTCTGAGCCTGTGGAGAGCATTTCAGTGATATTCTGAAGCTTAAAGACTTGCATTTCTTTCCTCTTTTATGATAGCAACTTCATAAACATGGCTTTTCTATTACATTTTTGAAGCACATCTGTTAGTAAAAGGCCATGGGAGTCTTATACTTATTTAACACAAGGTCCTACAGTACCTTTGTCATCGATAAAATACAGGGATACTTAGGTCTGTATTATAAATAATAATACATGTATGTGGTACATGATTCTAATGATGTAATTCAGTTTCAGGTTTTTACTGCCATTCATAAACTACTTCAGCAGACTTCTTGTAATTTATGATATCAATAGAGACCCTTAAATTACATCCTAGATTCTGCCATGTATTGCCCTATGAAAGAAAATGGCATTGTATCCAATATCACTGTAAGAGGAATGCTAAAGGGAAAATGAACTAAAAGTCAAGTGCCCTTTACTGACAGTGAATATTGCCTTCTTAGTGTGTAATATGTGAGAACACTTGAAAACAACTGCAGTAATCCTCAACTTAATTGTTTGCTTTGAAACTGTATGGAGTTCCCTAGCACCAGTTTAAAAAAAGCTTGTAAGGGTCATGAGAAAGCTGCACTTTTTGGACCCATAGCTTGTGAGCTGCTGGGGGGCTTCAGGGCCAAAAAAGCAGCTGCTAAACGCGGGCATCTTCTCTGCCTTGTCAGGGGCATGCACAGCGGTGGAGAGGGCAGAACACCGCTGACAGAAAACATTTCTCCTGAAACACACTTTGCCCAGGGTGCTGGTGGCATTTGCACAGCAGCCACTTGCTTTTGACTACAGCCTGAAAACGTGTCGGCTGTTGTGAAAATTTTCAGTCCCGAGTCAGGTGAAAATTGCCTTTTTTCGCTAAGGGGAGAAAATCCAAGGCAACCATCAGTCTAGTCTGCGTGTTGGATCACAACCTGAGAGACTTCTGTAGGATGGAAAAGGGACTCCTTGAAATTAAGGGGAGAGATCTGACCAATATCAACACTGAGTTATTTTATTTCAGACGCTGTTTCCCTCTGCAATGTGCAAGCCTTCCTTGCACAGTCCTAGTGGCAGTGGCTGGAGGGGATCCACTGGCTCAAAGCCCTTGAGGATGGGGGGGATGAGGTGGGGGCACTGACACTGGATGAAGGAAAATTCATGTAGTTTCCTACCACATTAATTCTTTTATTCTTGTGTACGAAATGATCCAACCTTTCACTGCTGAAGAGCAACACAAAACAACTGTAGAGAAGCTGCACTTGCAGAGCTGGCAGAAGTTGTGGGTAACCACACACAATTCTCCTGACTTCACATGACATGCACATTCAGTCGTTCTTGATGCTTCAGCAATAAAAGTATTAGACAATAAAGTGGAATTTTGAAGAAACACTAAAACAAGTATTCTGACCAAATTATTTGAAACACTAATAGGATCTTTAGTAGTTTATTTTTAGACTTAAGGATATCTGTGAAATTTCAAAGCATTTTAATAGTGTTTTAATCTTGATTAAGTAACCTTTAAATCTATATTGTTACAACTGAGAGAGGCTGACTTGTGCTGTTTTCTCGTAAAATATGCAAAAAACAACCTTAGCTGATTTTACATATTTAGAGAAATTCTTGTAGTTCATGTTTCACCGCAGCTCAACTCATATTAGGGGAAGAGGCAAAATCATATTAATTCCATCTAAACAACAGTCAGGCCTGGAACAAAACCCCTTGTTCTGAGTATCCCACAAGTTTCAGAATGCTTGGGCTTGGACTTAGCTTTAAATATTAAACATGCTGCTATCTGAAGAGCAGGAAATGTAATACAGAAAAACGAGACCCAGCGTTTGAAATTTCCCCAGCTTTTTAGATTGTCCTCTAATCTTATTGTAGCTGCACCTAACTATTTATATAGGATAACATGCAAATTAATAGGAGTGCTATCTGGACTGCTTTCTTTCTATCGCATTTACTGTATATGGCATGAGGATTTTATTTTATTTCTTTCTCCTTTTGGGGTACAATTTAATTCTAGTGACACTGTGTAATTTCCATCAACAAAAGAAATGAAATGTATACAGTAGAAAATGAATCCTGTTTTAAAATGTTCAGACCTGTCAGGTGTCCATTAATCTATAAATATTCCATGTAGGAAGTAGAAAGCAATATGAGTTTTCACATCCTTTGTGTTTAATATTTACCTGTGGGCATGTATAAAATAATTCTAATAAATCCACAGCTACTTACAATTTACAGAATGGGACTAATGCTAGTAGTTGATCCTAAACTGACACAAACCAGATATTCTCTTAATGTTACTCCAAGGAATTTTAAACTGACTCTGTTAAAGCCAAGGTTATTTGCCTTGGGGATGCCTAATGGAAGGGTTATTATAACACTGTCCACAAATAGGTGTCTTGAGAGAGCCAAGGCCATAATACTTCATTGACAGCTAATAGATTGTGCTATTGCTGCATCATGGTGATCTCTGAGGCCAAAGGTCAGATCTCTTCCTTAATATTTAAATAAAGATACTTGACTAGAGCAGAAAACAGCTTATTGCCAGTGATGGCTGCTGCTCAATTTACAAGAACCTTTACAAAGTCATGCTAATTCCCGGCCTCCTTAGAATGCACGATAACCTTTCATAAATCCATCTTTTCCAGATGTCCTTGGAAATGACAGTTATAAAACTACAAATGATTTGTAATGCAAAATGGGACTGACAGACTTGGAGATTAGTTCTCAATGTACTAAAATGACTAAAGACTATAGCTAACAAAAGGCTTAAAATGCATCAATAAGTATCTGCCAAAACAGCTCATGACTATCTTAACCATGCTCAGTAGCTGCTGGAAAATAAGAAATACTCATAATTATAACATGGCAAGTGGCCATTTTCCCCGTAAAGGTCTCAGACTAAAACTTCCTCTCGGTGGGTCAGTCTGGAAGGCAGATTTTTGAATTGCTCATGTTTTAAATACAGAATTTTATTTCTCTGTATCATTCTCTCCATGAACAGAATTGTTTATGAACCAAACAGAATTGTTTATGAGATCAAATTCTGCCTAGACTCTTCACAGTTCAAATGGGTTGTGAAGTGTGTTAAAATTTAAAAAGTACTACAGAAAATACGTTTGCTTGAAATCAGTAATACTCTTCTGAAATTTGATCCTGTATACAGGATCAGAATTTTTACTGAAATGTGCACTATAATTTGTATTTATAGACAATTTTGCATTTTGGTTACTCCATGGAGTGCTTTATAATTCAGGAAAAAAATTATATATTTTTTAAATTACTTGTACAAGCAATGTATGAATAGTTTGCTAATAGTTTGCTTTCCAAAAAGCGGTAAAAAAAAAAAAAAAAGAGGTAACAGATGTTGATAGGGATTTCTAGAATTACAGCCATCTATTTAAAACAAACAAACATACAGAAAATTATGATCTAATACTTAAAAAAAATAACAACAAGGCATATCTATATCTTCGCACTCAGGCACAACTCCAGGATCTGAGGGTCTGTCTTCCTAGTAACACACTAGGAGGGCGTTATGGTTTATTTTTATCACCTCTCTCTACCCCTACTTTCTGCAACTTTTCTCTCCTACTTTTATTTATATTTTCTGTCTTTAAAACAGTTAAATGCATGGAAATGCTATTTTTGTAACTTGGAAACATTCAATGTGTTAATGAAATATTTGTTAAACAACAAGAGTTGTCTGTTACGATAAGGAAGTATGCTGGTGTGACGTTACATTTTATCACATTCGTATATTTTTAAAGCTACTTAAAAATATATGTAATATGTATTATAAACAATCACTGGTCTCTGATGCATTATTAGCCTTTGTTCATTGTGGATTATTTCACAGTCAGTCTTGATTTCTGCAGCAGTATTTGCAATTCCCATTTTTTAAATAGATTATTAAAATGTATTTTGGCCAACTGTCTGTTCACACCCATTTTACTTCACCTGCACAACGCTTCTTTCATGGCATATGATTGTTTGTCAAGATACAATGCTGTTATTTCTGCTTCTGGTCTGAATGAGTAAAACTTATTAATCAGCCACTCTCTGGTTAATGAACAAAAAAGTGTTCATATATATCTTTAAAGAATAACTATAATGAAGATCTCTATTGGAAGAAAAAACAGCTATTAACTGCTACTAAGATTTATATTTAATGTTTGTGGCCTGTGAACCTATTTACTCTAATTTTGTGGGTTTTTTTTTATTCTCACCTGTGATTCCAAGGACTATTTTGCCTTGTTCTTATAATCGTAGGTCTGTTAAGCCTAAACTGAGAGCTCAGAAACTGTCTCTGACGAAGCTGGCTATGGTAAGTCCAGAAAGCAAGGGAACAGAGTCATGGTGCTTGCTGGACCTCCTTGCAGGCTCCCCAGACCGCTGCTCTTTGATTGAGCACGTGCCGTCTTCCAGGACCCTGGGGGCCAAGTGGCGCTGGTGGGTAAAGAGGTGGAGGGAAAAACATTGACATTGTTAGACGAGTTTTGGCAGGACCTGAAGCTCTGAGTAACTGAGGACCACCAGGCCTTGGATAGTTCTGAATATATTCATTAAAGGAAGTCTCATGTGCTTGCAAAGGAGCCGAGGCAATGCTGAACGCAACCGCAGCTCAATTCCTGGTTGTCACCCTTCAGTTTCCATACTGGAGCCCTCTGACACCATGGTCCAGTGCAAGGTAAAGCAGGTTCACTTAATTGCTGAAGAGGCTGAAGCAGGGCTGAACATCAGCATCTGTAGAGAAAGATCAACTGCAGACGCCTAGTAAGAAAACGTCTCCATACTATGTTATAAGCACACGCGGTACCTACAGAACTGGAGGCAGAGGAGCAGAGATGTGTGAATGCCACTAGAAGCTGTCCAGAGGTTTAAAGAGAAATCTAATTGCTTATGTCAATTTGTCTTTTAAAACAGGGATTTAGGTTGTCCATCAGGTAATGTTTTAACATTAAGCAAAGCAATAATTAAATACATTTAATATTTTTGGCTTGGAAAATGATGAATGAATATGGATTCAATAGCTACGGAGATATTCCTCTGCATTTGCACTGGAATATATAACACCTGAGTCTGGTGGCTTTTAATAATGATTAAAAATGTTTCTTATATGTCTTCCAGGTTAATTCAAGTGCTACAGTTGATATAAACTCCCAAAGAATTTATACTTCTAAACAACATCTTTTTTGGATATAGGGTCAGGAGTTTGCCTGTACATATATTCAAGAAAATTATACCCCCAAAACAGAGAAGAGACTTCTCTTGGAGATTTTAAGCATAAAACATCAAATCTGTTTGTACTCTCAGAAAAAGAGAAGCAAGAAATGGGGGAAGACTCACACTGAGAGGTTACAAAACCAGTGTTACAGGTTTAGAATTCTGTAACTTGGTATCTTTTGGCTCCAGAAAACAAACTTTACCTTATCAAATACATTCAGGAGTTTAAAAAGAAAAGAAGGGAGTATTGGATGGCTAAGTACAAAATGGTTCTACTTTGCTAAACCCATTGTAAATCAATAATTCAGTTTCAATGAGAAAACTGAGTCCATGTGTCTCTGTAGGAATAATCTTTTCATATTTAAAAGATGAACACAAATTTTATGCACAAAGATCACAATCCCAAATACATTTTTGCAAGAGACCACCTGCAGCAATAGCCTAAATAATATTTAGAGAGAAGTCCACCTATAGGGGATAAGTAGCCCAGATATGTATCTGATCAGAGTCGATGAGGCAAAGATGATAAAGTCATTCACTAAAGTAGACCCCATAGTTTTTCTGCCATCAGCAATATATTCAAGGAACTGATTGATAAGCCCTGTTTTCCTGAAATGAATGTGTGAAGCGTAAGGAAACAGAAAATGAGGATGCACCATGTAAAAATGAGTGTGATTAGAGCACGGAAGTGGGTAGTCAGAAGGCGCTAATATGGCATACATAAACAGTGCTTATAACTTTTCTTTTATCTTCCAAACATTAAAAAGCAAAAGGAGTAAATTTTGAAAAATGGATTGCAGCTTTGTTTCCTTTTGTTTTAATAATGCAGCTGCTTACTTACACAACGATGTACTCGCTCCTTTTCCCAGTGATGTACTGTTTTCATCCAGAAAACAAAGCTGTGTACACATATATTATGCCATTAGAGTCTACTTAAAAAGACAAATGCTGCCTTTGCAAATTTCAAAGTGCCAGCTGCCCGATTCCGAGGCTTGATAAAATACTTAGGCACAAGTGGGAACCAGGTTCCTTTCACAAATTGCAGAGAACTGTTTGTAAAATTCCTGAAAGAACTGTGAATAACCTGTATGATGAATGGGGTCGGGAAATCTCATCATCCTCATGCATCTGAGGAGAGCTTAATTAATTCAAATGAAGAAATTAAAGGTGTATGAAGAGGATTAAGGCAAAAGCTGAAAATAAAAATAGATCTGCAAAATATGAGATCGCCCATAGCCTCAAAAGAGATCAATTAAATCTTTACAAGAGAAATGGCACTGAAAAGGTCTCCCGTGGGGCCAGCAAAAGTCTGGAGTGTAATATTTTGGAAATGCCATAATTTAAGGAGAATACAATGTGTTATTTTTATATGCTGCAGAACCCTACAACTCCACCTCTCTCTCCTGCTAAAAATCCTACTCAACTAGGTTAATGCTCACAACTCTTTGACATAATGTCCTGGATTTTAACACGTTCTGCCTTTTTTATTTTCCATGTCTGCAGCAGTCCCAGAAGTCAGTCACCTCAATGCTATTATTCTCCGTAATTCAGACAGGAAGGCTGATTCCTTTATAAACTTTGTGTACCACTCAGAAGACTAGCTGGTAAACACTGCTCTAGTAAACAAGTCTTCTCTTAATATACATATGTTTTAGACACCCGTACACAAAGTGTTTAAATTTATGATGAACTGCTTGCTCCATCTCTAATTAGCATTAACACTAAAAACACTATTCACTATTCATATTTGCTCATCTCCTTATCTTAGATTAACCACTGTTTAGTATGTGGTTAAAATTATTCTGCACATCATCAACTGATCTATGTGAAACAGCACAGAGAACAAAAGAAGCTTAATCTTCCATGAAGCTTCAGTCAAGTGAAACTGTACATAATCCAGAAACAGTTTCTTTTTGATAACCTGCACTTACTATACACTGCATGTCTCCCCTCCCTTTGCCCCTGCATATTTTGAATTTGTTAATTAAAAAGAAAAAAAAAGGCCTTGATTATTATTATTTTACTGTCTTTCACTCCTTGGGCCTGATTGTGCAAACTCTTTGCATTGGGCACGATGGTTGAGCTGTCCCATTGACACGACTGTGTGCTAACAACCATGATACCGACGGGACCGCTTGCAGTAACATTCATCTAGGAAGAAAGAAGACTTTGTGAGATGGGGCTTTGAAGAGTGATTGTAGTTGCAAATGACTTGAGACAAATAGTTGTCGTTTGGGCTGCTAACCATCTGTAGGATGAAAAAGAAATAGAAATGCAAATAAAAAGAAGAATAACAATAAAAAAAGCCTTCCCATAAATAAAGCAAATAATAACAAAGTAAGATGGCATTAATATAGTGAATTATAACAGCACGACTGAAGAAGGTCTTGTTAGTGAATAAGAACATAAATTGCCTCACTGAACCCTCTGTTTTTCAAAATGGATTTACTCACCTAAGTGAGTCTGAAAGGGCTCAGCAAACAGCCACAGTAAAACACGACTAATTTTCTGTCGCTTGAAATATTGCGTAGTTTAAAAATTCACCTGGGAGTAATGGCAATATTTTAATTTTTAATATTGTGTGTCACAGTGTACTGCTGCGTAACGCGGTAAATTAAAGGTTTTAACCGTTATTGAAGGTGTCTGTGCCCACTGAGCCGAACGGGGGTGAATCGGGTGCTTGTGGGCATCGCCAAAGAGAGGCACAACCCCGACCCTCCCTCCGGATCGGGGCGGCCTCTGTTTGAAGGGGGCAAAGCCGACGCTCTCCCCGTTCGGGAGAGCAAAGTTGGAGCAGGAGGAAGCCGAACGCAGACAATAAAGCGCTTTTGAGCCAGGCCTGCTCGAGGCCACTAGAGGTCTCTCTCGTAACAGCTTTCCTGCTCCCGGAATCATTAATTATTTTACTCAAAGGGACAATTCTACCTTTTAGATTGGAATGCCTCACTTTAAGTGGTATGCTAGAGAAAGATATAATGCCTCCTTAGCTTGTTCTCCTGCTGATGAGTAGATGTTGGCTTGACTGAATGAATCATCCTGGATATTTTAATACACAATGGATATACTTTAGCAAAGAAGTTTGAGCTTTAACCTTGGCTTCCAAAAGGTTGAAAATTTGACCAGATAAAACAATATGCTACAGTAAAAAGTGCCTGACTATTGAGAGGCAGACAGCAGGATGCTTCAGCCTCTCCTGAGGACAGCTAGGATCTGGTATATACTTAGATCCAATAATTGCAAGCATGAAACTTTTCTTACATTAATTTCAATTTCTTTTTAAAATAAAAGAAAGCTTATTTTGCAATATGAGTTAACAGTAAAGTTCTAGTGTTTAAATACTTGCAAACTGTATTTTTTTCTTTTAGTACAGAACGATGCTACTCTTTTTTTGTAACCTTATTATGAAAAATAATCCTTTTCTATTTTCCAAGTTCTTATTGTTTTAACTTCTCATAGGATGTTGTATCCCTTTTTCCTGATATATGGGTGAAATGAAACATTGTCTAACTTAAGTGAAGTTACATTCTTGTGATTAATAAAGGCAAAGGACTTGAAGCAAACTGAAGGAAATGCAAACAAAACTTCAACCCCATAAACAATGCAAACCCTGTTTGAAGAAACTACAGCAAAGCACATTGATATCAGCCAAAAGGCTGTACAAATATTCATGGCATGGAAAGAATTTTCAGATTTCTGAGGCCAGTGGAGGAAGAAAGGTAGAGAGATGGTGTATCTCCTTAGCAGAGTTGCGTGTAGGAGGTAAAGAAGACCATACTGTAGCAAATCAATTCCAGCACCACACGGAAGGAAGCTGGAGTAAGTGAACAGATCCCACTGTTAAGTAGAGAGGTAGGCACTGCATCAGAAGCAGTGGGGAGAACAAAGAGATTTGGATTAATTGCGGAAGGGTGATACAACCTGGCCCAAATTAGGAGATGAAAAAAAGACAGAAATTACAGAAAAAGATATTATGGTAAAAATTACTGAGAACTGAGCAAGAAGGTGCTCGGGTGATTATGGGGCCATAATCATGCCATTCAGGCTGTGCTGAAAGAATCCAAGCTGAAGCCAATTTCCTACTTGCGAACTGTAAAGTAGAGTTACAGTGCAAATACACACTCCCCACTCTGTCTTACTGGGATTGTTAAAATGGCTGTGTAGGTCTGGATTTCGATTTCATTCGCACTAGTTTCGCTGTAGTCTAACTGGAAATCTCAGTGGAGTTATTGCTTATTTACAGTCCTGTGAGATCACACTCAGTATCTTAAGAAGCAAAGGCAGCCTTGATATTCCTTTTATGATTCCAAAGTACTTGTTCCCTTAAAGGGCCTGATTTTTTGTTTCCATCTGTCCCATTTTCCTACTTTTCCAAAATGGGTGTAACATGCTACCTTTCCAACTTTGCAGCTTAGCTAGCTGTCCGCACAGGCATGTGTACCTCTGCCAGTGTTAGGTAGAAGAAAATCATGCTTTGTAATAATTTTTAAGATAAGAATATTAAATAAATGTTCAGTAGATCAAATCTGGACTGTGTGTGACTTACACTGAGCCAGGCACCTTGACTACACTAGGGTGCAGAGAAACTATTGGGCTACTTAAAGAAGCTGCTGACACCTGCTAAGACCCCTCTGTTTTACCCTTGCTGATGGCAATGATAGTTGTGTAGTTGCCAACTTCTAGTTTTAAATTCTGTTGTCCAAGTGAAGGAGGAAGTAGGTTGCTGAAGTAAGAGGGGACTATGCTAAGGGTAGGAGAAGGAGACCAGTAAAATGGGAGCTTTCTTGAAAGCAGCAACAATCTCTCTGCCTCAGTGAGGAGAATACTTTTTGCTTCGTTGACTAGTTTAAACCCTTGGAGGCTGTGCAGTCCTTTGAACCCACCGGCTGCAAATGTCGTTCCACTATGTAGAAGGAAGGTGGACGTAAGAAAGCTTCTCTCCTCCTGCTGCATGAAGAGCCCATTTTTGTTTTGAAATCCTGGTAGACTCTCAATGCAGTTAATTTCTCCATCCTCTATAGTATTTCAACATGGATCATTGTAGCCTGAGGGCTGTCATTACTGCCAGGGCTTACAAAAGGGGAAAGAAAGACCAGATTCATTATTCATTTGTACTGAAGGGAGAGGAAGCAAATCCAGAGAGACAGTGTGGTCATACACAGGAACCCAGTTTTCCTTGTTCTCGGTATATCCACTGGGCTGTGCTGCTTTTGGCATGTGCCAGGGGTAAGAAATGCATTAAGTACAAGTGTCTGTCCAATAAGCTGTGTAGCTCCTACGTGTGCCCTGGGTGAGATCAGCTGCAGGACTGCTTTGGAGTAGGGACTGCAAAGCAATGGCTAGGGATGAGAGCCCTTGCTTTGCCTGTTTGGGAAATGTCTGATCCAAGTAAGTGATAGGGAAGAACTGCCGCATCCTTAACCAGAACTGGAGGCAGTTCTAATGGCGATACAGAGAGAGTTGCATTTTCTTCTGCTCGTGACCCTTAGTTTCTCCTGTAAATCCACTGCTGCTAACTGCTGCATTAAATAGACCCATGACCCCAATATTTTTAGTTCACTTTTTCCTGGACTCTGGCTTGGCTATTGCTATAAATTAGGAAAATGAGAAAGGATTGTATTATATCTGGAAGTGTCCTTGTTCTGCAGACCCCTTGGCCGGTGTCAGTAGTAGGTACAGCTTTCAATTAGCCTACTCCTGTGATTTGCAATTTGCACTTTTTTTTTTTTTTAACATTCTCTTAGGACAAAAAATACATGGTCAGCATGGGAAGTTTTATGGGTAATGTTCTTCAACAGGATACCAGCCAAGTTTTAAACCTGACTACATTACTTCTTTGGGAAGAGGTTTCTCTGTATGTGACACCCCACGCCAACCTGTATGGAGATTTCTGGAGAAGGTCACATTTATCAGCTTAGTCAAGGATAGCTTTTCTGGAGAAGGCCTCCATGCTCCACCAGAATGTTTTTTTATCTTGAGGCAACAGAAAGGAGCCCTCTCAAGCTGCTGTGGCAAATGCATGTGTTCCAGAGGGTGGTTTTCATCCCACAAAATAAAGGAGTGAGAGGTTTGCAGATCGAAAAGCTTGAAAGGGAATAATATTGGATATGGAAAATCATGAATGAGAGAAGCTTCAGTTTACATGCTCTGTTCTTTCTTTAGTAGAGCTGGGTACATTTTGATCCGAACTGGTAGCCTACTCACTGTTTGTAGGGTCTGATAGACTTACTGGTCTTCCCAGTGGTTTGGCAAGTCCAGATTAGATATCTGACAATGAATATACTTTCTAACTGAAGTATGGGTTAAATCTTGCAATGGATGATCTAGAAAATGAAAATCCTGTGTATTTAGTATAACTTTACACAGGAAAAACTGTCTGCGATAGCCCATGCATAGCTACAAACAAAGGATCAAGAACCTAGTACCTATGGAGCATAAGAGACAGAGACAGACAGATTATTGGCATCCTATTTATTGAAAAAATATCAGTGTGCTTCTCACTAGGGTAGATTTTTTTGTTGCTGTTTTTTCTTCTTTTTTTTTTAGTGAGAAGCTATGCTTTCTGCTTATGCAACTCAGAACATTGCCTTTGTATGCCAGGCCACATAGCTATAGATTTTGGAGTAGACTGTCAGGTTCTTGAACTGTCAGGGCAGTCGTACTTCACCAGGACTTACTGTGTACCGAAGAGCTCTGCATATGTAGTAGGGGAATATTACAGCTGAGATCCACTGTGAAACTCAGGAAACAAAATTGTCAGTATTAATTCTGACTTAAAGGAAATATTCAGACATGGATTCTTTCCCCATATGATTTTTACTAAGGAGACTCCTCAACTATCACTTTTGCATTGTTTTTCTGTTTGGGTTATTACCAGCCTTTTGGGTTGGCATTAACTTTGTGTTTATGAGAAAAGAGAATCAGACCAAAATAAACTCAAAATTACCATAGAAACATCTCTCTTCAGCTTGATTTCAACCTCAAAATTCTATCAGCATACTTATTTCAGTGTGTATATAAGTCTGTGCATTTGTTGAGAATGAGTTTTAAAAAACTTTTTGTCAGTAGCCATCTGATTCAGAAAAGACTTTGTTTACAGCAAAATGCTGGCATAAATAAATAGGAATATTGAACCAGAACAATTGTCTTTAGCAGCCAGCACTGTAAATCATACACAAGCTGTCATCGTGAGTTGAAACACGTCTGCATATTTAGTACCATGTTTAGCTTGCCTAATCAGAACAATATGTAAACTGTTAGTGCACATGAGAGCTTGCCAAGCCAAAAATTATTTACAAGTTGAATTTTGTGTTTCTGGAAATTATCAACGGGGAAAAGAAAAGAAAAGAAAAGAAAAGAAAAGAAAAGAAAAGAAAAGAAAAGAAAAGAAAAGAAAAGAAAAGAAAAGAAAAGAAAAGAAAAGAA
>PTEX01000223.1:201610-237035 GCA_003342815.1 Eudromia elegans | reverse complement strand
GGAGAGGAGAGGAGAGGAGAGGAGAGGAGAGGAGAGGAGAGGAGAGGAGAGGAGAGAAAAAAAGAAGAAATGGGAGGATAGAGGTGGGGCAAGGGAAGGTGAGGAGAGAGGAGTAAAGAGGCAAAGCAAGGAAGGCAAGGGGAGACCAGGCAAGAGAAGGCCAGGCAAGAGAGGAAAACATTCATTGTTAAACAAATAAGAAGTGTTGTTTTACAGTAATCAAACAAACACTGAATATTTTCCCTGACAATACAATACAGTGGGCCAGATGTCGAGAGGATATAAATCAGAGCAGTCAATGAAGCCATACAGATTTATACCAACTATAATTCTGCCTGTTAAAGTTTTACTTTCTGTTAAATTTAGAGGAATATAAACAAATAATTTAAAACTATGTGCATTTCTCAGCTTGATTCCATTTATTGGTCTATGGTACCTTAAGTATATTTATTCTGACCATAATAATCTTCTCAGCTTGTAGGTAGAACCTGTCAGCAATATGTACACTGGAGCTTCCAGTTCTCAACTGGGTAGAATGGATACTTGATTTGAATTGCCATTACACTTGCTTGTACTTTCAAGGCTCCATTCACGAGAAATGGTAAAATTCTTTTATTTAAATGAGGGTAATAAGAAGTTAAGGTTAGTCAAAGTTCTCATGAAGAACTATTCCTACCTGTACAACCCTTGGATGTACCACTGAAACTCTCTAAAGGATTTGCTGATCTGCCCCAGTGTTACTGGTGTAAGAGCTTCATCTAGTCCTGCTAGTCCATGCTAGTCCTCAAGCAGGACTAGGACTGCTTGGGTGGGGCCAGTGATAAGAATAAAGGTGCTTCTACCTATAGTGCTGAGGCAAATTGTGTCTAAGTACTTCTTGACAGCCTTATTTCCTGCCTCTATCATCTACAGAAAAATATGACCCTTGGTTCAGTAAGAGGATGTGTTCCCAAGGTATGCAGAAAGACTGCTGATTTCCAGTCTGCAGGAAGCCTGAGCATGGACCGTGGAGCAGCAGTGTTGACTCCAACACAATACAGGGAAAGTGGCCTTGGTGCTCATCCTCCATCTGTCAATGTCTAAAAAGACGGAATCAAAGACTTCCAAATTCAGGAGTAGCAGAGCAAACGACAAGCACTAGCTCAGCCTAGGAGGAACAGCATGTGCAGCCACTGCAAACTACAAGGAAGCAAAGTGGAGTTTGGGTGTTGTATTGGTTTGCTCGGTGTTCAAGCATGGACATCTGCACATCTGCACAAGGAAGCATGCTGAAACTTTCCCTCTGTTATGAGCTAGCAGAAGCCAGGCATTCATCAGTATACAAAATAACAGGATCAAGAACACAATTCCTGTTACTGAACTGAAGAAAATTTCAATAACCACTCTCATTTTCATATCATAAATCTTCATCTGTTTTCACAGATGATAAAGAAAACAGCATTGTAGCACAGATTCCTGCCTTGAGTGTTTGCTGTTTACAAATTGGATTTTCTTTTGTTTCAAAGCATGCTATTCTAGGAGAGAACCCTTTGTAAAAGTCTGATTGTTTTGTAGGCCACACACTATTTGATCGTGGTGGTCTATGACGAACAATAAAAGTAGACTTACAATAGCTTACTTTAAGTCATGCTTGGCACTTGACCATGAACATGCATGTATTCTGAGATTTCCACTTATTAAAAACCCAGCACTTTTTATTGAGCAAATTAATGGTTCAAAATCACAATGAAATACCACCGTTACAGCTGATCTTACCTAGAAAAATATGGCACTATATCTAATGAGAATGAACTGTTCTCTCTCCATTTTACATACATTGCCGACATCCACATGTGGCGTTACAAAAACTGTCTTTGGCCTTTTTAGAAAAATTTTAATGTGTATTTAAATGAAAACATAAGTGGGCTACAATCCTCTGAAGTACTTTATTCAATTAACTCTTTTTTTTTCATATCTCAGTAGAAAGATTTGAATTATTTTATATTGTTTTGCTTCCTGAAAGTCTCTAGTGTGATTATTATGATGATGCCATTTGTGCCACTCTGGGTACATTTATGTCATATTTTTCATTCATAACTCCTTGATTCAGCTTTTTATTATGAAACCATTAGGAGTCCAGCCTTATAAAAGTCTTCCAGGCCCAGGTCCTGGAAGCACATTATACATATACATTTACATATGCATTTACATATATATATACACACACTTAACTTGACTGCTGAGAGTAGTTCTGATAGCAAAGTTAAGCACAACTGTAACTGCAGGCCTGTGGCTTTGCCTGAGTATCAGTGCCAACTGAAGTGGGACAAACTAATGTGTAAAATTAAGCTTGGGCATGTTGCTGTAGATCCAAGGCTGAAGTTTCCGCTGGGATGAAACTATAGGATCTTAGTTCAAATGAAGCGGATCTTAACAAAACAAAACAAAACAAAAAACAAACAAAAAAAAAGCAAATTGTTTCAGCTGTTATTATGTCACACAAATGAAAGATATAGGAATGGTGTGATATTATGCGTTTTTAGCTCATGAAACTTAAAAAGAAAATATTTTCAGATGAAATTTTGCAGGTCATTACTCTTTAAAAAGCAGAGAAGTGTTGAGGGCTATTTTGAAAATGCCATATAGTTAATATTTTTCCTAACTGGTCATTTATACACATGTACACCCACAACCTAATTTTAAAAACAATAAATTTCATAACTGCTCACAGATTGCTCTATGCATGCAGCAACCAAATAGAGATGAAATGCTGAAACAGATTTAATGGAGCAGTTGTAGTCTATTGGGGTTAAAACTCTCCTGTCTATGGGAATTTAAATATGCATTTAAATAATAGCCCATAATAATTCAAAAAAAAAAAAAAAAAAAAAAGAACCACACCTCTACGCTGTATAGGCAAAAGAGAATAGTTGATATAAAGCAAGACAATATTCCATTGCATGCAGGTTCCCGGAATAGGAATAATGCCACGCACGGCTAAGGTCCTCAGTTATGCAAACTGTTCAGTCGACTTGAAGAGGGGCGGTTCAGAGACAAGATCCTGAGCCTCTCATTCATATTCCTCTGCAGTTGTTCATTTGCGCAGAGTCCTATGAACACCAAAGGAGCTCCCCGGGAGAACAACTCTTCTTGCCTGCGGGCAATGGCTTCTTGACTTGGCTCCAGGAGATTGATGCAGCCACATTGCAGCACCCAGGTGTGGTGCTTTGGTAGATCGGCATACAGTCTTGGCCAACATGCCATACCATGCTGAAAGGCCTCCACTGCAGCACACCTCTTCCAAAGCAGCACATGCTTTAAACTTTGTGTTTACCTGAGAAAACAGCTTTCTTCAGCGGGAAAAAGGTACCAGACAGGCACTGTAATCCTTGCCAGCACTTTGGGGCATGACTGTCATAACTTAATGCTTACACTTAATTACACTATTTAGTTACAAGTATGAGATTTTATGCATTATTTTTTATACTCATATGTGTGGTTCCTGAATCTGCTCATGAAAACTCATAAGCAAAGGCACTTGATTACAAAGGCACTAGAAATAACTCTAAAACACTCTTCACGAGTTTAAGCTCATGAAGAACTGTGTATGTAGGTTCAAGGCCTTAATATTGTCCTTTGTCTTCTCTCTCTCTTTCCTTTTTTATTTGTTTGTTTGAGATTTAAAATTGATTTAAGTAGTTTTTGTCATTGTTATTAAATGCAGGTGAAGAGAAGCATTTTGGGATACTTACCCTCCTTTCATCTTTATTAAACTTTTTCTTTTATTAAACTGGAAAAATATTAAACTTTTCACCTTAGACAGCAGGTTGAAGTATGACAGTATAATCCAGATGGGAAACACCGGAAGACTTGGATCAAAGAAAATGAACTGCAAAGGGGCTCAAGCTGACGATGCTGTAATACCACCTTCGACTCGGTCTTGAGCTGTTTGTTTTTGCAATGAATACAAGTTTCCTTTAGAACATTTGCCTTCGTGAAAAACTATGGCGAGACTTTGGTTTCCATGGTGACACTTCTCTTTTTCATACATATTTATCATTAAAAAGCAGGGAACCCATCCTTAGCTATCTGAGAATGTTACTTTTATCACTTAATAATTGAAGCCAAAGCTGATTTATTTTTTATGCCAGGGTGTCTCGCACACATTCCTCTATCAGTGAAAACTCTTGTAGTATTACAGACATTTTCTTGTAAGTAGTTTATTCCATATGCTACTTCAGGAAAACATTCCCAGTTTTCAAAAGCGGAGAAATGCCTGCCTTTTCTCCTCCCTGCCTCCCTACCCGCCTTTTCAGCTGGCACCGCAGGGTATCATGGCTAAGCCTTCTAACTATTTCAGAATACACACCACACTACACACAAAGCTTTGGGCTTCACTAATTCAATGTGCAAGAAATGTAATGTTTCTAGTTCTTGCCAATGACCAGAAAATATTTGTAAATGAAATACTGGAAATATTTTATTAATATTTTATTTTATTTATAATATTTTAATAAATTATCATTTTGGAACAAAAAATGCTCTATCTTTACCTGTCACTTTTTTTTTTTTCATTTACACAACAGTGTTGTTTTTTATCTCTTCCCCAATGGAGCAGAATTAAGCAAACAAAGATGGTCACTGTGTCCTTTTTTCTATTCTTAGCGTCCATACTCCTCTTAGCAATTTGCTAACATTTCTCAAGTGAGAAAAAAGTTAGGGGCTCAGTCCTAAATATTTTTTCCATTCTTAGGATCCCAAGCTGATGCCTTTTATTAGCGGAGCTTTGTATTGCGGAGGAAAGATACCCTGGTGAAATGTGTTGTCTAATTAGTTTTGAATCTAAAAATGCTAAGGATGTGTGGCATAATTAAATACACAAATGCTACTTGAACCTAAACAGTTCTTACAGAAATTGAGTTAACATCATACATTCATAAATGTATCAACATTAAGCAACAATGAGCAAAGTCTGTATGCTGTATGTACTCTATCAACACTATGTGAGTTGCCCTACATGTCTACATAGTTGTATCCCTAGTATTTAGAGTATTCCATTATTTTCCATTTTTTTTCCAGCATGATTAAAACAGAATCCTACAAATTCATTACAAATTGGTACTGTGTTCATTACATGTACATGCAACCTGAAGAATGAGAAGTTCAGCCAAACTGATGGAATAGATCATGGTTTAGGGAGCATAATATACACTGTGGTGGTGAATGTGGCATTAAAATGTTGGTATTTTATAACTCAATGACTGGTAGTAATTACAGCTTTACTAAAAAGTCAAAAAGTATTACAAGTGCAGTACAAGTGGAAGCATGTATGAGATAAAATGAGAATTAAAAAAGTAAAATTGAAAGAGCTGCTGGTTGTACAAAATCACGGGTCCTGCTTCTTCCACGGATTCTTTCTGGCCGAGGTGCAGAGGGTGAGGTCCGTCCCACACCACACCCCTGACCAGCGCGGGGCCACAGCCATGGGCAGCACCAGCGTGGCCGCGCGGAGTGCTCAGCACGCCGGCTGCCCACCCACCATCTCACCCGTGCCCCTCTCCACTCCCTCAGACCTCCGGGAGCCGGAGGTGCGTGCGGAAGGCAGGAGAGCAGTGACTCATGCTGAGGTGTCTGTACTGCCCGAGCGTGACCATGCCGCTTGCATGGAAGTGAAGGGAGACGAGACATGTTTGCCTGTCTGCTCAGACTTCTCCTTGTAGAGTTATCGGGTGTTGTGGAGAGGTGTTTTCTGCAAAGCAGAGCAGATGTGGACGTTCTCCACTCCTAGACTCTGTGTCCCTCTGGTGCAGATCCTCTGGAAGTCCATACTTTCCCTTCACTTGGGGGATTAGGTGTTCTCGTTTAAGATTTTTTGTTTGTTTCCTTTTTTTTTAAGCAAAATTTTTGCCTTTTTATGGGCTTAGGAGTGAAAAAAACAAAAATACTTGGAAAAATAGGTTAATTATCAGATTTACATTATAGTGAATGCATAGCTAAATATTTATACATTCGCATTCACGTACATATTTCCTACCTATATTTGTGGTAAAACATTGGTGGACAATGAAGCAGTAATAAATTAGTAAATTTACAAATGCAGGGCAGATGAAATATGGGATTTTATGTATATTTTATTTACATATATTTAAAAAAACGTAGATTTCAAATATACCATATTGCATGTATATACTTATCCATGAAGTCTACAGTTGAGGTGTTTGAAAGCAACGTCTAGGCTAAATTTTATAAAATCTTTCTAAACTATTTTGTTATCTTAGTTGAACTCTCTCCGTCCTTTTTTTTCACATATTCTAATAATAATTTTTTCTTTCTGGTAAGTTGGTTGCTCATACCGTATGCAGCTGGTTCAGACTCAGTCTTGGTCTTTTCTTCTGGATTTATTTACCTTCCATTGTAGAGCAAAGGTGGTCTTTCATATATGCACTAATAATGTTTACATTTATAAAATGGAACACAGACTTTCTCTTGAGGTAAAAGATCACAAGGTCAAGGAAACACAGAGATTAGATCTTCTGCCTGAGCAGACTACAGTGCAGCTAAAGTTTGGAGATCTTGATCTGTAATGTTAATACCCTGCGTTAGAGCCAGAGGCCAGGGCCTTGTGTACATTGGCATTTTTGTTAAAATTGCCTTCTAAAGTTTCTTTAAATTGACCACTCACACCAACAAAATTCCAATCAATGTAACTAGCAATCAGGAGCATTAGTGAATTTCAGCTATTAGTGTTATAACTTCAGCAGGATCCACTTCTGGTAGAGGGGAGGATTTTGATCCTCCAGCTAGCCATTTATGGCTGCTATTAATGAAAATGTTTTGGTGACAATGAAACAGCAAGAAATATTAATAAAATCAGCAGTATAGGCAGGTCAAGCATGTGAGGATGATTTTTAACAGGACAAATGCACCTAGCAACAGCTTCTAAAGGAAGAAGGCGAAAGTCAACTTCTTGAAATGTATGGGTAGCAATACCTCTAAACAATTAAATCTGACATGCTGCAGAAAATGTGTAGAGATAGGTTAACTCATCAGTTTTCAATTAACTGGTGGTTACCTGTAATTCATTCAAATATTGTAAGATTAAACTGATAGAAATGCTCCTGGTGGTGTTCAAGGAAATTTTCCTAGGAACATATTTCCTAATGCATGCTCATGATGATGAGAGGATGGTGAATTAGAAGAATAGTGTACTTCCCTGCTGCTCCAATATTTCCTTATTGCTACACAGTAAAGGGAAAGAATATGGAAGTTTTCCTACTTGCAAAATGTGCAAGTTGGTGGGCTTTGGGTTAAAAAATTTTGTCGTGATTCTGAGAAAGGAAAACATTTACTTTTCCTGTGATGAAGTCTGCAAAAGTAATTGTCCATGCCCCAGAAACTTCCCTCTCCCTCATGCAGAAAGGGTGGTCTTTGTCTGCAAGGTGCAAGTGTGTTTTGTGTGGACCTTTTGTATCCGTACTTTGAAATGTAAAAGCTTTTTTTTTTCTTTTTTTTTTTTTGTACTGAACACATATAAAAAGTCCTATGTATGGATACTCTATAAATCTATAAAGATCACAGAAGTGTCATCCAAACTTGCAACCATTTATTGGCTATACAGAAGAAAGTGGCTTCTATAAATGATGAATGAAATAAGGTTTATTACCCCTTCCTGGAAACAAGTCAGTGCATAGGGAATGTGTGCAGAGAACAAGAAATGAGGAAGACATGATGCCGGAGCAGAATCAGAGACATATTTTAGTTGTAGCCATGATGAGAATAAAGCCAAATCAGTCATTGCAAACCCAGACAGCTTCAGGTTAGAGTTCTGATTCCAGCCAATTTCTAAAAATAACATGAAAGCTGCGGTGAAAACTGATAAAAGCTTGGAAATAGCAGCTACAGCTGGTCCCTGGGCTTGATTCACTGCTATACTAAATCCCCTTTAAACATCTCTGGCAAGGCAAAGGGTCTCTAAAGTGAGTGTGAATTATATAGTTAAATAGTTACAGCTGATTTATCATAACTTACACTGCTATATAGGGTACAGAAATCAGTATTGTCTAGTCCTATTTTCCTGAACTGCCTAACTCTAAGGAATTTATGTCTTTGTAGGACAGTAACAGAATACAGAGAGTGTAGCATAATATTGGAAGCCAAAGCCTGAAGGAAAAGCTCACATTTCTCAGTACGAAAAATTTAATATTATATATCACTATTTAAATTAAAATATTTTTTATTGAATACAAATTGAAAATGCGACAGGCACCACACAGACAAGCGTGGAACCCTGAATGCCGCAGCCCATAGAAGAGCAGTTTGCTCAGGAGTGCTCCGAAGGGTGAAGGAAGCCCGGGTGTACCACGGGCAGGGTCTCCACACCGTGGCCTTGCTGCAGATCCTCCCGTAACTGCATAGAGGCTGAGTGAACCCAGTCAGAAAAGAAAAGCACACCACAGGCTCATACTGTAAACACTATGGAACCTTACACTGGGTTATCTGTTGAACTTGTGCAGTGTTTTCTATTGAATATTAATTAGTTAATTGTGCTATATTTGCATATTGTGTGGTGTTAATTGTTTTGTGTTGTCCAGCATCAATCATATGTGTGGAACCATTCAGCTCTAATAAATTCTTATATGTGACAAATAATGATCTTTCATGCGAGCCTAATCTCAGAATCTGAAAGAATCCAGGATGTCCCTCTATAGATGTGTCACAAAACACTTACTTAAAAACACATTGAAAAACATTTTTAGATCCTGTCCTAGTGGATTTCTGGCTCTGGCTACAATAGCATAAGTATATAAAATCAGAAAAATATATCAGACTGTTCAAAGAGCTGTTATTTAAAGCTAGAAAAAGTAAAAGCCTAAAGTTCGCTCTGTAAATACCAGCTAATTAAATGATTTCACCTTATTTCTAACACCATTATGCAAAATGCCCAGACAATGTTTTTCTTCAGGTTCCACCTAATCGAACTGAATCTGCTTTAAATAGCTATAACTGGTGATTTTCTAGATCAAGAGTCTTACTCAGATCAATGATGGTAGCTTGTGTATATTGATTACTATCCATGCCTATGAAAATATCATTTGTTACCACGGGAATGATAGTGGAATGAACAAGCCAAGTCCAAATTGGAATGGGATCAATGTGTTGCATGTAGATACAAAGAAGCATGTTACCTGACAAGGCATCAATATTTCATGGTGTATGGACAAAAAATAAAATAAAATGTAGTAGAAGTAGAATAAAGAAGGAGTAGAAGAATGAATAAAGTTCATTTTTCAGTTGAAGAGAAGAATGGAATTCACTAAACAACAATGATATATGTGGGACATATTCATTAAAAACGAAGATGCTTCTGTGGTATTACAATCATACTTAATGTTTCAGAAACACAGACTGGTTCTTATAATCTTATCTTATAACAAGTACTACTGGACAGACATGCTAGACCTGATAGGGGCGAGCAGCTTATGAACACAAGCATCCCAGATATCTCCAGGCCTCTAAGAGAAGAGACTCCTCTCCTTTTTCTCAGAAGTCTGAAATTAGGAATGAAGTACAGACTGGAAATCATATTCACAAACATGCTTCTTTGCAAGCATATTTCAGAGTATTTCTTCACTTACCCTTGGTTCACACTAAAGTGGATTGGTAGAACATGGCTGACTAACTGTGCAATAAAAGAAAGATCTAATCCACAACTAAGTTATACTTAATTCAGTTTTAAGTAAGATAAGGATTTCTGAAGTAGAAAGGAACATGAAGGCCACTGTGGGCAGAACCTTGCTACTTGTTGTCAGGAGTACAAAGTAATATAGATGCAGAAGAAATGGATGTGGACGACTCAAGAGCTGCAGTGCAGGTCTAAGTATCTCAGTGGAGATGGCTGTCCATCTCAGGATCCAGGGTGGACCCTGGAAAGGCAAAAAAGGCACAGATTTGTTGTGTAATGATGGGAAGCAGGGAGAAAACAGTATTCCATCACCTCTGCAATGGCCTGATGGAAGCACCACAAAGGCAAATCCTATGGTATTTTGGGGCTGTGACCTTTGCTCTTTTGGTTATCTTTTTGATATATGGATGATAAGTATCTATGTCCTAAGATATCTATGCAAAAAGAGTCAATATGAGGTAATCCTTTTTTCACTGACCTTATTCATTGACATTAAATTTTGAGCAGTGCAGTAACTGGGTCAGGATCTGTTCTTCCTGTATTGTGAGATGATGCTCAACAAAGTGTCAGGCACCATATAGACCAAAGCGTCACTAAAATGAGTGTTGCTTTACGGTCAATTAGCTCATCCCAGAAAATCACAGTTGACTGACACTCTGTGATCTCACCCACTGGGGTCTTTAGGGGTGATCTCACCCACTGGGGTCTCAAGACTGAAGTAAAACAATTTTTAATGTGTGTTGATTGGTTTGTTTAATTTAGTCAAAAATATCCCAGCTATTATAACTAGTGAGGAGTGGTGAACTAAATACAGAAAAAAATCTTAGCCCATTTTATTTGTACCTGATCTCCACACTATTAAATTTCTATAATTGATAAAAAGAAGCACATTGTGTTTCTAAGAAATATATGGCAAATAGTAGCAAAAGACCTGGTGTTTCATTTTAGCAAGAGTATAATTTTTTCCCTCCAAATAAAAAGGAGAAGTGAAAAGAGCAGGGAAGTCAAGAGAAGGCAAGGGGAGAAAGGGAGGGGAAGGAAAAGGATTTCTGAAAGAAGTTAGAAGTTGCTTGGTCAGCCATGTTATTTTTCTCAACAGAAAAGTGTGTCAAGCATTTTGTATATATTGTCCAAATTCTCTGACTGAAAAGAAGAAATATATATAATTTTTATATATATTTTATATATATTTTTCTAATGATTTTTCTGCTTCTTCAGCTGTTGCATTTCCTTTGCTTCCAAATATCACACAACTACTAGCTTTCTGCTTTGTTTCCAGCAAGATGCATTAAACCTAGAGACCGGTCAGCTTTCAAAAAGCAAACCCTGTCTCAGAGAATTAGCACCCTTATTATATAGTTCAGATTTTAAATCAAAATTAACAAATAAGACTATCACACTATGATATATGAACCATAGGGCAATTTTTACATATATAAACACTGATTAGCATTTCATTTCAATTTGTTAATTTAATTAGGTATTTTCAGAAAATTTAAATATTGCTTGAGTATAACTCCTATATTTAAACCTTTTATATGAAGGTCACATGGGCAGATCTTGTTTTGCCAGGTGGGCTGTCTGCAGTGTACAGAGTCTTGATAAAAACCAGCTGCAACTGCCTGATACTGGTTAAGACTCAAAAATCAGACTGTGCAAACAAATATATCTTGGCCCTAGATACTTGCCACATCTGCCAACAATTAGTTATATATCAGGACTAGAAAGGGGCGCAGGATAAACAAGATCTGATTTCAGAATAAGCAAATAAACAAGCTCAGCATCATTATTCATCAAGTGGATGTGGAATTACCTAACACGTAAGCTTCAGTTCAAAACTGTCAATCCTTGAGGTTTAGCTAAAAATATTAGATAACAAAAGATCTGATTGACAAATACTTTGCAGATGCTCTGGGAGCACAGCATGCCACCTGTGTGACCCTGCCAAAGTGCCACCCAGACACTCAGCTGGGGTGCTTATGGGGCACAGATGCAAAGGGTGAATTGGCTTTGGTATCAAGAAGTGCTCTTTCTAAAGAGCTTCTTACTACTCTTGTTGGAATTTCTAGGTGTCAGAGAGGCTGACCTGGCGACATTAATATTCAAGATACCTGTCAATTCAGAATAAAGTAAGAATTTAAGACAAATGAAAACTTAAGTTTTGAATTCAAAGGCATTTGTTTTAAAAAAAATGTTTTATAAGGATGGAAGTAGGTAGGAAAGCTAATACTCAGTGAAAATAGCGAGGTTTTCTGGCTTGCAAAATTAAGCTGCAGTGTAAAGAAATCATGAATCCTGACTCTTCATTTTACAGGCAAACAGTTCTAAGTTCTGCAGACTTTCCAAAAACATTTTGACCTGTTTCTGCAGAACACAAAAATAAAACAATATTGAGTTTCTGTAAGAAAGAATAATTTAATAACAATAAAATTGACAAATAATAGGCCACATTTGCTTTGCTATCTAGACAAAGCAAGTCTTTCTGATATTGCGTTTCACTTGAAAGATTGTATTCAATTAAAATCAAAGCAGAAAGGATTTTTATTACCTACATGTAATGTGGGATATGATATAATGACCTTCATTCAAACTCTCAATCATTAAAATTCTCTAACTGGTGACCAGGGAGGACTTCAAATTCAGGTCCAACTGCTGCAAAATATGAATAAAAGCTATAGCTTAATTGAATCAGTGATTCTAAATCTTAATACACAAATGGCATGAGAGGATCAGGCATGTGGAAAAAGTTTTCACTTTAATATATTGCATTTTATTTTGAATAATTCTATGGCTCAGTTATGCTGGGTAAAACAGAGTAAGAAACAGCACCCTGTCAGTTCTCTCTGATATCCCACTTTTATTCTCTCTAATGAGTCCTCTGATGGTTGGCAATAGCAGTAACTTGCCAACAAGAAAGAACGAGCTACTGCTCTCTTGTGCAATGCAATTTCTGTGGTGGACCAGGTCCAGAGCTCCGCTACACCACAGCAAATCAAGAGTAAATATCCTTCTGAGGCCTGATCTGAATGGCATATGAGAGAACGCATTTTTGTGTCTACAAAAGAGGAATTAATGAGCATGTTTTTTTCATTACTAGATTGATAATGGCCATATAATCATGCATTCAAGGACCCTGATCTCATACTCCACTAAAATCAGCTTCAAGATTTCCACTGATTCTGGCCAGCTTTCAGTCAGGCTTGCAGACAACAAAAAGACTGAAGTGAGTAGGATATAAATAATTTTCCTTAAGCTTTTGGGAAACCAATTTTATTCAGAGTATCTTGGAATTAGGGCATAGGCCTTAAAGGAACATCAAAAATAGTTTTCTATCCCTTTATATAATGTCAGAGAATGTAGACGCTCATACTGACCCATTTAAAATGTGTGGGATCGGCAGGGTTAATGGTTGCAACCACTTTTTTTTTTTCCTTGAATCATAAATAAGAATATGCCTCATTCAGTAATACTACAGACAGGTCGGAAAGTAAAACTGGGAAGCTTTTCTCACAAATAAAGGGGCATGATACCCAACCTCCACACCTCAGGTTGCTGTGCTCAGAGTCACAAGAAGCTGAAACATAGTAAAAGCTGATTTCTAAGCTTGCTTCATAATGCCTTAAAACTCACATATATACAATGAAATATTTTTTGAGTTAATTAAAATGCCCTCTTTTCATCTTATTAACTATATTTAACCAACTCAGTTGAAAGATGCTTAAAAAATCAGAAACTGGAAAGGAACTCATTAAAAAGTGAATTAGCATTTCCCTGATTTGAGTTTAATATGACTGTATTTATAGAGTACAGAAAAATTACCACTTTATTAGAAGTCGTCTGTATACCTAACTACTATGAGAATTAATCTTTGATGTAGTGGAATAGTATTTGAATCAACTACTAAGTAGTGTAAGATAATAATAAGGTCCTACCCTGTCCTGCTTCTAAACAGGTATTTTTTATACACACACGATACAATACAAGTCTTATAATTAGTGGCCCTGAAAGCTCCATGCATCTATGTACACATCTCTGTACACATCTCTGTAACGGCTCCTCCCTACTCCAAGAAAATGATTATTTTAGGAAGTCTATAAGGATATTAAGGGATACTGAAGCTGGTTTTTCTTTTTCTTTTTTTTTTTCCTTTTCTTTTTCTTTTTTTCAGTCAGGGAATTTGGACAAAATTTGCAAAATGGTTGTCACAGTGTTTCTGTTGGGAAAAATAACATGGGTGACATGTTCTTAGAAGCTGTCCCAACACCTGAATGTTATGGGAAGTTCTTTCTGACTTTCTGGTTCTAAAACAATAGTAACATTAGGAAAAAAGAATAGCATAACCATATATTGTATGTATTTAGAGGAATTTAATCAGCTTTCTCTTCTGAAACTTCCTGATGCTTTCAAATACCTAGAAGCATTTTTAAAATTCAGACATTTAGAATCACCAACTTTTAATTTATTCTCAAACACAAATTCTGCTAGAAAAAAAAAGTGCTCAAGAATGATCTAAGTGTCAATCTAAGAGTCAGAACTCTTGAGTCCTATCATCTTTATTCTCAGAGCCACTATATTTTTGTGTACTTAAAAAATGGAAGGGAAGGGAAGGGAAGGGAAGGGAAGGGAAGGGAAGGGAAGGGAGGGAGGGAGGAATAGAGGAAGGAAGGAGGGAAGGAAGGAGGGAAGGAAGGAGGGAAGGAAGGGAGGAAGGGAGGAAGGAAGGAAGGAAGGAAGGAAGGAAGGAAGGAAGGAAGGAAGGAAGGAAGGAAGGAAGGAAGGAAGGAAGGGAGGGAAAGGTCTATTCAATTGCTAGTATAGAGTCACTATATGATTTTTAATTTGGACAGTATCCTCAGAGGCAAGCTCAGGAAGTGTAGGCTAGATGGGTGGACAGTGTGGGGGGGAATGAGGACTGGCTGAATGGCAGAGCTCAGAGTGTTGTGATTAGTGGCGTGGAGTCTAGTAGGAGACCTGTAGCTAGGTGTGTGCCCTACGGGTCAGGAAAGGGGCCAAGAGAGTTGAACTTAGTCTTTAGTGGGTCAAGGGAGTTGATCCTTCCCCTCTACTCAACCCTGGTGAGGCTACATCTGGAGAACTGCCTAGTTCTGGATTCTCCAATACAAAAAAAAAGACCTGGAGCTACTAGATAGAGTGCACAACAGCACAAACTGAAGCATAGGAAGTTCTGTCTGAACATGAGGGAAAAGCTTCTCTACTGTGAGGGTGAATGAGCACTGGAACAGGTTGCCCAGAGTGACTGTGGGGTCTCCATCCTCAGAGATATTCAAAAACCTTCTGAACATGATCCTGGGCAATGTAACACTGCTTGAGCAGGGAGGTTAGTCTAGAAGATCTCCAGAAGCCCCATCCATCCTCACCCATTCTGTGAAAGAGATATTTCTCTTCATATTGTATATTTTCTTCATGTTTAAGGATCTTGAAAGGTGCTTGACACTTGACAGTGGCTCTTAAAATTCTAAGATTCAATAGATTAAAATTCTGTTTATCTTAAGAGAAATTCATACAGAAACACATATTCCCAAGTAATCTTTCAACAATATATTTTAGTGATATTTTGCTCGGACTCGAAACACTAGAAATTGATTTCTATGCCCATCTACTTCTTTTTTCCCTTTTAATGAAATCCACACATTGCCATTTTTGAATTGTGCCATATTAATTCCTGAAATGTACCTGTTCTATAAAGAAAACATTGTTGGCAAGGGTAGCTCTTTTCCTACAAGCCACTCAAAAACTTGATTTTTAGGGTCTTTCAGAAAGGTTTAGCCAGTTTCAGAAAGACAGTTTACAGGGAAAATCATTGAACTGCTAGTACTTGTCTGAGCCAACATTTCTTTTTCCTTTCCAAGTCGTATTTTTTAACAGAAGCCTGAAGCACAACCAGCTGCAACTGCTATGTTATGCTGCACTGCAGCAAAGTTTGGTGTTGTTTTAACCAGTGTTTTTGTCCAGGTCTTGTGAGAAGGGAAAGCACCAGGGATCCAGTCTAACTATACTGTACATCTCCCTGCTGAATTCTTTACAAATTTATCAGTCCGTCTAGGTGCTTATGACTCATCTCTCTCTGAACATCCATCTGTAGCTATTTATAAAGCAATGCCCCCCAATTTCTGTTATCCTTCCCTCTTAGTCTTGAAGGTGTTGATAAGTGCATGTGTCTGTATTATGCAGTTATGCATGTATATGGGTGTAAACTGTTAAATTGATTAAAAGAAGCTGAACTGAAAAGGGAAGCGAAGTTTCTTCTAAGATTCGTCATCTGTATGATTTCTGTGAATGAATTCATAGGCTCCCTTACGATACCTCAGTAACTCAGTTGCCAAGGCTTCCAAACCTCTCCTTGCAGGATGAGAGATTAATTCCTAAGAAGCACATAGAACTGCTGCCAAATTTCTGGAGGACCCTGAGAGCAGGAGAAGCACCTATCTTGGAGTTTTGTTTTAGGATGGAGAGGGCGAGTAGACAGAATAGACCATCAGTCCTGCTCGCAGGGCCTTGCCATAGCTAAAAGATGACATACTGCATTGTACAGCAAGAGAGGCTCCTCCTGGAGGGTGCTATTTTCTGACTGTCTCTTACAGATTAGAAAAACAACAGAGCTATGACTTGTCCTTCTCCATTGCAGGGTCTACCCATAGGCAGTAACAGGAGGTGCACATTCTGGCAGATAATAAATAGGATGTGTGTACGTGTGCAACACTGCAAAAATCTGAATATCCATCCGTGCTGAGGATTCTGAGGATAACGATTAACTAAGTCAAAGGCATATCCCTGTATTAGTGGGGTATGCCACTGATGAGGCAGATGCTTATGTCTTCCTATTCATTTTTGCCTTGGTAACATTATCAGGCACAACAAGAAGAAAAAATCTCTATGTAAAGAATGAAAAGCCTCCCCACCCCCACCCCTTCACTGCCCAAACCTTTTTTTTTATTTCTATTTAAATATGGGAAAGCAAAGCTCTGAATATATTATAAAAGAATATGCTGAAAGAAGATTAATAAAATGTGTGTCATCGTTTGCATTCATGGCTTCTATCACAGAGGGACCTGGGAAGACTATACTGTGCACCTCTGTCATCTTTTCCCCAGACATAAAATAGTAAGGAAGGCATAGATTAGAACTGAACATGCTTCGATTCTTGTCACTGGCATACAAATGTGTGTGGATGACATAGCAATGCTTGGAGTAAATCTGTTACAGAGATAACTCTCCTGTCTCACACTGATTTCAGTTCTACTTGTTACTAGTTTAGTGATAATAGATGGGTGCTAAATGGAAATAAGTCAAGGTCATAGTTTCGGACCACCAACGAAATTTATCAGCCTGAGCCTATCTTCCATACCTCTTCTGACTTAGACTAAAACTTTTCTTCAAAAAAATTCTTCTGTGAAGAATTTTTATAGTATTCCAGTGGCATATTCCTGTATAATATCCAAAACTCCTTAATAGGAAAATTATAGTACGTGACAAACTGATGTTCAAATATAACTGTGTTTCTGTGGGATAGTTTTCATTTTCTTTGTTATTTTTATTTCCAAAGGAAAAGACATATTTGTATCAAGTTGAGCAAAAGATATTTATTATCACAGTATGTTAGGTAAAGCAGCCAGATTTTATAAAGACCGACTATTGGCTGAATATTTTGCAAGCATTTCACAATCTCAGAATTAAAAATCTTTTTTTTTCTCTTTAGAATCCATTGTTAAATCATTGTAACAACCACGTTTTGTGAAAAGCATATGCTGACGATTACTAGTGTGATAATGTATTATTAATGTAACCAAGCTCAAAACCAGTCACTTGTTTTACAGCCACACAGTCACTCTTTCTTCCACTGTGGACTTCTTTATTTAGGACATGGATGAAAACAGACTGATGCATATCTAGCTCCCTGAAGCAGCCCACTGGAGTATGGAGCTGCATGGCTTTTTCAGCCCAAACTTGGGTCTTTGATAAAAACATCCGCTGATAGGCACTGATGGGCAGTGAAAGGACTGTTTCACCAAGACTTGTTGAATGTTGAATGATTCAGTGTTTGATGCTTTACTTATGCTAGTGAGTTAAAGTGCTCCTTTTTTTTTTTAAATAGCTTTGCTTGTTCTGGACCTATCACCTCCACCATGTCAGCTTTTGGATTCAGTAACTTTCACTCTGTTCTTCTTCCTCATTAACATAAGTCATCTGACCAACTCGGAGCTTCCTTTTACAGACACATATAAAATTATGTTTCATTCCTTTACCCTTCTAAAAGACATTAACAAGACTCCACATTTGGAAATTATACAAAATTAAGAGGTGTTGCAAATAACTGTGAGGGGAGTTGGATAATATGGGAAACACTGAGGTTAGTAATATGCAGTGAAAATAAGTTCACACAGGTGAGAATCAAAGTAGAAAAATGCAAAATAACATATCAAAAGAAAAAGATAATTTGAAACAGAGATATTCACTGGAAGTTGCTGCATCATAAGGGCCTAATGTGAGATAATATAGCAAACTGACTGTGAACTTATAATGTGTTATAATAACTTAAAAGAAAAAAAAGTATCCAAAGCATAGCTGTTGCAGTGAAACTATTTTTGCTATAAGAAAATCCGTATTCGCCATTTTGGGGGATACAGAATATCTGGAGGCAAAGTCAATGTCTCTCTTGTTACGTATTTTATTCTATCTCAATTAAAATATTGGAATTTCCACAAAAGAAAAGCTTTTATTATTCTACATAGTGAAAGGGATAAAACACATATGATTATTCATTCTTTTTGCCAGCACATACAGATTCTGCTCTTGTAAGTCTTTTTAACTACTTTTTTTGACTGTGCAGTAATGGTCTAGTCAAGGATAGCTTGTAGTTAAAAGATCTAGCTTATCATCTTCTAAGTCTAGCCTGAATCGGCATACAACAGACTGTTTTAAGCTTATTATCTTGCTGTTCTGAATATGAGGTGCAATATACAGTCAAACCAGCATGATTCCCCCATAGTCTCTGCATAGTTAGTATCCAACAAATTTTACAAATGACCTTATAGTATGGATTTGTTAATTTGAATTACTATTATTTTTCAGTTCTAACAGGAAAAAAGGTCTTTATAACTGATTTAGGTTGTCCAGATCTGATCTGATTGATAGCTGCAATCAGTTGAGAAATTTCCTGACAGAAGAAAAAGGGAATACTCCCTTTCAATATGATAACATTTGGATCAGCAACAGAGAAGTTGAAATCAGGTCAACAATAAAAACTTCAAACTGTTTCAAATGCAGAAGTCTGTGAAAGAAATGATCAAAATGAGGTCACTGAATTATCTGATTCTGAAAACAATTTTATTTGTCTGCATGCACTGTAGCTTGAGGGTCAGATAGACTTAAGATGAGAGCAGGAATGAATATATCTGGGACCATGAGAAACACTTGAACTTGTAACTGCTGTGATCTTTGATTTTGGATTATTCTCCTTGAAAGTGATACTTCAAGGATTGACATCACAACGGCTAACAAAAATGATCGATTGTTTCTTTGACAAAATTCTGTTTATTTCTCCTCCCACAGGCATTATTTCTGAGATTTTTTTTTTATGGTCCTGTTAAGAATGCAGTTATTTGTGAGGCTTCCATGGATGCTGTATACTCCAATTTGAACACTCTCTGAGGAATGCTTTTTCTGGGGTATTAAATAATCTGAAAAGTAGGGTGGCAAAAAAATGGATATGAACTAAATACTTTAAAAAGTTCCGTTTTTTCATTCTTCATCAGTGTAAGTGAAAATGTCTGTCATGGCTGTCATGACTCAAATATTCAATTTTTTTTTTTTTTAAATGGTGTGTGACTTCTAACATTGTGACACATTTGAGCTTCTATGAGTGGGTAGCTGGAAGAGAAATTGGATAACCTGAGTTTTAAGGCTTAACTTTTTATAAGACACTTTCCTAGCACATCCTAAATTCCTTGCGCACAAGAACACATTCCTTGAGCATCCAATGAAAAAGAAGTCTTACAGTGGTACTCCGAATGCTGCATAGCTATGCAGTTCCTGTGGGAAGTGATAATCTCTTTCAGAAGTGAGCATCTGAAGCGGCTGCAGCAAGTATTCCCAAAGCCTCCAGGATTCCCTCTGACCCCTGGGAGACATAGAAGACATGTTATGGGGCTGCTATGTGCCTTGGTTTGGCTTTGTTGCATCTTTAGCTTCTTGATAAGGAAGGAGAAATCTCTTGGTTCTCATTCTGGAGGGAGCACTTCTTTTCAAGGAAAATTTAACCTTGGGTACAATGTAAGGCCTTAGCTTACTCTTTCCAAGAAGTGACCAGAAAGTCTAATTTACAAGGATTTAAAATCTTTCCATTTTTTGTTATTGTTTTTCAGTGAAAAGGTTTGTCTCCAAGGATGGAAACTGCACAATATTCCTGGGTAACCTGTTTCAATGCCCAAATATCCTTATGGGGAAAAAGTTCTTCCTTATGGCCTTTCCAGTTTTATTTCCATTTCTGCTGTTTCTCATCATCCTAAAGAGCCTGGCTCTATCTTGTTATTGGAGGTGCTGGCATCTGAAGCCACCTCTTCTGCAGACTGAACAAGTCAAGCTCCCTCACCCTCTCCCAAAAGAGCAAGTGTTCTTGTCCCAGACTGGCTTGGTAGCCTCTGCTGAACTTACCCAAGTCAGTCAACTTCTCTCTTGTACTCAAGGGAACACAAGACTGCATGTAAAGGTAGTTTAATGAGTATTGAGCAGACAGGGATAATCACTTCCCTCACTGTACTACCAGTGTGCCCCAATGCAGCCCAGGGCACCACTGACTTTCTTCGCTGCCAGGTCACCCTCCTGTTGCTTCATGCTCAGTTTGTCCTCCATAAAGACCTCCAGAGCCTTCTCAGCAGAGCTGCTCCCTAGTGAGACCTGGCCAGACCTGTTTCATTGGATTTTTTTTTTGTCTGCCCATTTGCAGGACTTGTCATTTGTGCTTGATGAATGTCATAAAGCTTCTGTTGGCCCATTTCTCCAGCTTGTTAAGGTCCATCTGAATGGAAGCCCTGCCAGTAGTATCATTGGCAAACTTGATGAGAGTACATTTTTCATCTTTCACATTTTGCTTTCATCTTTCACATTTCATGTGAGCTAATGGCATGAATTTCGTTACTTAATGTAGGTTAGTAGATATGCAAGAATTTCTTATTCTTTGGTAACTTGTTCCTATGTCTAAGAACTTCATCTTCTTGCATTTGGACCATTTTAATTTAAAGGAACTCTTCTGAAATCCATAGCATTATCTAAAACTAAGAGGAGAAATAAGATCTTGGTAAATGTAGAATTCATTTTTTTCTTTACTCGTGGGGATTATAATGAGGTATTATTCTTCAGGTAGGCCAGTGAAAGGGTGCATGATGATTTCCCTGAATTGATACATTATCTGCTGTAGGCCCAATCAGAAACAAAAGAAAAAATCAAATCTGATTTTGATTTAACTTTTTATTGGTATATCTTTAATGGCTCTGATGAAATCCTTGCTAGTTTAAATGAGAAAGAAATCAAGCCCATCAGTTTTATTAAAAGTAATGGGCACAAATCACCTGACTCTGTTAATTGGATTCTTTCTTTTGATGTTGTTCCTTCCATTATTTACTTCCAAATAGGTTGCCTTAAATTTAAGTCCTTCTTCTTTTACAGTCCAAGTCAGATTTGAGAAGAAAGAACCAGACTTGTCTACCAGTCTCGAGGACAGATTTGTATTTACAAGTACCTATGCTAATACAAATAGATTTTTATTAGGACATGCCTGGACAGAAAAATCGGCAAACTGGATGTGTTACTCTGGTACCTGGGGAGCTGAGCTATCCAGTCCATTGTCTGTGCATTAACTGGATCTCCATCAACTAGGAGTTTTTTCACTTGTCTTGCAGAAGGTCACCTTCCTGTAAAGACCTTGATTTCAGTATCTTCATCCACAAATTGAATACTATCTTGGAGGTAAAAGGCAGTTCATTAAACAGGGGTGTCCAGCATTATTTTGAGCACTATGGGGTTAACCACTTTCTCATCTGCAATTGCTGATCTAGTGATCTGGAAAAGATTGGGTCTTGTGTGACATTTATCAGACTTGAATGACTGTTTTGGTAATCCAGGACATTTCAAATAGCGCTACTCACCTATGTTGCTGCAACTGTAATAAGTCTTATGTCTTATTAAAGACACACCTCCACCAGCGGTAGTAATGAAGATACTCATATAGGAAGCTACTGCAGTTACATCTTTACAGTCTAGCTGTAAACTCACAGTACGTTTCACTTGTTCATTCACAGAAGATTGCCAGTACCCTGTAGACCCAGGTGTACTTTGGGCCTGGAATAACATGGAATAACAGAGAGTAAAATTTCTCCTCTTCTATATCAGTCACACTGGTCCCCACTGCCAAAAAAAAAAAAAAAAAAAAAAAAGCTCTTTTCATTTTTATTTTTATTTATTTTTTAATTCTGAAAGTTTTAGAAGGCACTCTTGACACCCACAAAATGTGTTTATGGTGCCTTACTGTAGTCTACTTTCTATTATGGACATTAATGCTAGTAGCATGCAGGTTCTCAATAACTCCTCAGAAAGAAGGCTGACATTTATAAAAAAGTTTGTGTATTTATCTTATTTAGTTTGCTAGCTAGCTTCATACTATCCTATGTGAAAGCTGTAACATCATATGAAGAGCATATGCTAATAGTGGTATAGGTTGCAGTCTCCCAGTTCATACTAGTAATCCGTAGGAATCAATAGTTACCCTTTAAAGACCCTTGACATTTTTAACTTATGATCTAAGATTATTCTTTGCCAAGTAAAAGAATCATCAAATTCACCATACTGAAGGGATCCATACCTCATTCAAGTAGGAATCCTGAAGAGATTCCTCCTCTAAATACCTAAGAATTTACTGAAAAGAAGAACCTATTTTCTTTTTATCTTTCTTTTATCTATTGATAACGTAATGATCTCCTGAAGTGACCTGAGGATCGTAGCTACTATCCCAGAGGCCAAACCAGCTACAGCGTTTAATAAAAGCCTTAAAGTTTGGGAGGGTAAAAGGAACTGAATCAAGATATGACATAATCCTGAATAAAGGTATGTTGTTGAGGGATGCCAGGGATGCACTACATTTCAGTTGATAGATTCCATCTACAGAATGTAACAGTATTAGCTCCAAGTATGTAGTGCAGCTCAAGAAAAATGATTTTAAAGTGCATTAAGATGTTACTGACTAAACACATCCAAAATACTGTGATAGATGCATCTTTTTCTCTAATGTTTTGCTTGCCTTGCAAAGTGGAATAATCACATAAAGTGCTTTATCAAAATGAGGTTTGAATACTTTGAGTTTACAACCAGATGAGATTGAGCATGTTGCTTTGAGCATAGCTCCACAGCAATACAATTGCACAGCATACTTGTAGTAACTGTAGTAAGAGGAGCAGACAGAATAGCACAGAGCTCATGAAGAAAACTTCAGCCAAACTGTGCAACGTTTTTGTTTTTACAGCATATGTTGATTTTACAGCATATCTTCATTTTTAAAAACAAAATATCCCTCCATCTTTATGTAAATAAAGGAACTTGTTTCACCTAGGATGGATCTGAAGTCTAGAAATGGCTCTTGGTAGCCATCGCCCATCACCAGGTCACTCACTGAAAAGTGGACAGTGAAAATTAATGACTGTGCCCATGTGAGCAAAACATTTCTGTCCACATAAGTATCCTACATTAACAGATCACTGTTCTTATCAATGGAGAACACTTTATTCTGGAATAAGAGATAGGGTCTGTCCAGGCTTTCTGACAAAAATATACAAATGTTCTAGGCTCCTATTTGAGTTTATTAAGGAAAAGTTGAAACTTGCAATATGTCATGAAGCTGGTTTGAAGAAGTCCAAACAAGATGCACTTGCAGTAAGAAACACCAAAACATAAACTATATCTGCCTAACCCTACTCCGGTTGCTCTCTGAAATGTGTCAAGTTGACTTTTGGAACAGTATTCTAAAGATTTTTTTCCAGAGATTTTAGAGAACATTAAATTGGAACTGGTTTTGTGAAGCTTCTCTAATATTTATATAGACTCTCCATTTAGAAGTCTTAAAAATAAATTAAAAAAATAGAAAAATTATCAATCTGTAATAAAGTAAAATAGACATCCTTCACCAATCATTGAATATGAACATAGAGATAATTGTAGCAGATAATAGTAGACATTTTTATTTTTTGATGATACTTGGTACCAACAAGTGATGTATGGATTACAATTATTAGATTTTTCATCCATGTGAAATTGTTCACATGATGCTTCTTACAGAATGTTTATTTTCTACAATTATAATTTGATACTTAGGACATAAAAACAAGCTTTCATTTACTAAAATTCTATATAATGGCAATATTGAAGAAGGCAATAAAAATGGTAATCGTATATCTATTAAATAGATTTCCCATGAAAATATAACAAGATAAAAGGCTTTTTTTATTTTTAATTTGTATCACTTTTATTTGTTAGGCCAACCTTTATTTTATGAATGTATTAAGATTTCTTCTGTTTTCTATTTATCATATAGTTTTTAAGCACCATAATTACAATTACATTTTTCCCTGCCAGATTATAGCCATCCTTTGTAAACATATTTTGAACTGTTAAATATTCTTTATTTTGATTGGATTGCTATTCCACCTTTGTCTGAAAGGTTATTGTGGCTGTCAACAAGAAAAGTACCAGAATTACCAGCCAATCAAATTACAGAATACTTAAAAGGTCAAAGTAGTGCAGCACACTAACATAATTCACAGAATATATGAGGCATTAAAATCCTAATACCTCATTCTCGTAACAAAGGTTGTAATGAGAACAAGAAATGGCACAACATGAATTCATTCACGTGACAGTGATTATAACAAGAACCTGAAATGCAATAAACTTAACCCATTCTTGCTGCTTAGATTCATTAGCATAATTTAGCTTCATTTCAAACTTCATTTCAAACTCTGTTGAAAACGATATGTAAGCAAAATAGTATTTAAGATATTGGGTGAAGATACCGGGTAATATGCTTCGCTTATAGATGAGCTCAAATTAATTGTTAATCATTATCCTGAAACTGTTGTCCACAGCACATTAGGTGCTCCTCAACTTTCCATCAGAAAAACAACTCACCAAAGCCAAAAAGTATTTCTGGGTGATATTTTGTATTTTGTTTGGTCAATAGGAATTTTTGTAGAGCAAAAGTGATCAAATGTTAGCTGTATTTCTATATTGCTCTTAATAACCAAATTGTGTTGTCTAAGGAGCTACCCTATACAGTAACAGCACAGAAATGCTATTCACACAAATAGAAAAGGTAGCTTTTTTTTTTGAGTAAAATTCATGTGTTGCAAGGTTTCACAGGAATGAGATTTTATAGGAGTCCTTAGTACCTGTGTCATTGCAGTTATTAGAATGTGTAAAATCTTAACAAGTCTTTTTTTTTCCAATATAGCGTTCAGCTTTAGATCACAAAGCGTTGTCAATGTAAAGAAGTCTAATGATGACAAGTAATCCCATCTTTAACTTACCAGCATTTTGGGGAGGGGAAGAGTCATGTAAAAAAAAAAAAAATATTTAAAATTCCCTTTCCTCAGTGAAACATAGCATAATCCATTAAGTAGTTCTATCTACAGAGATAAAATACAGACAGACTTAACCTACAGACCTTTGCTTAACTTCTTCCTAAACTAAATATAAAATGTTACCTCATCTTGCTCAAATTAGAAGTGGAGAGGGGGAACTCCCCCCATCACCACACATTCCCTTATTGTGAATCTCTCATATATAAAAAGAAGAGTCTGCATATAAAAGACAATCCAGAGACATCTTTGAAGGTTCTCTTTCAAAGCATCTCTACTTCCCTGAGCGTCTGGGGATTTCTGTTATTAATTGAAGTTAATTTTCTAGGATATCAGTTTGCCATGCACGTGGGAAAGATTGATAGCCTCTTCGATTCTCAGGAGTGTTGGAAATGACACTGTTCCATCACCGGGTGTCTTCACTTTTATCATCACAAATCAAATTATAAACATCGGGGCAACCTTGCTGGAATCTGGCTTCGGGAGATTTCCATCAGATTAATTAGGCGGCCAAAGCAAAGATGGTAAAATATAAGAGGGGGAGGGGGCGGGGGGCGGGAGGAGGGAGCGGGAGCCACCGCTCCTTGCAGAATGGGAAGTCAATTCAACAATGGGTAATTAGCGTGGGCCATGGATTCTCAAAGGCACTGAGGACACTGGACTCTTTCTCCCGCTCTGATGTTTAGTGCTGTATTGTGGACCCCTCATTTAATTAGTGCACTTTGATACCCACAGGAGCTCGAAGCTCCAGGGCATGCTAAACACAGACTGACACCAGCAAGCTTCTGCCTCCTTCCACTCTAATTAGAGACACAATGAGCTGCAAAGACAATGTTTTACTCCAAGATTTCTTCTGCAGATACCTCTGGCAGGAAACAATCGTTTATTTTGTGTCTATATTGGTATTCAGATTAAATTGTTAGCATGCAAAAGATGAGCTAAGGGCACATATCTATTAAAAATGCTTAGCAGAGTTCAGAAATGATGGAAGCAATTTGTGGAAAAAAAACGTATTTTTCCCTTTGGAATTTCTCTTTTTTTCCCCCCTTTTTTCTTTTTTCTTCTCTTATCTAATTAGAAGTAAATGCTTTGAGTAAGAAAACCAAAATAGGCTAGACTCCAAAGCATCTTTCATGAAAGGATTTTTCCCCCTTCGCATTAATAATTTCTACTTCTCAGACAAGCAAATTTTTAACTTAACTGTGAAAATGGAGGGGGAGGGAAGAAATGAACCAACAAGTATTTCTGTATTTCTGTACCAATTGTCTGTTGAAATGAACACCCACCTAGCTGAATAGGTCACTGTGGGGAGAGAGAGATTGCTACTCAGATTTACAGGTCTTTAAAGAATCAGCTCCCAAAAGTTTGTGGCAGCAATTGTATATGTGAGTGAGGTGTGTGTGTGTGTATATTTATAAAGTTACTTTTGATGGACAGTTCTATGCTGATTGGAAGAATATAAATATCCCGAGGGAAACTGCGTATTGAAAATTAATCTCAGCATACACAAAACACTTGTATGTGCTGCTTAAAAATAGCTTGGAGAAACACTATGCCTGAAAATTCAACATCTGCCATATTTACTGTATCATTATTTTCCTCTTTTTCATGTGATTAATGAGAAACAAACTCACACCTATCATGTCAACTCAGAATAGAATGGTGTTTTCCTGGTTAAATTATGATGACCCAGACTGATTCACAAATATAATAAGTAGTTATAAAGGGAGAAGGAAGGAGATGAAAAAACACTGGAAAACAAAAGAAAACAACAACAAGCAGAAAACATTCCATTTAAATTTTTAGGGCAAAATCTATGAATCCAAGCAGTTATGGGCAGGTTGGGGTGGGGGGACAGCCAGGGGAGCAGTCTTAGCATGTTTCTTAACATCCAGGGTAAGATACTTGATGCTACTCTTGTACCTACTTCAGTAACCCTGTCTGGAGGCTGCTCCTGCTGCCTGGGGATCTTCCAAGTGTTTCAGAGTTCCTGCTATATTCCTACATTTCCTTCTGTGAAATCTTTGGCAATAAAGAGAGCTGTTGCCAGCCCCATGAGCTGTAACCTTTCTAGATATCAGCATGTCAAAAACTTTAGACAGGGCAAAAACTAGGCTCCAGCCTTGACGTATAAATCCCTAGCCAAATTTGAACTGATTTCTGGTCAGAATAACCAGAGCAACTGTGAGACAGAACAGAGCTTTTGCCTCTATTCAAATTCCCACCCCAAACTCAGAAGCTATGTCTATATTGGCAAGTCAAATATAAGAAGTATCTATTGGAAGCATTTTTTATAAAATCAAAGATATGCAAATTAAAAAGTCAGTCTGAACAACCAATATTAATAAAAAAACATTTATATGGAATTCAATTATAAATATAGAATTAATTGATTATATTATTAATGATTAAATGTTTATATTAATTGTAAGCAAGTGTGTTTGGTGACCCTATGCTGCATGCTGAGGCAAGTTGAAAACCACATATCAAAGTGGAATACACAGGAAAAGTGGTTAGTGAAGTCCGATTTCACGGTAGTAACCACTAGAGCAGGCTCAGTCCACAGGCTTAAGTACAAATATCCATAGTATTCTGCTGCTAGCCCAGCCTCTTGTGCAGTTTTGCCTTTTGCCACTTAGCACCTACCCGGGTTTCCCCAAGCACTGTCTGGGGGAGAACGTAGGACAGGAACAACTCCCACTCCCTAAAGACAATATGAAGAAGTTTACAACATGCCATCATTTAGGAACACCTAGAACAGGATTGGTATTGGATAGATCTTTACTGTACGTTACTTTTAATTTCTCGGTTTTACAACCAAACCAGTCACGATCAGGACCTCCTGGCCTACTCACAGTTGTGGTATGGAGTTCCCAAAAGATGTCAGCAAAGATTTAACAAAAAAAAAGTTTAATCTTTCTTTATCATTTTAGTTTTCTTCTTTTCTTGCAATCCGCTCTAGTATTCCTGAACTTGGAGAACACGCAGCACACAAGGATCATGAGCTCGGTCATTGCAAACCTGACTGACAGATGTTAACGAGAAAGTTAAATCTTACTGCTTCCAGACGTCCAGTTCACAGACCCGGGTTCCACCTAGCACCGTTGGAGAGGTTTGTGGGGGAGATAAGTCACATTTTGATGCTGAAGTGAGAGATCGGTAGTTAGGGCAAATGCATTTCCCATTTTGCCATCCCTTGTATGAGCTAAGACAGACAGCTGGTGGTGCTAACTTCTCTGTACTCTAGAGCTCATCTATCAGAACCACGAATACTGACATAGCACTATTAGAAAAAAAATCTAGATTTTTTAAAATAAGATTAAATTTTACTACTCTGATTCCAACTTTAAACAGAGAAAAAAAAAGGCAGTGACTATATGCAGTGAATGACTTCTAGTAATAATCCTTTACTGTAGCCAGACTTACTTTAAAAGTATGATCTGTTCCCCCCAAGGCTACTTATTCCCTATCTGAAACATTAAAGTAACTGCTGAATAATTAGCCATTGATACCTTGGAAATTAATGTTTAAAATGCAGAGGAAAAAATAGTACGTTTCCTTCAAGAAAAAAAATCAAGCTTTAAGTTGAAAGAAAGTGTGTAATCTTTTCAAAAGCATCTTCACTTTTCAGGAAAACAAAATGGGGAATATTATAATTGTTTACCGTAAATACTCTTTGTTCTTATTGGTGCATTTCTGAATGCTATAAGAAAATTAATTAAACGACTACTATTTCAGCATATTATTGTCCACAGTGCAAGTAAACATATACTTGATATTAAACAACTACAACTGAGGACCAGGAAAGAATGGAAGGTTTTGAGCAATAGTTAGATTTTGAAAAAAAAGACATAGGCAGCATTCAGCAATGATATCTAAGAAGCTCTCTCAGGTATGTTAGGGCTTTTTAGTCATCCCTTTCTCTGTAATTAAAGTTGTGATTCTGAAAATATCTTTTTTTGAATGCAAATCAGTAGAAATTTGTTCTTCCTGGGTATAGATATCTTCAACGCCTTTGCTCTTGCCTATAGGTTTGTACAGCCATAGTAAAATTAAAAAACAGCACAGACAGTTAGAATCTGTAAAATCACCTCAAATTTCTGATGATTCTTCTTGGGAATACAGTAAATTATGGTGTGGGACTAGAACGAGCAGCCGTAGTTGGAAACTGGAACTTCATAAATTGGCTTTGTCACTAGAGAAAATGTTCATGTAGCTCATCCTCGGTGTCTATCAGTAAAACCCACCTATGAAAACTCTGGCTCCTTAGCAGAAGGATATCTCAGAAGTAGGTTGCTTTATGGCAGAAGCGGGCTGTAGCTAAAGTTGGGAGCGGTGGTGAAGAGCTTCTTATTGTTCTGTATCTCTGTGTCCTTTTTGTGAGGGGACTCCAGACGTATACTTGCTGCATTAACTAGGTTAGGCACAGTAGCTAGTTCGATTTTTTGAGATCTGACCACATCTGACACTGGGTCAAAATCCACAAACCCCTTAATTGGACATATCTACCACTAAAAGTTATGTCAACTATCTCTGAATAAAGATTGCTGGACTGACCTGTGCTGTGTGTCTACTGTATCCCTTCAGGTGAGAGTAAATCAACATCCAAAGAGCAGAATTGTCAAGAAAAAAGAAACTAGAGCAAAAATCTCTTGCACTCTTCTTGCTATTCCTTATTGCTTCCCTTATTTCCATTTGCCTACTTTTTTCCCCATCCCTCCTTTCACTCCTTTTGTTTAGAAATTCATTTAATTCCCCCTTGAATTCAATGATGCCTCTTGCTTCAGGGGCCCTTTATAGTAATTTATTCCTTACACTTCTAACCCTTTTGAGTAAAATAGTTTTGCCTTAGCTTTTCTTTTCTTGTTCCCAACTTTCTAATTTTTAGATCATGTCTTCTAGCTTCTGTAGTCTTGCAAATGTAAAGAGCTTGCTTGGATCAATTTTATCAGTCCTCTTCATAATTTTTAAAACTTCAATTGGGTTACATGAAGTCTCTTCTTTTCCACTGAGAATATGCTCAACTTTCCCAGTCTTTCCTCATAACTTAAATCATTGATATCTGGTATCATTCATATAATTGCTCTACACTGCTCCCCTGAAGAGCAATTAAATCTTTACAAAGATATAGTGGCCAGTACTGTATAAATTACTCAAGGTAAGAGTCTAAAAGTAAAAATTATTCTTAAATAAGAATAATTCAAATTCTTTTGATTTAGATAGAAATTCCTTTAGCATCACTATCTAAAGTCCTACTCATTTTTCTGTATTTGTAATGTCCATTATAGAATGGAATTAAACATCTGATTCGAGTAAAAATTATTTTCTTATAGGTAAAATGAAGGGGAAGAGAGAGTGGAGTCCTATAAGGATGCTAGAGCAAGGAAAAAGAAGGGCCAAACTAGAGCACAGAAAGAATCCATATTCAACAAGGGCCGATTGCACATGACACAGTAGGGGCCAAAAGTCTCTCAAAGGCAGTTATAGAGGAAAAAAGCATTGATTTAGCTAAATTACAAAACTACAGAAGAGGTACACCTCCAGAGCCTGGCATTTTCTGGCATTTCCCTATTCTGTCTGCCCAATACATTTCACCTCAGCTATAGAGACAACAGTTGTGCATTTTTATTTATTTTATTTAGCAATTACCACACTGCTTTAATCTCTTTTCTCCTAATAAGAAACAGCAGCATCTTTTCTTTAAAAGAGATTTTCTTTTCTCTTTATATGTGAAACTTAGGTGGCCCTCAGATCCTACTTTTCTGTGCTGAGTCCATATCACTTATGACAAAAAGTCTGAATCTTTCAGGCAACACAGAGTGGCAAACATATATTTCTTTTTTGCTGAATATGAATGTAAAAATCTTGCTTTAGTTTGCTGCATACACTGCAATGTTGGAGGTATATTGTACAATTCATACTTTCTGTTTTTTTCATGCTTAAAGCATTTTAAAAGAGCTCTGTTAACCACCATTTTCTAAAATCTAAACTATAATTCTTATTTTTCAAAACCCTTCGTTGACTCATTTTTCTTTAGAATACAGGAGAGACTGGATGGTCTCAGAGAACTTCACTCAAATCTTTTATGTATTCATAAGCTGTATACTGTTTTCATTTTAATGGGAGATAAGGAATAAGCTAAGTTTTATTTATTTATTTATTTATATAGTCTCCAGTTGCCTGGAGGCAACTGGAAGAGGCTTTGGTGTTAATAGTAAGTCATTGACCTAATAGCAACTGGCTGTGTACACTTGAAACATCAATATTGTCCTAACAATTCAAACTTCTCACTGGGATGTTCTTTTAGACAATGACCTGAAAAAGCAAAGAAAGTAGAAAACAGTATTGCTGTTGATGATTTGTGCCATTTCCTGAAATAAGATTTTTTTAAAAAATTATTATTATATTCAAAGTTATAATTCTCTAGTATTTCCACCAGTTAATGGACCAAATCCTAAACTGCAATAAATCAGCTTAGGCTCAGGAACACAAAAAGGTGTTCATCAGGTAGAAATGTCAAGGATTTTAACCAGTGAACGGACCAGATAAATCTGCACAGATAGAGCTCAGTCTAGAGAGATGCATGTTCACTTAGTGAAAGAAGCCAGGTTAGGATCTGTAGGCTCCTCTGTACAGCAATGGGAAGAACGTGTGTACTGATCCTATCCAGAGTGAATAAAAACTATGATGTGAATTCCCCAAAGAAAAAAAGAAAACCTTAGCCAAAAATTTTTTGCATAGCCTTTGATATTTCTCAAATGACTTATTTCATTTAGAAATAGGAGCGTTTCATTAAAACAAAGCTGTTTCCAGAAAGCGGAGGTCTTTATGGTAGTATCACATTCATACTCTTTTTGTATCAAACACTTTCTTAAATTCAGGAAATGCCTCATCTTCTATTTTCCTGTGATACATAATCTAATTTCTCTAATTAGCTGTAAATTAATCTGTTACCTTCAGGTTGCACACACACAGTCAAGCTACATTGACTGTGACTGCTTGTGACTGCTCATTGCCCCAAAATTGTGATTCGTTTGTCATCCTACACTTATCATTATAAAATTGAAAATCCTATTTTACATTTGCTTTATGTAACATGTCTCACCACTACCTTGCAGACCAAAAATCTTTCTTTTATGTCATCAATGCCTACCAACAGGGATGGCACTTTCTTATACCATAAATGCACCTGTTCTCTTACAGTTGATTTCAACAATATTCCTGGCAGAAAAGTCACTTTACTTTGGATACAAAAAAAAGAGGATGTAAAAAAAAATCTGTTCCATTGAGTTACCAGTCTTCAGACTGTTCCTCTTTAATGGAATCACTATTGTCTATTCATTGTTCTGTGATTTGATGTTGTCTATCAGCCAAGATTTATCATAAGTTCTGCAGATCTTATTCCTGCTGCACATTTCCATTTGCTTGTCAGTCACTTTTAACTCTCTGGTTTTACATATACCATTTTACTCTTCTTCCTCTTCCTCTTTTTCCTCTCTGTATAGTATTCTCTTCTCACTCTCATTGACCTCCTCACTGCTTCTCATTTCCTGCCTTTAAAAGTATCCATGTTTCATTGATAAATCTCTTACACTCATTTATCCTCTCAAGGACCTCTGCTTCCCTTCCCAGCCCTTCCACATTCAACTTCAGATTCTTAATTGTTGAACATCCATCACATGTACAGTCCTCTCTACATCCCTCATTGTTCACAGCTGAATGCAAAACACATCTCCTGCAACTGAGGGCAGCACTATACTCATTTTACACCTCCTGCATTTTCATACAGAAAAGGAAACAAAGATAAACTGACTGGCACTTCCTACTAGCATGATACAATCATTCTGTAGAAAATCAAGCCCAGTAGAAGAAACTCATATGAATCTAGTGGTGACTGAAGGTTTGCAGTGAGCAGCACAGCGTGCATAACCATACATGCTCCTTCTGTAAACAAAAGCCTTTATAGGATAAACTTCAGTTCGATTCAAATTATAAATGCTTATGTTGTCAGTCAGATAAAAAATCTAAGTTTTTAATTCATGCTCTACAATAGAATAAAACAATGAAGATTTTCAATTTTATGTACCTAGTACTAGCAACTCAGAAACAACTACAGTCCTCACTCAAGAAATCTTGCTATAGGGAAATTTTTGCAAATCACAGCCGGCTTCAGCAGGAGAAAATCCAGTTAAAAGATCTATGTATATTTACTATTACTTTAAGTACTTGAATTTTGGAATGTCCACAGTAAGCCAAGATTTTTTTTTTTTTTTTTTTCCCTAGAGTCTTGAGCGCCTCCAAATCATTCAGGAAAAATAACTTTTATATTTTATGACAATGCCAAGATACATTGACAAACTTTATCTGTTAGAAACCTTTCTCCTTACTTTCCTTGAAGTCCTAGCATTATCATAGTGGTGTGTGAACACTCATTGTTAAGATACATGCGTTAATAAAAGGACTTAATGTGCTGCACAAACTCACTCAGAATATAGAATTAGCTCTTCTGCCACAGTTTCAACAGGTATTGTTGTAACACCTCTGTAGGTTGAAACATGAAAACTTACTCTGTGAAGAGCAGTTGGATCTACTCTGACCAAGGAAAATCTCTGCCTGTTTACTAAAACTTTACTGCTCTTTTATAGTCCACACAGTCCATATGGGAGCAAATATCTATACCTCTTCTATGAAATTTTTCTCTCCAAACATAAGAAAATTTTCCACATCCTTAATCTAAGATATCAGTATAGTAGATTAGGAACTCTTAGTCCTATTAAGAACTCAATACACTTTTTTCTACTACAGCCATTATTTACAATTTGAGCACAAAAAATACAGACACTGTCTAAAGTGATTTTATATGTTACATATATATTACCATGCTTAGCATATAATATATCAATATATTCCTATTCTATGTTTTTTACTGAATGGTTCTGCCGTATATTTATCAGAGAACCAAGACTTACTCCTGACAGGTTATTTCAGATGGGTACTGAGCTGCATTTATTCTTCTGGTAACCCAGCAGTACTTGTAAGTATTAATTATTAGCTTTGTGTATTGGAATGGTGCCAAGAAGCCTTGATAGGGTGAGTCCAGTCATGATGGACAATAGTAAACAATAATCCTTGCCCCCCAAAAAAGGACTAGTGGAGGAAAAAGGAGAAGAAATAGTACTTCCAGAATATAGAAGAAAAAGTTTTCAGTGTAAAAGATATCACAACAAGGATGGGTGAGTTGTCACAGCATTCACCTTCTTTAGATGAACAATGATGGTCTGAGTTGTGATCTGTGAAGAACCACTAATAAACGGCTTTATGTCACTAACAATGGAACATTTATTTTATACTCTCATCTTCCCACTTTTTAAGCAGTTTTTAACCCATAGCAGTGCTGTATTTCTAAACTTATCAAGCTTCCTCAACTGGCTCTTACAAGAAACTTTATCCGAAGGCTTCTGAGAATCAAATGTCAATTTGGTTTACTCCTTCAAATTTTAAGAGAGTGTTTAGAATCTGTAATGCTTTTATTGCATTTTAGATAGTTTTATTATGTTCCAGTGAATTGCCTTATAAAGGGTTACTTTAAAATTAAAACAATATGATTTGTATTAATTATTGATATTTATTGTGGCATATTACATCTAGGCAATGCCCTTTATACCTTCAATGCATTTCTCATTCTCTGATATTTGCCTCAGACTAAATCATGAAACATTGTCAAAAGTAACTGAAACCATGAGAAGTGATTTGAAAACTCAGCCAATGACAATGTCAACCTCTTGGTCTGCCAACATCTAGGAAATAAATGAAATCTACTCATAAAAGAGAATAATATGGCAGATATAACTGACTTAGCAGCAGCCTTTGAAAAAAGGCATTTGGTGTATGTTGTTTAGATAGGAAGGACATCTTAAACAAGAAGGAAAATTTATATTTTTAAAATTATTGTAGAACAATGAGGATGCTATATGAAGAATAAGAAGAATAAAATCTTATGGAAAATATTTACTACAAGTGTTGTTTTTAGACATTATTTCCTTCCTTCCTTCCTTCCTTCCTTCCTTCCTTCCTTCCTTCCTTCCTTCCTTCCTTCCTTCCTTCCTTCCTTCCTTCCTTCCTTCCT